>JAUMHG010000038.1:17838907-17855623 GCA_032359395.1 Enteromius anoplus
TAGTTTATGTTCACATACAGCTACACGACACACTGCATGAACAATAATTTTTGAAAAAGCATAATAGGGGCACTTTAAGAAAATATTTGTCATTATATGACCCTTTTAAAGCTTTGTTTTTTCACATAGCATTGATATTTTGTAACTTTCACACACAGTCACTCCATACACCACATGCTCTCTCACTGTAAAATGGGTAATACTCAAGGGAAGGTGGGAATTGGAAGAGAGTATGTGTGTGTGTGTGGCGAGTGCTGCCAGAACAGCCAGTCACTGAACAGCAGGCAACAGATGGTAGGCCGTCAAAAATCCAATCAGAAAGAAGACGGTGAGGGAGTGAAAAGAGAAGAAAGAGAAAATAAACAAAAACAACAACAGCTTGATTTGTTCACTGAGATGAGAGCGGATCACCCAAGGGGAGCCAGAGATTATAGGAGCTTAATGGCAAACTTTTCATCAGGATGACATCAGAGCACGTACAGAAAAAAAAAAAACACACACATATCCTAAAGAAAAATTACAATAACGTCAAGGACATTCTCACAAAGCAAGAAGAAATTTAAACATAAGTTAATAACAATATCTTGGTGCAAATGATAGGGCCACAATGACTCAGAGATTATTATCAAACAATGCTTTTTTGTTATTGCATGTGGGCAAAAAAAAAAAAAAAACCCTACAGTCAAATAATCCTTTGTTCAGGATTGGCTGTGACATTTTAATTCCCATCTTGTTTTTTTAAATCTGGTCAGAGTAGAAAAAAAGTAAAAACTGCTTAGCAGGAGCCAGGAACAGACGGTTCTACATCAGCATATTCAAAGCAGCCTAAATCTGCCAATTTTGAAAACAAAATTGTGATAACATATTTTATAATATAGTTTATCATTCTTAAAATATAGCAATGTTTAAACCAGCTTCTGGGTTTACCATGAAGCTGTCGATATCAATTCAATATTACAGCAATCATTTCAATTTTCTTCTATACTTAATGTAAAGTTTACAGACATAAATTACCATTAAAACAGTCTTACTGAGCTAAAGTATGTTTTGTTTTTTTGTTTTTGAATACTTTGTTTACGAGTTGAATACTTTTATTTAGCAAGGACGCTTTAAATTGTATAACTGCGCAACTGATAATATTTAAGAAATGTTTCTTGAACAGCAAATCGCCATATTATAAAGATTTTTGGAGGATCAAGTGACACTGAAGACTTGAGAAATGATGCTAAACTATTTGGCTTTGAAATCAAATGAATAATATATATTCATAATATTTTGTCAAAATACATAAAAATAGAAAACAAGTATTTTTAAATTGAAATAATATTTTACATTATTACTGTTTTTATTGTATTTGGTCAAATAGATGCAGTCTTGTGAAGCATTACAAATGTTTTTCAAAACATTAAAATAATCATGCCAACCCCAAACTTTTAAACAGTGGTATAAATCCATTAGTAAATCAATTACGGGGTCCCTTTATAGCTCAAAAAACTAAGATCAATACTTCAAAATTGTAAGCTCATATTATTTCAAAAGTCCATAAAAATATTTTTGGGTTGCATTTCAATAATATCTGTCAAATTGGTATATATTAAGTCAGAGGATCAAATTAGGCTAAAAGAGTTTGAAGTGAGTTTAAAATGTTCACAGAGTTTAACCAAACAATTCTGCTTCCTACAGACTTTTAAACAGTCTGGTCAAAATGTAACAGAAGTCAACAGGAAATGAAAGTATTTGGTTACCAACATTCTATCTTCCCTTAAGTTCCTCACAAGAAAGAGTCAACATAAGAGTGAGTAAATGAGTCAAACTGGGAGCCAATCATGGATATAGAGTCCAAGTACATCCTAAATACAATCCTTTAAAAACATATATGAATATGGAATGGTCCAATATTTTAAATAATAAAAATCGAGCCTACATACGACACTCTAATGCCCTTATCTGCTACGGACATTTACATAATATTACACCTCGTCTACAAACATTGTGCAAAGGTGCTCAAGCCTGATCCATTTATCCGTGTAGAAGTGGAGCTTGAACTACATGAATCATGGAAGGTTTTAGAGAGTAAGGTCTTCCGTACAATCATGTCAAGTGAATGAATAAAGAACCAATGAATGAATGTCAATGATTCTTTTGCCCAAGTGGGCACAAGTGTGCCACACTGACACGCCGTGTTCCCCTAAAAACACTCTCTGTGTTAATCTACCCACAAACTCACACAAGCTTTCAGATGACGCATAGCTTTTGTCATCACCCAACCGAATCCCCCTTACTGGAGTTTTTACATAAGCCTTTCTATCCCACTCCTCCTGTGCCAGCTTGAGATATAATCCCCACTGTCAATCCACGTGGCCAAATGATCTCTTATGGGTGGAGAGGAAGGAAGGGTGGAGGGGGAAGATAGAGTAAACGAACAGAAAAAAAATCCCAGGATTTAGCCAGGGAAAGGATTAGTACTTCCTGTCAACACATGGACCAGAACACACAAACGTAACACTGCGAAAGCCTGAGAGAAAGTGCCTAACAATTCTCCAGTGAAAAAAATGAAAGTTGAACTTTGTTTTTACAGTTTTTTTTTTTTTTTTACGAAAGTATAGTTTTGTTATCCATTATATTTTATTGTCCTTCTGCCAATTGTCTAAATCCTTTCTGCCAACCGTTAAAGGTGAATATTTGTTGCTGTGGCAACCAAAGTTCAAGGTTTGCTTAGGCGTTGTGTATATTTGCAATAGTTTCAGATACACTCACTCATATTCACTGTGTTTGGATTTGTCAGGCCCCAAGCGAAACCAGCCCTCCTCTTGTTGGGCAGATTGAAGCTTGTTGATGTTGAACAGGACCTGAAGGAAAACACATCAATTGATGTGACAATTAGCTGTCAAAGCAACCGAAGCTAAACACAGCAATCAGAACACTTATTATTGGGTGACAAAGGCAATGTTACAATGAACACCTGTCAAACTGAGACTCAACTGCAATGTTATGAAACTGTGACTAAGCTTCAATTGTGTACATTTAGGAATCGCGCTATAGTACAATTAGTAACATAATTGAATTTTAAAGAAAACGTAACTGTAATTTGTTACAGCTAATGAGAAAAAGTGTGCAACTGAATTACAGTTACTTATGAAAATGTTAATAATTACAAAAGGGGCTACTTTTAAATATTTTTTTTTACACACATATAGGTTTAATTGATTCCTTTCCCAAATTGCATTGACCGCTCTAAAATATGAGACACCAATGTCACGACACAGGACACACCATTATTCGATAACGGTTTCGTTTACAATTTGGGATTCATTTACATGGATTAAATTAAACGGAAATGACCCAAAACAGTTTTTTCAGTGTAGGTCTATCTGAACTTGAAAGAAAATTACTATTGTGGCTATTAATTAAGTACATTCACACAACCTTTTAATTCATGGCCATGTTTTAATAATTTGCTCCTTCACTCACAGATGCTTCCTCCCACACACAAATCGTGTGCATATAGCATGTGAATGACATATTGTCATTTCATGCGTTTAGTGCAGGGGTAAGCAACGTCGGTCCTGGAGTGCAACTGTCCTGCAGAGTTTAGCTCCAACCCTCAAAAAAAACTCACCTGCTTGGAGCCCTAGTAATCCTGAAGACCTTAATTAGCTTGTTCAGGTGTGTTTGATTAGGGTTGGAGCTAAACTCTGCAGGACAGTGGCACTCTAGGACCAACATTGCCTACCCCTGGGTGAGTTTTGTTTTTTTAGACTATGAATGGAAAAGAGCTGCATGACCATTTAAAAGGTATACTTTTATGATCCACAGAAAGTACAGCACACTCATTTTGAACAATATAGTTTAACCAATATAAGTTCATACTGCACACACGCAAACCGATTTTACCAAGTGCAACATGTCTCTGGGTCACACAACACTGTGATTAACCAATCAGATTTGAAGAAACAGTTTACAGTTTTTGTGAAGTTTAGGCTTACAATCAGTGTTTGGTGCTTGTACATTAGAGAATGGATAACCGAGCCGAGCCCAATGGTACCCGACGGGCAGGGCCCGGGTTTGGACAGATACTTAGAAAAGAAGCTTGGGTTCGGGTCGGGCTCGGTCACATCAGCGCAAATGTGCGCCTGTGTTATAACGGCGTTTTTTGCCCCGTGTGCACTGATACTGTCATCTGTTGACATTTCCGAACGCCTTCCTACAGTTGCTTAATAAAAGCCGGCTTTCCACACAAAAAAGTGCATGTGTCATTAGTATGAGAAAAAATTAGATCGGGCTGGGATCGGGCTCGGACATAAATATCTTAATGCCTTTCGGGCTCGGGTCGGGTTCGGTTACTGCTCTGTCGGACACGGGCCAGCCTCGGACAGAAAAATGCCGCCCGATCCACACTCTATTGTACATCAGTGTCAGTCATCTATCATTTCCTCTGATTTTAGGCATTACTCATGGGTAATGTTAGTTTTAGGTGTAGAAATATGGTCAAGACTATATTTTTGCATTAAAATTTTGTTCCAGGGTCAACAAAATATGCTGACCCAGGGACACAGTGAAAATCAAGATGTGCTTAAACACATGTCGTACTACTTAAGCGATTTGTGATTTATTTTAAACTAATGTGGAAAACCTCTAAAGCCAGCTCTAAATGCACAAGGAAATGTCTGTACAGTCACCTTTCCCAGAAAGTCGTTTCTGCTGACCAGATCCCAGTCCCACACCTCCACGCTCAAAAGGCCTGTGTCAGTCAGCGTCTCGTCCAGCTCAAACTCAAAGCTCTCGTTCCACCGTGGGTAACAGGACTTTTTAACCACCTGGAAAAAGCAGGGTCATGGTAATCAGTAACAGACAGACAGATCTAAGTGTGTGGCAGATGAAATCAGAAATAAACTGACACATCCTTACCGCGCTCTCATACATTTTGCCATTGTATCTCACTCTGACAAAAGGATCTGAAGCCCCATTGCGATCCTTTTTTGCAAGATCTCTAGAAATAAAGCCAAAGCTATTAGATGCAAATCCACACACACTGAGATGTTTTGGGTTTTTGATTCAACATTTTTTAAATCTACAAAGTATTTACACGTCAAATTGTTAACCCAGACTACATTTTATGCCTTGCTAGAAAGTCAGGTGGTCTGTACTCCCGTCGGCTTTTGCAACTCGCCCGCCATCTCCTCCTCTCGAGTCACTCACATCACCGCGAGGTCATTCACATTCCAGGTGAACTGAATTGTGCAGCCGGAGAATGGAGAATGGAGACTCCACCCTCTGACGGTCAAGCTGATCTGGAGTCGATTCTGGGAGGCCCAGGTAGAACTGTTTGACTTCCAGGAATCCTCCCACTGCCAGTTGTTTTATTAGCTGAACGAGGCCCCCCTCGGCTTGCGGACCTCAGGCAGACCTGGGGACCTGTCAACAGCCCCTCCCTCCTGGAAGATTCCCCTGAGGAAGGACCTTCTTTCTCAGAGGAATGGGCACAATCTGGCATCCACGTCCCAAACTCTGGAAACTACATCTTTGGCGTCTGGACGGAACTCAGTAGACCTTTCTGGCCTTCCCCAGGCCGTGATAGAGACCATCACCCTCTACGAGGCAGGCCTACGCTCTGAAGTAGGGCTCTATTTACTGACTGGTGTTCCTCTCGTCAAGAGGATCCACAAAGATGCTCGGTCGGAGTGGTGCTTTCCTTCCTTCAGGAAAAGTTGGAATGGAGGCTGTCTCCTTCCACTTTGAAAGTCTTTTTTTGCTGCCATCGCAACATACCATGATGCATTTGACAGGCTTTACCTAGGAAGACACCATCTGGTTGTCAGGTTTCTTAGATGTGTGAGAAGGATGAACCCAGCCAGATAGCAACTAATCCCTTCTGGGGACCTCTCCGTCATCCTTATGGGACTACGAGGAGCTCCCTTTGAACTGCTAGTCTCAGTTGAGTTGAAGTTTTTGTCCCTAAAAACCTCTCTCCGGTGGAGGCAGACCTGACTCTTGAGTTGCTGTGTCCCATGTGTCTGTGCCTTTACGTGGAACGTATCCGGAGTTTTAGGAACTCCGTTCAGCTCTTTGTTTGCTTTGGAGGTCAGCAGAAGGGGAATGCTGCTCTAAGCAGAGGTGGGCCCATTGGTTGATGCCATCACCTCGGCTTATCAGGCCCAAGGTGAGCTGTGCCCCCTGGGGGTGAGAGCCCACTCACTGGTCACATCAGACATCTGTAGAGCTAGGGGATGAGTAACACCCATCACCCTCGCCAGATTTTACAATCTTCACATAGACCCCGTGTCCTCCTGTGTTTTGGGTAACATCAGGTAATTCCGTGAGGCCGGATGGGTGTCGGCATTCCACTGGATCCTAGTGCCTTTGTCCATTTGTTCCTAAGGATTTCAACTGGTTCCTCCGTCAGCTAGAGGAAAAGCTTGGACTGTGTCCGGTGGAAGACTCCTTCACCCCCATCAGTTCTGGCATCTTGTTCCACAGTTTTTTCCCAGTGTGTCCACTGCACCCTTCTGAAAGCTTCCGCACAGACTTCTGTGCGCTCCGCCCCCAACCTTTCCCCTGCTGGGTCTGCTTGCTGACCCCCAGGGCAATGGGATGGATATGTTCAAGCTACCATTTGGCCTGACATGTCATCCTTCTTTAGCTTGCCAGCATTTGGGCCTCCTACATGACGCAGTCCGGTTTGTGGCGCTTTCCCGATGACGTGAGTCAATGACATAACGTCATAGTGACTGACTGAAAGGGAACGGCTCATTTAGGTATGTAACCCTCATTCCCTGAAGGACGTAACAGAGATTTTACATCCCTCCCGCCACTAGACTGGACTGTGCTAGGGTTGCGAAGAAGTGGGGTTGCATAGTGGTTTGGCGCAGCCATCTTTTATACCTGTATGTACGGGGGAGTGGCAGGACCCTCTGTTCCCTCCTTCAGGGAACGAGGGTTACATACATAACCATTTCTGTAACAAATCATCTGCCGCTCCTCACAGTTCCTCACCTTGCTTCTAGGACTTGGCAGCACAGTTTTCGTGGAATTTCTCCATCTCCCAGCACTGAAATCTGGAGGTGAATCTCCCCTTGCACCTCCTCATCTGGGTCAATCTCTGTTAGGTTCATCCATCCATCTACACCTAAACACAAAATGACAAGAATCTGAAAAAGGAGAGTTCATATACAGTATATGCCAATGACATTGAAATGAATCATTTAGCAGGCAATCAAGTCATGGTAAATTCAAGGACCCTAAAGTGATCTAGTTCACAGTGTTATAATTGTACAGGAGCAGAATTCAGAGCAGTATTAATATGGCTTCTACTGCTCCATCACAATACTGTGTACCTGCAAACACTCCCATTTGACCTGATCAGTCAGCAAACACATGCATGTAGGCCTACAGTTGGGATAAATGTAATATATCATGTCCCTCCGCAATCTCTGGCTTTAAGAGGCTTAGGGTAATAGAATTAATGGCCTTGCTGTATTTCTACAGAATAAGCTTATGGTAGACCAATAGTTTTTACTGACATATTGGGTGTTCATTAAATGTCCTCTCAGATCTCATTGTTCATTCAGCAATTTTAAATCGCTGTGTCATAATAAGTCATTTAACACGCAAGGATGTACATTTCAGAGTATTTAGAAATTGTGTATTTCACTAAAAGACTCAGTCTCAGTCACTGGCAAGTTTTTTGGCTTTCCTGATGTGGACACGAGGCTTGTTTATTCCTGTGGCCTGATAAGCAGTTTTTCCTGTCAATTAGTATGCCAGTATATCGCTCGTCAAGGTCCATTTTCCTTTATTGCTCTGGTTAGAAGCCCCAAAATAAATTGGGCCTGCCAAGGAAAACCGTTCCATTTAGCTGAATGGAAATAGCGTTTCTGCTGCTTTGAGTCTATTCTAAGAAACTGAACATTATTATAGCATCTGATTATGCATACATTTCATTTATTTGTTTGAAGCTCAGATGTAATTTGTATCTTTAATACACCAGACAATACTGCCAGATTTAAAAAGAGAGGGAGATGACCTTAAGCATCCAGGAAAATACCATTTGTTGATACTCTATTGTTGATGCTGAAAAGAAATGAATTGAAAAGAGAATGGAATGCAAAATCACTATAATAGTCTGAAATAGCCCTTTGTTCACTTCAATCATCCAACCACTGTAATGACAAAAACATGACATTCTTACAGACAAATAGAACAAAAATAAGCTAAAGTCAACTAAATTTATCTAAACAGCTATTTTCTATAGTACATTTTTTTCCACTGATATAGTATTAATGCATGCTTTACTGAAATGAGGTATAGGAAGAATTGGCTGACAGTTAAAGGTCTGCCTCATAAATATGTTCAAAAACAGTGCCCCCCCCCACACACACAGGGCCAACCTTTAAAGAGTCAAGGTCTCTGCTTCAAACGGATGCTGAGCCACTAGCCAAAGTCCTTTATAATAGAGTGCATTCTTCCTCTTCTGCACATAGAGGCTAAATATGTACAGCTACTATAAAGTGCTTTTAGCAAATTGCTAATGTTTTCAGACATTGCAAGGTTTTTGCTATAACGTTATGGCTGGTGGTAGCTTATTAGAACCACAATACAGACCTGATTTGATGTGAATATAATTTGTTGTAGGAGTGTGCCATACTATCAAAATATACCGTACATTTATGTATATATTACTGAAAATGATAGGCTATTTAGGCTATATTTTGCTAGGCTATATTTTGCTATTAGTGCTGGCACTTTGATTTAGGCCTATTATGGACAGATGATTCCTGATGACTCACAAAACTTTTAATTTTCTTCATATCCTGTGCTGTGGTTAATTCGCAGCCTTCACAAACATCAACTTTTTAATTAAGACCCAATTACTGCCCTTTTATATTAACTGCAATAGGCGTTTTTACCTTCATAAGGCCAATTTTACAACCTTGGTAAATTTATGAATCAAGGTACATTTTTTTATGTCACCAATACATTCAATTAGAATATTAGAACTCATCAAATCAAATCAAATCAGTAACAACAAATGCATTTTTGCTGGTGTTTATTTCTTAGGATGGAAACAATGCATTTACACTGCAATTCAAATACTTCTGTAAGATTAATGTTTTAAATTTATACCACGCAATTATACTTTGATTATGAAAGTAAAATCAGTTGTAATGAGGGCTCTGTTGTTCATTCAAACAGCCTTAAAACAATATTGCACAACCTTGTCTGTGGAAAACGGCTTCTTGAAGAGGAAATGAACTGATCATACTCCTTTCAAATCCACACCAAATATGCAGTGTGAAAAACACCAAGTAAAATGACTTATCTAATACCTATCAGCGCTCGCACATTCTTCTATATATCTCTATTCTAAGAATGTCATAATTAGAGTGTCTATGAAAATCTGCATAATAAGCCACTGTTCCCCTTTCAGCTAATTATACACCGTATCACACTGTTATCAGTGTGGTTAGACTATGGTTTGACTTATAGCTAAATTGAATGTTCACACCCTGTCAAACCAAGGGAAACTTGAGCACAGGGCTATTTCTGTTTTCAGTAGAACGTGTCCTTTCACTAAATGCTATTTCAGAGCCCTTGGAGAAAAAGGTTATGTGAGGCCATTTGTTTGTTATAGCTGCAGCGAGAACGAGGGTGAGAAGAGGACAGATATAAAGAGGAGAAGAAGAAAACCAGCATAAAGAGTCATTTAAAAGTCAATGAAGGCTGACTTGGGTTATACAGTTACTGCCAGATCTACTTCTTCTAGAGGCATCTTAGATATTTATTGGCTCATTTTTAACATATCATGCCTGTTTAGGACATGCCTGATATCATTTTGATGGGAAAAAATGGTTCTGGAAGCTGCAGGGATCTTTGGTGAATAGGAAATTCAATGAAAAGCATTTATGTGCAACAGAAATGTTTTGTAACATTATACTTGCCCTAACTTTACACTTCAGATCAATTTAATCCATCCTTGATGAAAAACTTTTGAGTGGCAGAGTATCATGGCTTAAATAATAAAATAATAATAATAATAATAATAAAAAAAAAAAATAAATAAAAACAAAAATATATATATATATATATATATATATACACCCATATTAGGGGTGTAACGGTTCACAAAAATCACGGTTCGGTTCGATACGATGCAGTAGTGTCACGGTTCAGTACGTTTTCGATACAGCAAAAATACAATAAAAAAAAATATTTTTCCATATTTTTATTTATTAAAACAAACATAATATGACCTTGTTTTTTCCCCCCTTTTCTTTTATTTTGAACAACAATGGAGCTATACTTCACACAACTTCTGGGGTTTCTTCTTAGCAGCAAATAAAGAAGTATTTTGGAAAATTCAGCCTTGGATGGTATTTATTGATTAATTAAAACTTAATAAAAAGTAGGTTGAATTACGGGTTATTGGGACATAAGTTTGAATGGGACAGTATAGACATACAGATTTAATTTTTTTGCCTGATGAGTGAAAATATATGTTTTGTTTGGCCAAGTCCTTGCTTTGAGACTATTTAATCAATATTGCATGCCCTCATTGGTGTGACATCATCTAACCGGGCGGGGCAAGCCTCAAACAGGAAGTTGATGCTGCAGCACATGAGGTGAGGAAATGACATAAGCTTTTGCTAGTTTTCATAATAAGGTAATAAAATTGTTATATCTAAAATATAACAGAAACATTTGATGGAAACATGAATATGATGTACTACTGCAACAAAATTAGTAAAAAGTTTGTTAATATCATGTTTTCATTTTTAGTATTAGGTGGTTTTTATTTTGTCCCATCCACCCAAACGCAATTAGGTGGATGGGACAGCATGGTTTTGGGTGATTGGGACAGTGCTAAAAAGCTAGAAAAGGCCAGAAAAAGGAAGAAAGATGTGTGGTTTGTTTGCAAAAATATGGGGACACAGAAGACCCCAAGACAACCGAGGAATGGATCTCTTGTGTCATCTGTGAGAGGTGGTTTCATGACTCCTGTGGCGAAGATAATGGAGTCATTGATGATGACGCCTCCTTCACCTGCAAGGACTGTCTGTTTTTGGTCTAATGGATGTAAAAAAAATTGCTTTAGTTAAATGTGTTTGACAAACTTTTTAGGAATGAACCAGAGGGCAGTTCACTAAATGTTTTTAGCTCACCCAAGTTGGTTTAAAAGTTTTCTTGAATTTTGGATCTGAAGAGTGTTCTCTTTAGTGAAATGTTTTTCGTCTGATGGATTGAAGGCATATTTTTGCTTCAGTTAAATGTGTTTGACAAACAGTTTATTGGGGATGAGCCAGGGGCAAGTTCACCCAAAGGTTTACATAAAAGTTTTCATGTGGGGGGTTAGGGGGGTCATATTTGTTTCATATTGACTAATAAATTGAGTAATAAAAAGTACGAAAAGAGAAATTAGTCTTAATTATGAACAGAACAAATTAAATTCTGGCCACATCAAACTGCTAACATGAGGAATAAATATGTGTAGATTAATGATAATACATGATGTCCCAATCACCCAAACATTCCTAAAAAAATAGTTTTGGCTCAGTTTATGCTAAAGTGTATGTCACACCACCTTCTCTTCTGACATAATTATATTTCTTTCACAAATGGATAGATAACACCTGTAGGGTTACAGAAATATATCATACATTGGGCTGATGTTTTAATTCATTGCAAGAATGATTACATAAGGCAGAATTTAAAAAAATGTCCCAATCACCCTTAATTCACCCTAGATTTGAGTCATTTCAAATCGTGAAAGCTGAGCGTCCCATGTTCGTAGACCGTACGCGCCATCCACTGACATCCAGGGCGCCGTTTCTTCCTGCGGAACAATCCGCGTGAGGGGAGACTACAGGGGAGAGATACACTATTTAATTTTGTGGTGTATGTGTCACCAAAGGCTTAGGGGTCGTTCACATGCAGCGCACAAGCTCTTCATTTTCAACAGAGCCGTGCAGTTTAAAATCCAAAGCAGAAATGATTTTGTAACTGACAGCTTTCATGGTTGCCTAGTCACAGCAGACGCTACAGACGTGCGAGAGAGAAGCTCTTTGTAATTGGTGGAGGAAGCGACGCCTCGCGTTTTCCACTTGTTTTTAGACGCTTTGTGAACGTACCCTTATCTTACATTTAATGCTAAAGTATGGTTAACGCCAATACAAACATTATTTTATTGTGTTAGAGCAGAAAGATGCAGCTCTGGTTAAACAGCTGGATGTTGGGTTGAAACGTTACCTGAATGTCGCGGGTGATAGTTTGTAATGTGTGTGTTTCTGGTTCTCGTCTGTTTGGGGGTGGGAGGAGCAGACGCGGGTTCCCTGTCCTGTCGTTTGCGTTGCCTTGTTGAGCGTAGCACTTAAAACATTATATTTTACACACTTTATTCTCTTTTTTTTTTTTTTTTCTGAATCGTTCTGTTCGTATGCGTACCGAACCGAAAGCCTCGTACCGAACGGTTCAATACGATACGACGTAACGTTACACCCCTATTAATAACACAATAATATATATGGGTATGCAGATGCTTTAACTCACATTTTTAGTGCATAAAGGTCATAAAGCATTAGAACAAAACCCGATCAGCATTTTGGACCATTTGAGCCAATATTAATATTATTTTTAAAAGGTATTTTGGTGATATTGCAAGAATGTTAGAAGATGTGTATTGCATATCAATGCAAACATTTATCATAAAAGATAAATGGGCAAAAACAGGTGTATAAAAATTGTCCATAGTTTTATCCATTTTATAGACTTACTTGTTGCTGCTGTACTTTCAAATACTGCAAATAAAATACATTTAAAAAATAATAATAAATAAATAAAATTATATATCCAATATGTGGAAGTGACAACAGCCAAGTTCTCGAGTTCTTACTGTAAAAACAGGATTTTATGAAAGGCAGAAACCATATGAAGACTCCTAATAAGAGTGTCCTGACTTTGTCTCCATTAACCGGTTGTAATGCAGGTCTATTGAAGGCTGCTTGTCAGTATATTGAACCGGCACCCCGTGAACCGCTCAGTTCTTCAGTCAATCTGATTGTAATGGAGCCTCTTACACCCTGAGAATTCCCTGATATGGGAATATTTTTCATCTCCCTTTCCCACTCGCAGGCATGATGCCCATGTGCGTTCCCTACAGCCACGACAGACAGTAAAGAGCAGCGAGTATACAATCACACACACACACACTCACTCTCCTCTCTTTCCCATATCCCATCGGGCTGGAGGAACAGATGGCAGTGAAAAGTCATTCACACGTTACTGCACGTTCCACACGCCGGAGAAGAAAACCCTGTCAGTGCACTCGTCGCAACCAATCACTCTGCTCAAATCCCCGGCGACAGCATCGCGCTCTGCTGGGGACCGGCGAAAACTGGGTTACTAAGCACTTTTTATTCTCTCCCGGCTTCGTAAATGTGCCCTTGTCATCTTTTAAACGGCCTTATTCAATATTCATGAACGGGCGACACCTGCTTGTCTCGCTGAGACGATGTGGGGGCGGGGCAAGTTCCGAGGTAGACGAATCAAACCACGCCCCAATCTGCATAGTGGCCTACGAGTTTGTTCGCAGAATCAAACTTTGCTTTAATCTTCTGGTTTAGCGAGCACCGTTTGTATTAATATTAAGCCCGAGAAGAAGCAAAGGCCAAGAGTTGGACCGTGGCCGGAGGGGGGGGGTGCGGCAGGACAAGGAGGGAAAACAAAATCAGATTTCCAAAATTATAATGGAAAACGGTTTTAACAACAACAAAGACGGCAGCTGAGGCAAGAGAAAAATGTACGAGTCAGGGTGCCTTTGAAGATATTTAATTAAAATCTAATCCTGCATTCTTAAAGGCTCACATAAATTAAGCTGTCAGTCAGGAGATTTATGCATTCACATTTGCATATTGCATACAATTCATCAATTACTCATGTTTGAAAGGCTTGAGTATCCCAGGGAGAGGAGCTACCAGTGTGCCAGCTCCGAGAGACAGACAGCGAGAGAGAGACAGCGTGAGGGAGAGAGACAGACAGAGAGGATGATGGGGCTCCTGGTACCCGCTGATGCCCAAGAGGAGTCAGTCTCCATATGTCCATGCATTCAAGCAATACTACTCCAATCCTTTCTCTTGCAAACGTACACACACGCACACTGTGTGTGAAGCTGTCTGGTCTCAGACTGCCACATGTAAAGCTCTATTCTCACAGTCAGACAACTGCCGCTGATTTCATTCTGCACTTTGCTCTCAGTGTTGTACGACCAAACTAATTAGTGTACACTAGAGCGGACCACAAGTACATGTGGCAGGCACTAGCTAAATGATTGACGTTTTACTGAATAGTCACTGCTAAAACAGCATTTTATTTATCTACAATATGTTATTTCATGACTTAAAGTCTCCTAAAACTAAAGTTCAAGTGATTTTCTGTGATATCAGATAACGCTTGTATTGTCTTCTATCGAACTGCATTTCAGTACAGCCAAGGTCACACCTGACATTTCCAGGTATGTATGTTCAGTCATCACTCTTTCTTATAAAGCCATCCAATATTTCTCAGATTAAAGGCCAATGCTTTTAATTTGGGAAAGGCTTTGGCCGTGCTAGGGCTGTTTTTCCCCACAGCCTTGTCTCACACTGTGTTCCATTATCTTGATTGCGATTGTCAGGCAAAGACTATTGTTAACCATAACTAGCGGTTTCGCTGTAGGGTTGAGACAAGCCAAGTGCAGGGCGGTGCAACCGAGGAGACGCCAAGAAATTAGGACAATCGTCTCCAACCACCTACCGGTTGGCTAGTTGAATCTCAGAATGGATGGAGCGCTTCATAATCCGTGGCCAAGAAAAAACAAGGAAGGGGAAAAACTGGCATTAACGTTGATATCTTATAGGAACTTTGCTTAAAAGAATAGTTCACCCAAAAATTCTGTCTTCATTAACTCACCCTAATGTAGTTCTCAAAGAAATATATTTTGAAGGAAGTAGGCTGTTTTGGGTCACCATATACTTCCATAGTAGAGCAAAAAATGGTGACCCAAAGCAGTCTGGTGAAAAACTTTCTTTAAAAACATCTTCCTTTGCGTTCGGCAGAAATTCACAAAGATAAAATTCTTGCTCACAGTAATAAAACCTAATTAAATATGAACTACTAAGAGATACCAATACAACTTACCAGTAGGTGGCAATATGCATTAATGTTTGCTTTCATTGTGATTATTTTCACGGTTAACTTTCTCCTGGTTGCGGTAACCGTGATCAAATGAGATTTTGAAGTTTATACCCTGCTTTCTGTTTACCTACAGTACCCACCTCAAGTATATTAAGGACATTTAGTAAAATTAAAGGCCTGTCTCTTTACCTAAATTGGATGATTAAATTCTGAATTGCTTTAGTCGGGGCGGATGACCTCAGATCAGCTAATGACAGTAAACAAAGGTGTGTTTTTCTAAAATGCCGACTCCTGGGACGCCACCAGAGAAAGGTCAAGCGCTCAGAGCGACAGAGTGCCGTCTATGTGGCACGCATACACACAAATACACATGCTGTCCGGCCCTCACAATGTCGCTTTTGTTCTGCGTTATTAACTGAGAGAATTCCTCCGCTTCGAGCTTTTATTAAAAAACTGTGCGCAAGGAACCGTTTCGGAAAGGGCCCAGGAAGAACAGAGCATCTCCACTCGTGGATTTCTTTAAGTGCTGCCTCTGTCTGACACCGTGTAGCTTTTAGCTTAAGTAACCGCCGATCATAATTTTTCCCTCCTTCTCTCAGCAGTGCCACTACAGAGCTACTGATGGTATTGAATAAATGTCAGATGTCTTCCCCCCTGCTGTCTGCTCCGAGAGCGAGAGAAAGAGAGGTGTTGCCTTATTCATGGTGGGCGGGCGGGTGGGGGAGGGAGAGTTTGTTTGTGAGCCATTATCTTCATCCATCAATCAAATCCGAGGAGCGCGCGACACGAGCGCATCATTTGATTGCACATGGGAGCCTGTGTGCGTATGAATATCCATAACAATATGGACGTCCAGTGAGATGATCTTTATTTCTAAATGACACACGAGGCCTTGACACATGCTGCTAAACAGCAGATCCCCAGGCCAGCGTGGAAAAGCTCTGCGGATTTACACAGAATTAGTATGTACGGCATTCGCACAAGTTCTACACGGCCCCTTGGTCTGTTGAAAACATTTTACCGTATTGAAATCCATTTCACAATGAATGTAGAAAATCTAGTCTACAGCTTACATGAGAACCAGCTGAGGCCCACTTATATCACACCTTTTCGAGATTGTATTCACAAATTTAAATGTGTTAAAAGTGAAACAGAAAGGAATTTCGCGACATATTAGCACTCATATCAGTTATCGACCTAAACTGGATATTTTTTAATGTGTAATAACTGGTTGATGTCTATCCCAGAGATCCCTACTGAATTATTACACAGGTTTTATTTTTAAATATTATATATTTAGGATAAAAGTACAAAGGACTATTAATTTGATGTTTTATTTTATCGCTCATAGTGTGCGTACTATTCACTCGTAGCATACTGTACATACTAATAATTTTAGTTCTTGTGCAAAAAAAAATATGAATATACATAAAGACATAATATTAGCCATTTATCGGTTTAACAGCCTTAAAGATGCCATAGAATGCTTTGAGAGAATATTTTAAATTGTTCTCTGATATGTACATAGAAGGTATGTAGCTTAGGTAAGGG
>JAUMHG010000038.1:17855723-17875522 GCA_032359395.1 Enteromius anoplus
TAAATGTAAATCCGACTAGCCATGGAAAAAGCAAGCAACGAAGCATTAGAACTGCATTCGCTTCTGTTACGCCAGCGAATGCCTAACCCTAACCCTAACCCTAACCCTACCCTAACCCTAAAACGTTCAGTAAAAGCAGAAGTGCTGTGATACACACACACCTAACCCTATATATATGTGTGTGTGTGTGTGTAGTATGTGTGTAAAAGTATTTCAAAAATCTTAATTATATTCTATGCTTTTGATAGTGTATACGGAATAACATATGGTCATAGACAACAAAATTGTAGGGAACCAGATAAAGAACTGTTGTGAGCCAGATTCGACCCAGCATTACCCACATGAGAACCAAAGCTTAATATTCAGAAAAGTGCACCACCCCTGACAGAACTGCTTCAGTTGTAAAATGAGGCTAGGGTTGCTGGACAACATTTAACAGACTCTCTATCGTGTTTAGGCCATTGTTAACACTAACAAGCTGAGCCAAACAATCATTAGTATACCCTATCTCTCTGAGACACCAACACAGTGAACTAAACAATGTTAATGAATTAATGAATGGTGTCATTTCGCTTTTCTGTTCCATCACGGATGGGCTGTGTTGTGTGACTAGTCATCAACACGTCACAGGGGATACAAAGAGTCATGCTCTCTTCCATTTTGTGCCATGATAATGGATAACCCTGCCATGTCCTTGCCCCTCAGGCACAACACACATGAGTTGCAAGCTCAGACAACCACAATGACTCACCAGCACCAATCTCAAAACACCACCTCACAGGAACCCCACTGAAACAAGGGGTCATAGTACACGAGGGAGTCCAACTATAGTGACTTAAAGTCAATTCATGCAGTTTTTCAGGT
Organism: Enteromius anoplus; assembly: GCA_032359395.1. Taxonomy (NCBI): domain Eukaryota; kingdom Metazoa; phylum Chordata; class Actinopteri; order Cypriniformes; family Cyprinidae; genus Enteromius; species Enteromius anoplus. The sequence continues at coordinate 17,856,588 of JAUMHG010000038.1, forward strand.
TTCTCATCAGTAATGTTTTTTTTTCTAAATAAATAAATGACATCTGCTTGAGAAACACTTGGTGCATATTGAAGAGAATATAGCTGTGACTCATTCTGTTCCCTAGTTCTCTATGTTGTGAATCAGTATACCGTGAACATGAATTTGGGACACTGATGACTCAATTACCTGTGACACATGTATGAAGTCACACAATAAAATGCACGTGTAGTATAATTAACAACATCCCTGTGCATCATGGATCCAAAGATCCTTACTGTATCTGATTACATTGGTGTACAAAAGTACATTGCTATGAAATATATTTTATAAATTGTATATACTGTATGTGATCTATATATATATATATATATATTTTATTTTTATTTTTATTTTTTTTTTAATGCAAGTCTGAATTTTCATTCTTCCAATTTTCAGTGTCTCGTGAATCTTTAGAAATCATTCTATTTTTTTTAATATGCTGATTGCTGCTGAAGGAACACTTTGTTGAAAAAAGCTTCTTGATATCTTTATGACAACTGTGATGCATTTGATGAATAGAAAGTAAAAAAAATCTGCATTTGTTTGAAATAAAAGCCAATGGTGCTAAAAGAACTGCACAAGGGTAGTTCTAACCAGAGGTTGCTGCAGGAACTGCGCACAGAAGAAAAAAAGAAAAATCCAACTTTTAAAATTCATGACTATTTCTGTAAACTGTTGTATACTCAAAGACCACTTTTTAAAATAAGTTATAGTTTTAAAAGAGTGGCCTGTTTATTTAATGATTTAAAAAAAAGTAAATTTTCCACAAAATAAATGCAGTAATCCTGAATGAGAATGTGATATTCTCCTATTATATGATATTCTAAAATGCATGTTTGAACTGCTTCTACTCGGAGACCGACTTTGCTCTCCGGGCGACGAAGGACAGGGTCCCTCGTTCAGGTGATGTCCACCATGGTGGTCCAGAAATATCATCTCTGGCTGAATCTGGCGCAGATGGGTCACACCAACAAAGTGCGCTTTCTTGACGCACCCATCTCCCAGGGCGGCCTCTTCAGCGACACTGTCAAGAACTGTCCAGAAACAGATAGAGGCCATTAAACATCTTGCCGGGCGCATCGCCTCCATCTGCCCGTCGCCAAGCGCACCCCCCAGCACGTTTCACACCTGCTCCGCCCCCGGCAGCTCCTAAGGAGGGAACACCTCAGCAGGGGCGTAGAGCCGGCCGCCGTAAAGCGACACAGCCCGTCTCAAATCCGGCTGCAGCTAAGTCTTCACGGAAGACCGCGAAGCTGCCCTGAGACAGGCTGCCCAGAGATGAAGAAACTTGTTAGTCGGGGGACCTCAACATCTGTGCCCCCAGCCTTGGGGGAGGGCCGAGTGCTTTCTCTCTCGTTGTCGCCCACCCATTCAAAGAGCAATTTTTCAAATCTCTTGGCCTCAATGTTCAGGTTGTAAGTGATACCCCGCCTCCTCACATTCAGGTTCATGCCAATCGGTGGGTTAATGCCAATCCTGGATCTGCGTTTCCTGATTCGGTCCTTTCATTGGCTTCTGTTCAGGATGTTGACGCCGACACAAATCTTCTCTTGCGCTCGACACCGGGATTGGTTTACTTTCACGTCTCGATTTTGCTTCTACACAGACCATTTCTTCGCTTTGCTTTCGATGGCCAGGCGTATCAGTACAAGGTCCTCCCCTTTGGGCTGATCAACCGGGAAAAGAGCAGACTCTCTCTTTTCTTGGTATGGAGCTGGACTTGGTCAACATGACAGCTTGTCTAACAGACGAACAATCACAATCATCGTTGAACTGCAATGGCCTTCCGGCACAAGACAGCGGTCCCTCTAAAACTCTTTGAGAGGCTCCTGGGGCATATGGCAGACACAGTTTTGCTGCTCGGACTGTTAAATATATTGGTTGCATGGTCGGGTACCGAGAGGGGCATGGCACAGCGGCACACTCCGCATAGGCGTTTCCCCTGGAGTGCCGCCACTTTATGAGCCCCTGGACAGACCCTATGTTCCTACGGCCCGGGGTGCCCATAGGACAGGTGTTGAGGCATGTGGTAGTCTCCACGGATGCTTCTCTGATGGGCTGGGGCACAGTGTGCAACAGGCAAGCAGCCTGGGGCTCCTGGACAGGACCCCGACTGCAGTGGTATATCAATTGCCTTGAGTTGTTGGCCGTACTGCTAGCCCTGCACTGCTTTCGACCGATGTTGCAGGGCAGCCGTTTGCTGGTCCAGACAGACAACATAGCAAAGGTGATGTACATCAACCATCAGGGTGGTGTTCATTCCCGTCACCTGTTGCAACCCGCCCGCCATCTCCTCCTCTGGAGTTATTCGCGGTTGAAATCACTGCGAGCCATTCATGTTCCTTCATTCATGACCTGAATCATGCAATCAATGCTCTTTCACGACAGCTCACTTTACCCAGAGAATTGAGACTCCATCCCGGGAGGATCCAGCAGATTTTAAGCCGATTCAGGGAGGCCCAGGTGGATCTGTTGGCCTCCCAAGAATCATCCCACTGCCAGTTGTTTTATTCCCCTAAGCACGGATGCTCTGGCACACAGCTGGCCCCGGGATCTTGGCAAGTATGCCTTCCCCCTAGTGAGCCTCCTTGCACAGACTCTGCAAGATCAGAGAGATCCAGAAGCAGGTTCTGTTGATTGCGCCAAATACTCTCTCTTACCTTGAGGTTTAGCAGTGAGAGGCTGCCCCTTCTACTCTGAAAGTCTATGTCGATGCTATCGCGGTCTATCATGATACAGTTGACACTTTTCCTGAGAAGACACCATCTGAGCGTCAGGTTTCTTAGAGGTATGAGAAGGTTAAACCCACCCAGACCGCACTAATCCCTTCTGGGGACCTTTCCGTCGTCCTGGCTGGACTACGAAGAGCTCCTTTCGAGCCACTTGATGCAGTTGAGCTGAAGTTTTTGTCTATAAAAACTTCACTCCTGCTCGCGCTCGCTTCCATGACAAGGATGGGAGACCTGAATGCATTCTCAGTCAGCGATTTGTGCCTTGAATTTGGTCCGGCCTACTCTCACGTTTCCTGAGACCCAGACCTGGTTATGTGGCCAAAGTTCCCACTACCCCCTTATCGGGATCAAGTGGTGAACTTGCAAGTGCTGCCCTCTGCGCTTTTATGTGGAATGCACCCAGAGTTTCAGAAGCTCAGAGCAGCTCTTTGTTTGCCTTGGAGGGCAGCAGAAGGGGAATGCTTTCTCCAAACAGTGGTTGGCCCATTGGGTGGTTGATGCCATCTCCTTGGTGTATCAGGCCCAAGGTGAGCCATGCCCTCTAGTGGTGAGAGTCCACTCCACCTGGAGTGTCGCTCTATTCTGGGCGTTGGCGCACGGTGCCTCTATAGCAGATATCTGCAGAGCTGCGGGTTGGGCGCCACCCAATACCTTCGTTAGATTCTACAATCTTTGCATGGATCCTGTTTTGGGTAACATCAGGTAATTCCGGGAGGCCAGGCGGGTGCTGGCTTCCAGCGCAATTCCATTGGATCTGAGCACTTTCTTCCAGTGTTTCAGAATGGTTACATCTGGTTCCTCTATCGCCTTACAGTTCTTGCTAGCGGAGAAGCTGTGTCCTTCACCCTCTTCAGATCTTCATGGGGATCCTATGACGTCGGTCAATGACGTAACATCCCTCTTCCCCCCTTCAATGAACGAGGGTTGCACACATAACCAAGATGTTTTTCCACTCTTCCATTGATTACGTTGTTCCCCTCTTTGTAAATTTTCCCCCTATTCCATTGTCAACCAAGCGAAAATGCCTTGAACACTTGGGCGTTAATAATCCATTTTGAACAGATGTAGCTTAATAAATAATAATAGATGTGAATTGAGGAAGTTTGTGGTTTATCACAGTCACATGACAGTCATATGTCTTTTAGCTTAAAGTCCACTTCAACCATGTGACTACGGGTCTGACTTGATTATTTGTAACAACTTTCTTGCAACACTAATCTTGCAATCTCAAGATGACAGTTGTTGACAACTAAGAAATGCCTTGTTGGCTCTGGATATTGATTTCCTATTTCACCACAGCGAGTGAATAAAGGGCATAGATGCTCTCTAGGAAATACTCTCTCTTACCTTGAGGTTTAGCAGTGAGAAGCTCCTTACTGATTGACACCTTCCCAATTACATCATCTCGGCTGCGAACAGCAAAATATGCAAAAATAAGTACTAAGTGTTATTTGAATCACAGTTACACTGCTGTTTAATTTAATAAAGTTAGTCGTATCAGTAGTTGAAAGTGTGTGATTTCAGAAAACAGCATTTTTCCTGAAAAATATCACACACTTCACATTCAACCAAGTAAGTAGTACATAGTATGTAGGTTCAGACCTGAGAGAGTCCTCATCCAGGACATAAAAAGACACTGTACGGAAGTAGGGAGGAAGATGGACAGTGTATTCTTCACCCCAGAACGGAGACAATGTTTTCCATATTGTTGCTGTCCTACAAGACAAAAGAAAAAAGAAATAAAGAAATCATTACTGTTCACACAATGTGGGAAAAGTTAAAAGTCATCCTGGTGTGTCTATAAATGAAAAATGTAATCTTCTGAAATATTCGACATGCATTTTTTTGGAAAAAGAATAACTGAAAATAACATAAAATATAATTATTAGATATAAACTTAAAATTAAAAAAACTGAAATAAATGTAAAAAATACATGATAAAATCACTGCAATTTAAATTAAAATATAAATCTAAAAATTAAATGTAACTCAAAATATAATATTAATATATATACCCTAATATTAAATATTACAATGAAGCATAAATAATAAAACAATACTCATCTTACTACTAGTATACTCTTATAAGTATCGTCTTACTTTTATAACACAGAATATATGTAAATATAAATGAATAAAAAATGTCTGTAGAATCTATGAGATAATGATATCTATTTACACAATAACAAAACCATACAGCAGTTTTATTTTAACCACAGTGATAGGCAGACAGGTGGTATCTGATCAGAAACGATTAGCATTTTGTTAATCTCTTAAGGCAAATATGTTTCGTAAACACAGCGAGTCGCATTTGCACTCTGGCGCCAGCAGACTCACAAGGCTCATTTACCGTGGTAATGATCCTGTGGAAACAAACATCAGACCACAATCTATACTTAACATTTATTCACCCTCAGATTTGGTATTCCGGGGAGAGAATGTAAATTATTGACCCAAACAATCACAGTGGCTCAGAAAACACTCAGTAACATTGGCACTGTTGATATCAATAGAATGATTGTTAAAACTTTCAGTTCAGCTGGAAAATAAGTAATTTTTATTGGCACTCGGAATAAAGAGGTGGAGTGAATGACAAATAAAACAATGTAATAAACTTTACATTTACTTTAAAAATCTCACTGCTTTCATTGTGCTAGCGGTTCGTAGCAGGGTTTTCATGCATATAAGATGGATTTTCATTTCTTCTACCTTCTGCCTCCTACTCTTGATTCCATGTGGAGCACCAGCAATCAATATGCCCACACTGTACTCACAGTAACAGCATATATATTTTGCGTGTTGAACCTCCACCTCACTCTCCTAAAATCGTAGATTTGTATAGTGGGACCTTTATATAGCTCCCAAATGTAGAGGTACACAAGCTCTGGTACAACCACACAGCAATCTATGGAACAGCGGAGATTTCAATTATGTGGCACAAATTCAATTAGTTCTGCTTCACAGAAAATTACATTTCTTACCTGTTCAGTTTGTGATAATTGACTTATTATAGGCTGTATAGCAACGTGGACCAATATTAGATCCCCAAAGACTGGGACTCATATTGAAATGTCAGGAAAAAAAATATATACCTACCGAATTATTGCCTCGTTATCAATTTTCACGATGCAATATGGATCACTGCTTCCAGTTCTGCAAGTGAAATGAACAATAATGTTATTGCACACTGGCAGAAACTCTGAGCAGTAGTTATTAACCTCATGATTACACATGATTGGTTTATGCAATCAAGAATTAATAACATGCTAATTATGATGCTGTTGCTCACTCTCAAATCAGTAACAAGGCTTATTTAAAATACAAAGATAATATACTTTTATGATAGGTTAAATGAAAAATATTTTTGTCTTCTTATCATACGCTTTAAAAGTAATGATTTCATTTTTATAGCCTCTTTCCATAGAAAAACCTTTTCAAGTCCAACAAAGAATCGTCCTTTCTGGAGCTTTAAGGAAACCTATATAAAAGAACTGATGAAATCTTTTATTTCACAGAATCGTCATCAATCCACTATTAATATTTATGAGATTCCAGAGCAGAGTCATTTATGGGGTCAAAGATTTTCCAAGATATATTTAAAAATCTAGTTTAAAAACACATGTGCAAAATTCAAAGAAATTGGTTATTATAGTTGGTTATTATAGAGGGTTTTTTTCCCTTTTAAAAATATTGTGAATTAGTCATTCATAAATTATTTCACTTTTGGAGAGCTGATGCATGTGACATTTTGCAAACTGAACTAACTTCGTCATAAATTATGTCATATTTTTTCAATTCAGCATCTATTATAGCAACATTACATTTGATATTGTTCTCTCTTGACAAACATTATCAGCCTATCTATATTTGTTTGAAAGTCATTAAAACACTATCATGGAGTTTTTCTTTGCTATGTAAGTAAACAGGAATACAAAAAGATATCTGATGAAGTTTCCCATTCACAGCTGTAGAACCTTACCCAAATATGATGACTTGAAATGTGAAAAGGGTATATGAATAAAAAATGATGCCAAACCACTTGCAGACAGTTTGTTTATTCACTTCACTCTGCACAAACCAGTTAATCAATTTCCAGTGGGATGAATAGCAAATGCTAACACACAGATTCCTATAGGAACTGTACACACTCCTCTTTAAAGCTTTAAATTTCAGATATAAAAGCATTCGTCACATGAATAATACATTTTTGCATCTATTTATTGGGCATTTCCAAACCTTTTTTTTTTTAATGACTCCTATTTTGATTTTGACACCACCATCTGATAGGTGAGCATTTGTTCATTGCATGCTGTCTCAGACGAGCCGTGAATTGACCGAGAGCATGAGTATGAGTATTTGCGTGCTAGCGTGTGTGTGTGTTGAGGAAGAGGAGAATGAGTGCATCGTGCGGTGATTCATCTTCGCCTGTTGTTGTCAGTGTAATGGGGAAACCTGCGGCTGTCAGAATCAGGTGCTACATCAAACAGCACTGTAGCTTGGCAGTTGAACCACATACTATCATCCTCATGCCACCTGCAGGAGCAGGATAGAGGGATGACAAAAGCAGGAAGAGGAGAGATTCCTCTCTTTTTTTCTGCCTGTCTTATCTTCTGTAACCATGATGTTCTGTTTGGGGACTTTGAGACCCCAGAGTCATTTGATGAGAAAATCACGTGATGAACCAAAGCCCATCACAAGCAGCTATATTAAACTATTCTCATTCTAAACTAGACTCATTAAACTAAATTATGCAATAAACATTAATTTAACAACTTGACATGTAACATACAACCCTAATAAACATAACTGATAAGAAAAACTAAGAAGAAATATTGTCATTTCAAAGAAAAACATCAAATTCAAACAAAATGTAAAAAAATGCAATGCAGGGAATCCTGGGAATGTCAGTTTACGTTTTTTCCCAGTAAATCTTACAGGAATTTACCTTTAATAATTTAGCAGGTTTTTACAGAAGCGTTTTCAGTTTTTTATCGTTAGAATCAGTCATTTTTTAGAGTGAAAATTACATTAAGTATGTTCCTGAATTTTGTAAATTACTTGCTGTAAATATATCAAAAAATGAATAGCTAAATACTTCATTCAGAAAAGTTTAAAGGCAATTTTCTCAATATTATGATTTTTTGCACCCTCATATTCCAGATTTTCAGTTGTATTTTGGCCAAATGTTATCCTATCCTAGCAAATCATATATCAATGGAAATAGGGATGGTAATTTTAATCGTTTAAGCTTTAACCGACCGATTTGACGTTTGACTGATTAATACAATCTGTTAAACGGTTTATTTGCGGTTATTTATTTAATTATTTCAGTATCTTACCTACTCATAGCCTTTATAAAATTGTGTTGACAAAAAAAAAATCACATTTTACTGGCCACATTCACACAGCAGCAGAACACAGTTGTTGAGTACAGGGAGTGACAACCGCGTTCTGTAACGGAACTCACCTGGAAATGTTCAGGACTCGCAACCGCGTTCTCGGAACACACGCGCTGTGTGAACGGAACAGGAGCCACTCTGCTGCACAAACGCGCTTCTAGCGGGGGTTACGTGTTTTTATGTGTGCTTTGGGTAACTTATAGTGATGGAGAAATGAGCTGCGTGTCATCTGAAAGTTTTATTAGATCTCATCAGTTTTCCTCTGGAGCCTTTCTCGTCAGTTTTGTGTTCTGTGCGCGATTTATATGCTCCGCTTTCCGCGCAAAGCTGCTGTCGGTTAATGAAGATTTAATGAAAGAACTCGCGCCTCGATGGGACTCATGTCATGTCAGAAAGTGGTAAGACATTGCCATCGTTGATATTAATATGACTGTTTTTAACGGGTCACAGGCGCTTATCCTTTGAATTCAATTGAATTAAATTCTCATTTAAAATAATGTTGTCAGTTAACGGTTAATAATCGGTGAATGAGCGTCGGTTGTCGGTTACGAGAAATAACCGAAATGAGCATCCCTAAATGGAAAGCTTATTTATTCAGCTTTCCAATTTAAAAACTGAAGTTGTTGTAAAGTTTAAGTATGTAGTAATATAGAATATGCTGAATACATGCTTTATAATCACTAATAAACAGCCAGTATGTCAATAAGGCATGCTAATAAGCAACATAACAGTGAGAATTGGTCCCTATAGTGTCATGTAATTAATTTCATTGATATGTTAAATCAATGGTCTCTGAGACCTCAGACATAATATTACAGTCATCTCAAGAAAACATGAGGGTTAGGTGGGTGCTGCGTCACATGACTACAACTTAATATGTCTGCATGATAGCAAAGGCTCTGAAACGATGTCAGCTGTAAAGTTTGACTGTAACTGATTAACACTGAGCCTCATTTTGGAATACAGATCGAACAGCCAATGGATAAATGAGAATTAGATTAATTTTGTTCTCAAACTACAGTTAGGCCTAAGGCTGCACAATAACTACACTACAAATATAGCTGCATTTGTAACACAGTGTCAAATTTTAAGGGATTCTCAAGTTTCGGCTACAGTTTTTCAACAAATTAAGTAAATATTTATAATGCAATTATGCTGTTTCAGTGTGAAAATTACTCTTTATAGATTATTAATTCTACAACTCAATTTTTTATTTTACAGTAAAATATTACAATATTTTGATTGATTTAGTAAAACAAATACTAAACAATACAATTTTAAAAAGCATTATGTAAATGATCATGTACATCCAGACAGTTGTTATTACAGAATAAACCCTGACAGGATTTATTTTGCAATAACCACCGGCTGGATGTACGTTATTGCACTTATTACATGGCTAAATGCCACAAAATTAAATAATTAGACACAAATTATTTTTAATACTCTAAATATTTGAATGCAAATTTTCAGTGAAGAAAGCAGTTGCTGGCAAGTAGCAAGTTCAAACTAGAAGTAGCTATATTAAGAGATATGTGGTGATGGTGACTGACCAATCAGAATCAATCTTGTAATAAAATCTAATAATATAATATAATAATAATAAATTATTTTCATTGTTGTCATTTTAGATCCAAGTTTATATATAATTACAAAAATTACAAACGAAAAAGGATGATGCCTGACAACAATATCTAGTAGGCCTACTAATATCTAATACTTATGATTACTTGTAAATGTCCCAATCAAGTGCTCATATTTCCTGTGCCTGGGAGCTGATTGCTCTCTGCCTGCTTGATTACAATTGGCTCACCTAATCAGTCCAGAATCTTTCCAGAACCTTGCAATCATTTAAAGAAAACCAGAGAAATCCAAAAAGGTGCGTACTCTTTACTAAAGCTCACCCAGGTCCTGTGTAACCAAAGTCTGTAGAGAACATGTGCAGTCTGCCATTGTGCACTTTAGGCTGTGCCACTACAGTGCAACTGCAAACACTCAATGCAACCTACTAAACAGTTCAGCAAATTTGATAAGTGACTAGTTATTTAATCGAATCATACAAGGAAGTGGAATCAGTAACTTAAGAAGAGAAGGACAGCGAATCACATTTTCCTCACACTGACATGACCACAGTGCTGAAATGTTAATGTGGATGACCTTACTATCCAATAAAGTCACTTCCTCGCAAAAAGCTGTGTTTTCCAGAAATAGAAACATATAAACCGTTGTCATCTGGGCTACTGTTTAAAATCATAACCATGTGAGTTTCCAACCTCGTGCCAGACAAAGAAAACATTGAGCTTAGCACTAAATGAATTTGTGTTATTCACTATGGAATGCTGCCAATTCCAAACAGGGAACCAATTAACTAGCTTATTGCATTTATAATGCTCATTAAGGGTTTTAAAAGAGTGTTTATGCATGAGCTTTGAAAAAAATTTGAATCTCTGAATATAATTAACTGAATCTGATGGTATGGCTGATATACACTGACGAATTATATCTGATGATGAAGAGAAATGCATTAGGCTATATGTTTCTGTTATGCATGTTCCAAAAGTGAACAAATGATACAATAATAAAGCATTTTAACTTACATTCTGTCACGATCTCGTTCCTGAAATTCCACCCATAACCACTAGAGGTCACCTCCCATCCATAGTCACACCACTACCCGGACTGCATTTCCCATACACCCTTGTGCCTGGGGCTGATCACCTGCACCTGATCCTCATCACCACTCCTTTTCCTCCAGTATACAAGACTAACCCAGAAACTCGCTCTTTGCGAAGTCTTGCTTTTTGCTCCTGCAAACATTTCTGAGCGTTTCCCTTGTACCCAGATTTCCCTGTGTTTGATCTAGGACTGTTTCCCATTTCTGTTTGTCTCGCTGCCTACCCCTTTGATCCCACAGCCTGGATTTATCGACCTTGCCTGTTCGCCACCTGCCCCGATCGTTGCCTGATATTGTTTATGTTTCTGACACTGTTGTTTACCCTGCCAGACCAACTATGAATAAATTGCTGCGAATGGATCCGCACGCCTCTGAGTTCACTGTTACACATTCATAAGTTCATCATCTGGTCCGCACATAGACAAGGCTGATATTCAATCTCTATCAAAGCATAACTAAAACATTGTTTAAAAATATTTATATAATTTATATTCAGATGATAATTCTCATGATATAGTGATATACTTTTATTCATTTGTGTTTCAAATAGCCTGCAGGTATAGGACAGGTATATGCTACCCTATTTGTTCATGTTTATGATTAAATGGCAAAAGTGTTTTAATTTTTTATCCATTTATAAACACTATTTGCTATATCCTATAATACACTGTAAAAAGTGGCATGATTATAATTTTTTTTATATACTGGGACTATATGTACCTAACATATCTGTCAAATCCCCAACTGCTTTCAGTTTGTAGTATACTCAACACGTCTTCCAACATAGGTTTTTCCTGTGCAGTTCATCTTATAATCATCACATAAAGTCATCAGCACTTACATGTCCTTGATTGGCAGGTTCTTTCCTTCCACAATCCTGATGAACAGTGTGCTTCGTTTAGCCATGCTGTCATTCAGAGCATATATCACGCGCCGACACTTCTTATTCCTTCAGTAACGCGCATGATTATAAGCATTGCACAAATGGCAAATAAACTGTTCTATCACTAAAGCTTGTCATACATAACGCTGTGCTGAGAAGCAGCACCGCCGGTCCGTCCAGCGGTCGTCTACACAATCCACGCGTTAGACGCTGCTGGGTTTTTGATCTCTGTGGGTTGTTTGTAGGAGGAGGAGTGACTGACTGGATCACACACTTGAAGAGAGAAGGTATTAAACAGACGCGACGCGACAAAACTACAACGCCTCCTTTACAATCAGCACTACTGGTTATAAACTACAAGACAAGTACTCGACTTCATAGGAGGCTTTGTTAAATGTTTTAGCTACTTTAGTTGCGTCGCGTCAAGTGGAGACGAGGTGTGGCGCGACGCGACGCGTGTAATGAATTCTCCGTGTGAGGGAGAAAATGAGTGATTTCCTAACCCTCTAGATTAACAAAAGCTAACATTGCTGAGATAAGCAAACATTGGTGTTGATAGACTTCTGGATAGTAAACACTAAGAACTAATAGGGTCACATTCTTTACTCCAGTTAATATTTCTCGGCGTTGGTCAATTTTTGTATTGATTGGATCTTAAAGGGTAGGCTACCGAAACCAGATAAACGTTTCCAGCATTTTTGTCTAGGATAAAAGATAGGCTACCGTTCATCGAACGCACGTCCACATATATATGGGACAACAAAGAAACCTTTATTTTCCGCTAAATTTAAACAGTAATAAACTAAAACAATAAAAGTATTAAAGGTTGCGAGCAAACTGCCTAATATAATTGCAACAACATGCCCTGCCTTTAGCCTACAGCTCATCTCTTAAGTTAAAATCTACCTTCATTATATAGACTCTATAGCTGACTATTGTCTTATGTATGTTAGTGTGGTTTCATTGTTTTCAGCTCGTTATGATGATATGGGGTAGTATTGATTTTAAAAATGAAGAATAGAAATGATTGCTTTATTTTAAAACGGTTTTGAAATATATGTTTGAAACGTGAACATTTTGTCTGTTACTATCTATCTTACACGGTTCCTGAATAACCTTTAACATCCATGAAAATGTTCCATTACTCAAAAATGTTTTTTAAAAGCGTTCTAAATTTAGATTATTAGATTTTTTTTCAGATATGAAAAAAAATATTTGAAGAACTGTTCACTGAAAAGATGATTTAGCGAACCTGTACTGGTTCTGTTATGGCATCACGATGAAAACCCCCTTTTGAACTGTATTTTTACAGAGTCTGAGAGCAGCTATCCACTTCTCTCATATTTCTTAAATTCAAATCGTTATAGAGGAATATCTAGACTGTGGCACAAGCCTCTGTGGAATGCTAAAGTGCATTTTTCTATATATGTGTACTGATTCTAATAAATCATTATACATATCATCTAGTGTTAAAAAGCAGTAAAGAAAATGTTGCGTTCAAAATAGAGTTTAATGCGTACTTCCTTTTTTCACAGAGGTAGTATGCGTCAACACAAGTTATTTTGACTGATAAGCTCATGATCTGACCAAATAATCCCATCATAATGGAAAGACACTTCACTGTAACTGAAATGACTCACATAAGAACCTAAATACTGGAACACAATTCAAAGAAAATATCTTTCTAGCTGTTTTTGAAGGCTGACGGCCTCACTGAATGCATGCATCTGAATAAACAAAGTGGAAAACTGAACGACTCCTTGATTATGGTCTTTGGAGGAAATCAAGTATAGACTCTCATGTAATAGTCAGTATTGACATATTCTCATATGCACAAGGGTTGTCAGCAGGAGCAGGTGGAAGATCAAGAAGTGGTCCTGTATCAAGGAAAAAAGGAAGGTGATTGCTTGACGAATCCCAAGATTTTTTTTTCCCCCCTCCGTACAGAGATAAACTGACCAAATTGAAAGGGAAGTTCACAAATTCTTAAAAAAAAAGGTACATTCTTAAACAAAAGGTAAAATGTCGGATAATGTTAGAGAATGTTGTACAGGTTCTAGTGACATTTTCCTTAAAATAATATGTTTTTTACAAAATAAAGCCGAACCATGTATGTGAGTGTGGGCACATGTGACTCATTGATCCAGGAATACAGATGCACCTTTCGAGCTGTGACCAGAAGAGGGGCTACGCTGTGTGGGCTTCTTGTGACTCACCAGTCTATCAAAGAGTTACCCGGCACCGCCCTCTGTTTAGATATAAAGTGTGTGTGTGAATGTGAGTCACAGTTTAGCAAGGCTTTTCCTCTGGAATATTAGGATATCCCATGTTTTTGCATATTATTACAAGTAACACTTTATAATTAGCTCCCATTAATAAATAAGCATTACTGCATGTTTGTTAAAGTATTATTTTTATTCATCTTTTTTAAACAAGAGGTAAAACGTGCTGTTTGGTAACCCAAAAATGAGAAATTGCTGAAAATATACTGAAACTTTTAGGCCATCAAATATGTAAATGAGTTTGTTTCTTTGTATCGGAACAATTTCAAATTGTAATTATCATTAGCTTATTATTATTATTGTTTAGCAGATGTAGCACTTGCTCACTAATGAATCTTCAGCAGTGAATGGGTGCTGTCAGAATGAGACGCCTAAACAGCAGATAAAAACAATCCACAAGCTAAGGTTTTGTACACAGAAAAACTGCATGTTTGTATTAGGTTCATCATGTTTTAACTTTAAATGTCACTTCTGAGTAATATATGAATCCACTCAATATTGCTTTGCCAGTGAACTGTCATTTGAATCAGCACAGATACGTGATTCCAAACATGAGCATCCTTTGAGGAGCAAGTGTTGTTAAAAGTTATGATAAACGCATTATGAGGATGGTAATTCTGTATGAATTTGTACTTTGCAATTTGTAATGGATTACATCCAAAATAGCCAGATGATAATCAGATTTTTTATTTTAATACAAAGTTTTCCAAAGGTAGAATATAAAGGCCTCATTCCCAATAAAAACTAACGGCCAAAATTTAAGGCAGCATTAAAAAAAACCAACATTATACATAAACTTTTATTTCATTTAACACTGAGTAGTATCAACAAAAAGAGTCATGAAAATGAGTTACCCAATACTTGTGTGTGCTCTTTATTTTTTATGCTTGTTAAAGTATTATGAAGCTCAACTTGCTTATGAGGTTGCATCTCAGTTAGGATGCTTCCTCAGAAGTTAACTGTATAATTATTAAAAATTGCACTGTATTGATTGGAACGACTGTACTTTTGACTGTACTTAAAGACTGTTAAAGTAAGATTTCTGCATAAAACTTGATTAACAATTACAGAAAAACTAAAAACATATAACTTGTATACATATAACATAGCCGATAAAGATCAAAATGACTCATAAAACTACTAACTAATAATAATTAATGAAGAATAATCATGATTAAACATGAAAAAAAAGAAAAGAACAAATTCACCTGGTTTGTTGATAAAGGGTTATTTAGACCTATTTGACCCCTAAGACAAGAAAGGTTAAAAAAAACAAAACACTGCACTAGTAAATACTACAGTATGACTGTCACTCTCCTACATTTCCTATTAAACAGCGCCATCTAGTGAATTTGCATAATAATGTGGTCAGTGTAGTGTAGTCCGTTTTTTTTGGATCACAAACAATACTGAGGTCACAAGATTTTACAAAAAGCTGGAAGATGATGACCAAAAATAGCTTTTAACCCAACCATTCTACACAGGCAACATTTCTGTGTCAAAACAACGTAACATATGCAAGACGCGTGTCATAATGTTGATGGCTTAATTTTAATTGTACGTCCTCTCCTCTATTTGATCTTGTAACAGGAAAAGAGGAAAGACTGCAAAGTAGTTTGCTTTCCCCTGGAATATGCAGTGCAGTGACGGCGTCTTTGGGAGCTCACAGCTTTCGTGCGCCATCCTTGGGCAGAGTGGAAGAGGTGGAGTAATTTTTTAAGTCTGACTGGTAAGCAGGGTTGTCGTAGGGGTGCACGCGCTCCTTCAGGTTGTGGGTGTCGTAGCGGGGGATACGGATTGAGTTCATGACTGAGATTTGCTTACCGTCTTTCTTGGTACAGCTGGATGGACAAGATTCAGTCATATGTTAGAAAAACGAATTACAATTAGGAAATAATATATGATAATATACGCCAGATTTAAGGGCAATTTACTCACCAGGTTACGCATAACATGATGAGGAAAAGAAGTAAAAGCAGAGCTGCAGCCACACATAGGATGGTAGTAATGACAACCATGGCACCAGATCTCGCACTCAGACCATCATAAATTGAGGCAAGGGGCAGTACTGTATGAATAGATTATTAAGATATCTATTAACTCCAACAGCTATTAGGATGGCTCCAATATCATTTAACAAAAATGAAAAGGATTTTATGTGAATTCTTACGTTTGATAAGAGTAATGTTACCAGACCAGTTTGATGAATTAACAAGAGTCCCATTAACATCGAGTAGGAGATACTTGAAACTGTAAGTGAAAAAATAGTTTCAATATATTAAAAGCAAACTCGAATCTAGGGTTCAAAAAGCTACTTTGAAAAGTAATTTCAAAAATATTTGGAAAAAAAAAACAATAAAATACTACCAACATTTGAATGGTATTGTATTTTTATGCAGAATAAATAAAATCTGAATCATTCACTCAACTGATCGGTTTAAATGTACTGATTAATTTAGGAATAAATAAAGAAGTGTGTTTCTGAAAAAAAATTGCAAAAGTTGAATGAGATTTAAAAAAAAAAAAAAAATGTTGAAGAGAAAACAAATACAAATGTGTAGTTTTGGGCTTGAATATCATCTCAAACATGCTGATATTTAGTAATAGCATTTTTGTTCATGTGATATTGCTCAAATAAATAGGTGATCAATTTATCAATAAATTAACACATTATTAGCAGTATAATATTAACATATTATTCACTAAAATTGTTGGGATTTCAAAAGGTGTGGTGAGTTTCGAATAAGGGCAAAATATTTCCAAAGTCAGTTTTTGTTTGGGTTAATCTTTCTCTTGCAAATGTCATGTTAGCCAACAAAATACTCTTTCTGATTTCTGTGTGAGCATTAAACAAATAATTCAACCAAAAAAGACCATTTAGTCAATAATTAAATTAACCCTCATGTTGTTCCAAACCTGGAAGACTTTTGTTCATCTTCGGAACAAGGAATTTTTGATTAAATCAGCCCTGCATAGACAGCAATGGAAATGACACGTTCCACTGACACAACATGACATGCCCAGAAATGTAGTCAAGACATTGTTCAAATAGTCCATGTGACATCAGTTCAACCATAACATTCTGCAAAACCAAACAGAAATAAAGACACATGCATTTTGGTACTCTCATCAATGTGGAGCGAAGACTCAAAACAGAAGAAATTGTTAGCCTAATTAATGCCTTTTTCTTTTTTCTTTGCACACAAGAAGTACTTTCATAGCTTCATAAAATTAAGGTTGAAATACTGATATCATATGGACTATTTTAACAATGTCCTTATTGCCTTTCTGGGCCTTGAATGTTTCAGTTGCATTGCTGTCTATAGGGCCAGAAAACTCTCTGATGTCTTTTTATGCTTGCACAATTTTTCTTCCATTCATGTTGCACAATATATTAAAAGGGCCTACCAAACGGTGGATCCATCAGGTAATAGACCATTACAGTTGACACCGCTACAAATCCCATCAGCGCCGACTACGAAGTAGCGACTGTTAGGGTACTGACTACAGGGGAAGTCTGACAGAGGTCCAACTTTGGTCAGAAAGAAGTTTGGTGATGTTGGGAGGAATGCTGTTGGGTAGGGTGACAAGCCTGGGATGTTGGTAGTTGAGCTGTTTACTAGAGCATCAAAGTTGCCGTTTGCTAAAAGTGAAAGAGGAAAGCAAACAGATGGGAGAATTTGCATTAGGGCTTTTTTTTTTCAATACAACTGCATTAAATACCAAAAAATAGCAATATTGTGAAAAATCATTACAATTTCTGAAGATGTTTTACCTGAGCAAAGCCCAGCCACCAGCCATATTTGACAGCCAGTGCACGACTGATTAAATACACAGTACGGCTGCGTCAGTATCACTGAATTACTGGTGATCCTGGCTAGGAAGGCATTAGATACAAGCTCAGGTTGGAATAACTGACCTGCAGACAGAGAAAAAGACTTTAAAGAGACATTTTTAAAGAGACCTCATTGTTCCAACTTGATCCTCATTCAAGGCTGTCACAGAATAATAGCAGGTTCAGTCTGATTCACATGCACCTGTCCTAGGGGGAAAAAAAGGATTGTGTAACACCTACCAACCCTAAATGCTGTAATCGCAGTCCTACAGGTGTATTAATGGAAAACTGGGCACGAAACAGAATCCACAGGCTCAGACTTGCCTACTAGTGTGTGTTTCCCTCCAGTCTCGATATAGATTCTGTTTTTACAACTAGTATGAACATGACATGAGAAAGGAGTCAGTGTATCAGTATTCATCTCTGTTGTAGGTCATTTAGAAAAATGCGGGATAAGTGTGGCATCCTGTGACGTACTACTAATTAATGACTCAGTGAGCTTTTTCACCTATTTATAACAAATCTAATACACAGGAATAAGAATTGCTTAAAAAGGTGCCCAAAAATTGAAATGGTTCATTCTTAATGGGGCGTTATTATACTTGGAGGATTTTTTTTATGATCCCTGTGTGTGTGTGTGTGTGTGTGTATATATATATATATATATATATATATATGATATAAACAGGATCTTAAAAATATCATAAAAGGGTAAATGTTTTGAAATTGAGATTCTATTTATCTCATCCTATATAACTAGATAAAATAAGCTTTCTATCGATATACAGTCTGTATAGGACAATACAAATATACATTTGGGTAGGATGCAAATTTTTGAAAATCTGGAATTTGAGGATGCAAAAAAATAAAATAAAATAATAATATTAAAGAAAATCGCCTTTTCCAATTCCAAATGAACTTCTTAGCAATGCATATTGCTACTTCAAAATTAATTTTTGATATAATTGCAGTACGATATGTACAAAATATCTTCATGTACACAAACTTTACTTAATATCGTAATGATTTTAGGCATAACAGAAAAATCTATCATTTTAGCCTTTACAGTATTTTTGTGCTCCAGGGTCACACACACACACACTATATTT
>JAUMHG010000038.1:17875622-17898628 GCA_032359395.1 Enteromius anoplus
AATTATTATAAAAAAAAAAATTTAATTAACATAATAAACAGACATGCTAGACATTAGCATGGGTGCAGTCCATAAGTGCAATTCTTTAGTAACATTTGATGAGTTATCTTATTTTTTTCACAATAGTTGCCAGGGTTTTTTTGCTGAATGGTTATTCTATAATCATCTTTGTCTGACATCCAACATCTAATTCAGCATGATACAAATTTAATGAGACAGTTATGTGCACTTTACTCTGTCTTTAATGAGCTATTACCTAAGAAAGCCTCTCTCAATTTAAACTGAAAGATAAGACAAACAATTTAATTAAAGGATAGCTGAAGTGCATTTGTGATATAACGCAGAAACCAGATCTCCATAGCAACCCCCATCTAAAAAGAACAAACAAACATGGATAATTAAGGCTAAAACGCACTTACCTTCTCCAGTCCACATCCAGATAGACATCAGTGACATCAAACGGATCACCGTGTTCGTCTTCATCTCGTAACAAAGATGCAGATAGATTCTTACTAATAAAATTGAGTAAAAGTCAACCTGGCTGGTGTCTGTGCTTAGCAATATGTCTGGCAGATACCAATCAACTCTTATAAAAAGAAGCTGAAGGGAGGGGAGAGAGTTTTTCATGTGGGTGTGTGAATCCCAGGTAGAAACTGGGAGGTGCTTTGGAGATAAAAAAGTGCTTAGAAATGCCAAAGACTGACTGTTGCTATTCTGTAAGCTGTGAAAAATGCTTGAATCACGTTAAAACACTTTCTACTTTAATCTTAAAGCGCAGAACACGTTTTCATTGCCGATGCCACAATCACAATGCCAAGGTGGCCAAAGTTGCAGCATACGATCCGACACTTAAAATGGAAAATAAAGCAAACGTCTGCGTGAATGACTAATGTTAAAGTCAACAAACCCTCCACAAACTGGTGACTTAATTCCCACCAAACAGGCGCGTGACGCGAGTTAACATGACATCAAAAACAGAGGTGTGGAGTTTTTTCATATTAATAATACTCCATTCCTATAGCATCTTGAGGGCAAAGTGTTACATAGTTATTAATAATGTAATATGCTTTCAAGGACAAACTAGGCTGCATGTTTTGGCAGTCCAGCAACTGTCTGAAGTGCTTGTAACCAAAACGGTGTTGATAAAACCGGCTTAACCAGACCTGCTTTGACATGAAGCGAATGAACCGTTGTTTATAAGTAAAAGTCATTGACATTTTCTCTGTAACTTTCTCCGTCTGAGTTCTCTCTCAGTGTGAACATGTAAAATCAGAAATCATATTATTTGCGAAGACTGGACAGGCGAGTTGAAATAATGACGTAGTCGTAAAACAACAATATCCAGAGTCCCATTGTGGTGAATCAGACAATGAACTAGAGCTATTAACAGTATTTGTCAAGTGGTAATACAGGGTGGAGAGAATTATGCTGGGTTTTTTTCCCCCTCACATGTGCTTCATAGGAATGTAGTACACATGACAACAGGGTCCATTAGTGACTAACGAACAATTACACCACTAGCTTTCTCAGTAATTACATTTTTTAAATGCAGAGATTATTTTGCATTTAGATGATTTTTGCCAATTATAGATAATCCGTTAAAATCCTCAAAAACCATTGTGTATTTTTTAATTTTATTTTTGCCATTTTAAATGGTCCTGTGCGTACATTGTTTTATTTTTTTACAAAAACTATTATATCTATTATGTGTCTCCGTTAATGTGAGGCCAGAAAAATGATGTGCATAATTAATGATTGGTATCGGACATTTAAAAGCAAAACCATTGCCTTGTTTGTATAACTAATAAAAAGGGAAGCTTATGATTATACCATTGCACGGTATTTGTTCTTGTTAAAGGGATAGTTCACCCAAAAATGAAAATTATTAGCCTGTCTTAGGTGTATGTGACTTTGTTCTGTCGGTCAAATCCAATCGGAGTTATATTAAAAATGGTGCTGCCACTTCTAAGCTCTATCATTGCAGTAGGTGGGGTGGTTCCCTTTAACAGTCTAAAACAGGTTAAATAAAGTGCGCACAAACTTAAAATGTGATTAAATCCCTCCTGTAGGAAACCATGCGTTTTTGTGAGATAAATATCCATATTTCATAATAAACACTTTCTCACTTCTGCTGAGAGTGGTACGTGGAAGCAGTTCCGGCGAATTACGTTAGATGTCGAATTACGTTAGTCTTGAATTAGAAGCACAAACCAAGAATTTGTGAAGAAAAATGTAGCAGAAGTGAGAGAAAAGTGTTTATTACATTTGAAAAATGGATTCACTACAGGAGGCCTTCATTCACCCCTCGGAGCCGAATGAGAGATGGTTTTGTGAAGTTTGCATGCACTTTATTGAACAGGTTTTAAACAGTTCAAAAGAACCGAAAATTGTGAAAGGGATAAACACCCTGTAAAATCATATAATACATGCTCATCCTTGGGGGAAAAGTGCTGCATTAAAAATAGCACAAATAAGAGAAAATATTACCATTTGAACTTTAAGTGTATTTTATTCACATAATGGAAAAGCAGAAACAGTTAAAGGACAGTCAATGAAATTTCCATAAAAGACAAAAATGGCAAAATTATTCCCTTTGTTGTTTATTATATATATATAAAAAAACCTACTTATTTACAACAGAATAAAAGTCTATCCTGGTCACACCGTTTTATCATCAGCAATCAGCAATGAAAGAAAAACATTCAGCTTTTCAAACATCAACCTCGAATGTTGAACATTAGACTCGAGCTCAAAATACGAATGCGCTTCTGATTCCATTGATTTTGAGTGTATTCAAGCTCAGCTGAGGTGTTTCTTGTATTGTACGGTGGTATATGCTGTCACCTCTTCCCCATGATGAAGCTGGGCATTTCTGCACCATCTTCATCATCCTCTGCTTCTGAAGCAGAGGATGATGATGATGATGACTTCTCCTCTGAGCCTGCTGACACAACAAACACATTATGACTCACTGCTCAGATGAATGCTGAAATTCAAGAAGTGCAGTTACTATAATAATGATCTGTGCTACCATCCATAAACAGCTCTTTTAAATCTAGTGTCATAATAAACATTCACCCTCACTGATGTTTTTACGTGTTATCTTACAACACTGAATCACAGACGATTCATTTCCCTTTTTTGACACAAAAGAGAACATGTATACAAATCGGTCAGCTCGATTCACCACAATAAATTATCCACTGCAGTATTAGGAAATATATCAGACACTCATGTTTAGTAAATGTATTCCAGTTGGTGTTCCAGAAAATAACGAGGTGGATTTCTAAGATGATTTCATTATCTCGTACCTTTTTCTGTTTTGCTCTCCATCTTGGCTTTCTTGATCATCAGCTTCTTTTGTTTCAACTTTTCCCTAAACGACACAAAAGAACAGAGTCTCTGAAACCCTCCGAAAATGATTGTAAAGTATCTAAAACAAACAAGACAGTACTCGGCAAACCTCTTCTTTCTGCGTTTGGCCGTTCTTTCCTCAGCAGCCTTTTGATTGTCTTTCACCTTCTCAATGTAATCTTCATCTTGCTTTTGCTGCAAGAACAAAAGAAACTATTTGTGAACCAATCCTAACTTGTACTACCTTTTAGAATTTTTTTCCCCATAAAAGGACCCACCATCAACCCAGCCTAAGTTGAAGACCCAGAAAATACTCTCAATTTTTCTGATAAAAATGAATCAGACTACCCAATGCTGCACGTAAGAAAGAGGAGCTCGGTGTGACAAATAGTTGATTTTTCATGCGACCTAAGCATATTTCCTAAGATGATTCCAAACATAAAAGCGGGGAACAATGCATCACACACACCAGAAAATTACATTGACAAGTTCAATTAAATTTAGCTTGACTGACAGCCGTCTGTGGTATCTGCCACCTGTGAGCTGGACAGCAGAGCAGATCCACTGCTGCTCACACCCAACTTCTGTTATTTAGGCCGCTACAAATAACCGGTGGATCCACATTCCACTGAAGCACCTGGATTTATTGCGGTTCAGTGGAAGTAATTTATAGTTTAAAAGTCTCAGGTAGGACTGGGAAAGAGAAAACTCTGCATATCACCAATAAGCATTACACAGGCTTTACCCATATTTCATACATATAGGCCTGGTTTCACAAACGGGGCTTAGATTTAAGCCAGGACTAGGCATTAGTTATTTAAGATAAGATATTTAAGCAACTTTTACAAAAACGCCTTGTAAGTAAATATTACAGGTGTGCATCTTAACACAGAACAATGACACTGACATGTTTTAAGATCTGTCAGAGCGAGATATTTTCATCTGAGACAGCTCAAAAATGAGCAATTTAGTCGGGGACTACCTTAAGCCTTGTCTGTGAAACTGGGGGATACTGTTTTGCAACAGACCTTATTTTTCCTCTTTTCTTAGTGTAAATTGAACTAGTAACATCCATAAACAGCTCCTATTTCATAATCATATGCTTTAGGGAAAAAATAAACTAGAGCCCGACCGATAAAGGATTTTGAAGGCCGAAATCGATACAAATATTTGTTGGTTTTATAATCCGATATATCGGACGATATTTATTTATTTTTACATTTCAGAAACGCGCAACAAAACATTAACAGCTTTCCCTAACATCAGTTATTTATATGTTGTAACTAACATAATATAAAAATGCATTTTAAGAAGAAACTTGTGTCTTTTATTGTCACAACAGAACAGAGGAACATCAAAACATATTAAAGTTCTGATAAATAACATGTATAAAAATACAAACTTTAGATATGAAACTTTTAATCCTTTGAACAAAAACAACAACAACCAAATCAAAGTTACCAGTTTTAAAAGACTTGGGGCCTGTTCCATAAAACAGGTTTACCAAATAAGCCAGGTTTATTTCAGTTAGTCTGACTTATTGGCAGTTCACTTGGTTTAAAATAAGTCGGACTATCTGCCATAAGCCTGGCTTATTTGGTAAACTTTAGGCCTGCACGATATTAGGAAAAAATGGCATCGCAATATATTTTTTCCTGCGATATTTATTATATTTTATTTATGTTCATCCGCATCATCCTTTTTGTATCCAAAATAAGGGCTTCAAGATAATCATCGCGAGATATGTATTGCGCATCTTGTCAGTAAAGCCAGTTCTGTAATCAGCCGTAACCTCCATCAGGTGCGTAATCTTACATTCACTAGGCAGAGCCGTTGTGCAAAATCGGGTTCATTATCATCAGCGTGATTTTGACACTCCATGCAAAGTACCTCTTTTTGGTCAACATCCTCCTTTTTGTAGCTGAAATAGTCCCAAATAGATGATTTTGACTTTCTTTTTGGTAAAAAAAATCATTTTTTTGCGGCGGATCCTCTTCTTCGCCCATTTTTATCAGTGAATATTGGCTGTGAGCGGTGAGCAGGGGCACAGCAAACCGATCACTGTGCAGGCACGCGGAACGTGCATGTCACCCCAGCAACAAGCCATACAACAAACTCGTGTTTACTGTGTGCTACCGTTCTCTTAATACACCACGGGCTTCTACCCTTCACATTGTATGTTCCGGCGATGTGACTATTGCTCACACGCACATCGCGACGTCAATGTCAAAACAGAAAATCGTTCAGCCCTAGTAAACTTGTTTTATGGAACAGGCTCTTGGTAAGCTTTGGTAAGTCTGTCTGCCCGACTCTGGCTGGATCAGCAGGTGGCAGGCTGTGAGGCGCGTTATACACGAGTGTTGCCAACAGAGACGATGTAGAGTGCCCTTTGGTGGACAAACTATATAACGCCAAAACTCATGACATGGTTGAAATGTGTTTCGTCCATTTTTATTTTATTTTTTAAATATTCATTTATCGACCATTATAAATGCAGATACAGATAGTTAGGAAAATGCATAATATCGGTCGGGCTCTAATGAAAACGTACCTTTTCAGACATTCGTTCCAGAAAGTCTTGCCTCTGATACTCCCGGCGGCGCAGATGTCTATACACATGAAATTCCCCGCTGCCTGCTCCAGCACTGGAACCTGGGAAAATTCAACAAAGACATGAAACACTAACTTATCCTGACTGATTATTTACGCGGGCAAAAATCAATTTGAAAAATGTATCCAGTTTTAGAATCAATTGCAACGAATTTCTGCAATTAGCTGAAAGCCAATGATGTTACCACATATCCGATTACTTGATATTTTGTTTAATATAAATTTATGACCATCCACTGGAAAGACAAATTTAGTATTTTGAAAACACACTTCTGTTTTATACACTGTATTGTTTCTTATGTGTTATGGGTGTACTTTGGGAGAAAAAACCTCAAAGAATACACTTTAAAAGACAATCTTATGTCTTTAGGGATATATATATATATATATTTATTTTTTCCTGTTACAAATATTCTATTTATACTGACGAATGTGTAAAAACAAAACGATAATATAAATTGCCTTGTGAAAGTCATATTTGCATGTAAAACTGATAATTTATTTAGAACTAACGTTAGGTACAAATGAATTTTAGCTTGATTTCCAAATCTGAGAATAAGGTTATGTAAAAAAAAAAAAAAAAAAAAGCAAACGAACCCATCACATCCCGCACAAACTCTGGCGGAGCGCGTGGATTCCACTCCTTTGGTTTCTCTGGAATGGCCGCGAGTTTATCCTTTAAAATTAAAATATAAAACTCAATATTATGTTCAATGCTTCTGCAACAGTTCAGTAACGTAGCATCATTAGCTTCAGTTACTACTACAAATAAAACCTACTACTAAAAATAAAGGGACAACTCACTGGGTTTCGCATCAACCTCTCCAACTTTAAACGCTGCTCCTCTGCTGGAGTTTTGGCGATAATTAAGGGCTGGGACTCTTTTTTAGGAGCTTTTCCTGATCGCGCGTCTTTCTTCTCCACCGCCATGATTCTTCCAGAGTCTTCTTCGTGCCAGGTTTTGAGTTCTTTTTCTGTTCATCAGTGGCAGTGCACAGATCTCAGAGCGCATAGTGCCACCTGCCGGACCGATGGAGATCTACATCGCTCTGAGGTGAAAAAAAAAACAGAATAGTAAACATGAACCAAGTGACGGTGAATAATAATGATGACCAACGTTTTCTCAGTCGCTATGAAATTTCAGAATAGCTTCCACAACTTTGCAAAATACCAATAATTCTGAGCTGGTCTCAAAACCTTTCCCTTTAAATGTACTGGGTTTTAGTGTTAACAAAAAATAACAAAATTTCTGTAGCCTACACCTCACAACTCAATTGTTAATACAGTTTGCTGATGGAGTCATGAACAAAACATTCTGATTTGATTTGCTTTTTCATGCTGTCACAACATTTTCATCATATAGCAGATCAAACAGAAGCATGTAGTTGAAAATTAATCCAAACAAAGAAAAAAGGAGGAACATTATTTTCCAGAAATATTTTCCTTTTTTGGTGCACAAGGAAAACGAAAATAATGACATTATTCAACATTTATCTCTCCTAGGACAGCCCACACCATTATCGAGAGTATGTACAGCACTTATGTTGCATGTATATTATGTGCAAGCGTCTGTAATGGTTATGCGTGTAACTGAGATTAATCTCATACTTCAATAAACTGTAGCAGTTATTTTAGGTTATGTTAGGCTAAAGATTTATATGCTTAAGACGAGTGCCAATATAGAAGTGCCAATACGTTGAATTATTAATAATAATTAATTAATAATTAATAAGGTTTCACCTTAGTGAAATTAATTTTATTGCAGAAAAGGTGCATTTCATATATGGATGTCTTTCTTATTATAGGCATCACCTCACCCTTCCTCGACAGGACACAGGAGTTTCCTGCACAGGCAGGCTAAGGTCATCAGCATTTTCGTTGCTTGCCAGTTGCCACCCTTATTTGTTCAGACCCCACAGAATCCCACTTTTTTTTTTTTTTTTTTGCACCACTAAGTCTAAACATCAAAACAAATGTTTTATACATCAGGCCCTTCCTCAAATACTGCTGTGTTTAACTGACACACGCAGAGCCTTAATAAACCACCCACTGAAACCAATCAAGGAGGAAAACAGGCCCTGCATGTGAGAATGGGGGTGATGGTATACAACTAATCATGATCCATTAGGATGCATTAGGATACATATCCTACAGAATCACCTGCACATATTTCCACTGTTTTGCTACGTTTTATTTCCCCTGCAGTCACTAAGTTATCCCTTTAAATTAATCTCTGATCATCAAAATAATACATTTAAACATTTCTCTGGTGAAAATAGTTTCTTCATGCCTTGAAATGGCTTAAACATAATTTTACACCCTTATCAAATTTGGTACATGGCTTCATGAATATGCAGATTATTCCCTTTCCTATCCCTCCGTTAAATCACACCATATCTGAACCAGAAAATAATTCCACGAGAAGTGGAAGAGTGAATTGTACACGATACTTTAAAATTCGTAAGCAATTATGTTAAATTTGCTCATGGTTTGCCTTTAAAGTTTTACTGAGTGAACTTTACTCCACCCCAGATTTTGATATTTTCCCCCTATGTCGTTCCAAACCCGTAAAAGCTTCGTTCATCGACACAATTTCAGATATTTTGGATGAAAACCACATGGGGTCTTTATGGGTGCCATACTTACTCACCTGCAAATTCATAACTATATACTCTCAGCATCATTCACATCTGGTTTGGAAAATGTACTTTTCTCACAAAACTTTGTGTGATCCAACAGACCCTGGACAGTCTTCATATACTCCTCATGTGATTCACCATCATCAACCCGTAAAGCACTAACTCGTGTTGACATAACTGCCAGGGTCTTTTGTGGCAGGAAGTGAAGACAGACTGCAGTGAGATGAGTGGTAACAGAGAATGTTTGATTTGCAATAAACTGCAATAAAGTGATTAAGAGTGAAACAGAAAGGGTGTCCTTGGTAAGCTGGGGAACATTTGCACATTGTGCCAATATCAGCAGTATGTAATGTTAAATGCAACAGTTCCCAGGCTACAGCCATCATTATAATCATTGTGCGGTCCTTTGTGAGCACGATAGCTCAGCAGACAGGGGCTGTTTGGATTTTAATAGCTATCAGTGTGCAGTGAAATATTCAGCAAAATTCAACCGTAGCAGTATCACGCATCTGCACTCCACGCCCGTGATTGTGAGATCTGATCCACACTCA
Source organism: Enteromius anoplus (assembly GCA_032359395.1). Classification (NCBI taxonomy): domain Eukaryota; kingdom Metazoa; phylum Chordata; class Actinopteri; order Cypriniformes; family Cyprinidae; genus Enteromius; species Enteromius anoplus. The sequence goes on from JAUMHG010000038.1 coordinate 17,884,777, forward strand.
ATGCAGCTGTTGATTTTCTGATTGTAATCACGAACTGTGCATGTAGGGCAATTCCTCAAACATGCTGGAGCGAGCTGGCACCAGTGCATGATATACCCCTATGCTGTTTTCCCTCTTAGGGTGCCTTTTATTTTCAACCCTTTCTTTATTTTCAGTATTTTGGCTTGTCTTTTAGTAAAATTTATTATAGGCCAATACAAATTGGGCCATACTTTATGTTTACGTTATGTTTAAATATAAATATGACCTAATTCATTATCTAATGAAATATATTCTTCAAATAGTCATTCTTCAAAGTTTGGTTTCATTTATCTGACATATTATAGAGTAGTCAAAGGTTTTTATCAAGGGGAATTTGGATGCCTCTTTTTATCACTCCATAAATCAGAAAATACTGTGCAGTAGTATGTGTGCAAATATGTGTTTGTCTCCATGTAAATGTAGGGCCTACATGCCATTATGTGCTTATGACTTGCAGCATATATGCTATATAGCTAATTTGTGTTATAGGCCCATGTGTATTTGAGATGTTGAATCCTATCTACATCAACATCAGTCCGTCAAGCTTGTACCCTACACTCAGTGTGTGTGACTTAATCCTCCATAATTTTTATTTATTAAGACTAGACCGTCACTGTCTGTGTGAAACCTACCTCCAGGGCACATGTGTCCACTTTATAGAATGATGTTCCCTTATAGAAGCATGAAGCATGCTAATACATATAGACACTAATATGCACACCATGTGTACATTGGCATGTGCAAGCTGATGCAAGGGGAGGAGAGAGACCACTTGCAGACATGACAAAACACTCAAATTGGTGACAGTAGGAATGGATGTTTGCTAAATCCTCTGGACCAGCCTAAAAATACTTTTTAATATTCTTGATGCTACACATTACAACATTTTTACTAACAGTAAACTAACAGTGCTCTTCAAAATAACTGAGATATCCAATCAGATTAAACAAGGTTGGCTTTAATGTTCCAGTGAAACCGAGATACAACTATATGAAAATCTGGAATTTAAGGGTAGAGAAAAATCTAAATGCTGAGAAAATCACCTTTAAATTTGTCAAAATTTTGAAATAGCAATCCCTTAGTACAACCCCCCCTATCCCCCCCGACCCCCCATCCCCCTCCCCCCCCAACTGGACAAACCAATCGATTGGCTGCTGTGCTGCACCAACCAATGGCTGCGGCTCCTGCCGAAGCTCGTCTGAGTGGGCGGGGTCATGTATATAAGCGGCCGCTTCGCCGCAGGACTTCTTCAGCGACGTGCTACTTTGCTGTCCTGACTAAAGATGCCGTTGGAAACGCCCTTGCAGCTGGATAATTCCCCTGCCGGCATCCGGCGGGAAGAAAAAGTCTCATCTAGAGCTTGCTTCTAAAAGGTAAGATCTTAAAACACCTACCTACTTCGACTGAGAGCATGAGTTCCACACTCCACTCACGACCGCCTTCTCCGTGAAGGCTACCCCACTCGCCTGTTCGGAGACCGAAACGGCAGAGCCATGGGTCTTTCCATTCGGGTCAAGAGTCTGTGGGCCCTACATGTTATGGCAGCTCGACGGGAGCCTGTTTGCCTCCCCGAGTGCATACTAAACACCATATCTCACGCTAGAGCCCTGTCTACGAAACACGCTTAAGCTGTGAAATGGTCAGTATTTTCGAGGTAGTACGCAGAGCGCAATAAAAACCCCTCGCCATGCCAGGTATCTGTGATACTGTCTTTTCTACAACACCTGCTGGATAGGGGACGCTCCCCATCCACCCTTAAGGCTTACGCGTTGGCCGTAGCAGCCCACCACAACCTTATAGCAGGCCAGATTTTGAGCAAGGATATTCTTATTATCCGTTTTCTAAGAGGAGGTAGACGCTCAGGTCCTCTCGCCCTCGCACAACCTGCCCGAAGGTGCTCTCCACTCCGTTTCAGAGTTCAGCAGTCGGCCGCCTTTAGACGGTCTGACCAGCTGTTTATCTGCTTCGGCGTCCCTTCCAATGGGTTACTGGTCTCGAAGCAAAGGCTTTCTAAGTGGGTTGTCGACACAGGGGCGTGGTCTAGCGGAATCTCCCTGTCAGAGATTTGTAAGGCGGCCAGCTGGTCCTCGCCGTCCACATTTGCCAGGTTTTACAATCTGGATGTACCTGCAATACATGCCAGGGTCCTCTCTGCCTAAAGGGTTAAAACTTTTAGTTTGCTGTGTTTGGCACGCCCAAACCGCGAGCTCAGGCTCTCAAGCCTTTAAAGTATGAATTTATTAGCTTGTTGTGTTTGACCGTCAAAACGCTCGATCTGTGAGCTCAGGCTCACAAGCCTTTTGTATTTGTAAAGTACTAACCCACAGTATTTGGCCGCCACACGCCCAAACAGCAAGTTCAGGCTCACACGCCTCTCAGTATAGGATGATATGAATTAATAAATAAGGAGCATTATTTCTCTGCATGCTTATGTGATTGTATGCCCAGGCTTTCGCCCGGGCTTGCAGTCATACATCAAATCGTTCTTAACTTACAGTGCGGTGGGATAGTGTATGAGTGAAGTGTCGACAGGGAACAAATAGGTTACTTACGTAACCCAGGTTCCCTGAGACACAGGAACGAGTACTGTATTCCATGCCGCGCTGTAAGTGCCCGTCGCTTCAGTCGAAGTAACTTGAAGTCCTGCGGCGCAGCAGCCGCTTATATACACGACCCCGCCCACTCAGGCAAGCTTCGGCAGGAGCTGTGGCCATTGGTAGGCACAGCACGGCGGCCGACCGCTTGGTTTGTCCAGTTGGCACTGCTCTAGCCAATGGCCGTGCAGTTGTCCCTGAGTGATTAAAAAAGGCCTCAGTAAGGAGGAAAAAGGATTTTTCCCCATAGCGTCTTAGCAGACGCAGTACTTGTTCCAGTGTCTCAGGGAACCTGGGTTACGGAAGTAACCTATTCGTTATTCGGGGTGTTTGAAAAAGTAATTAAAAATTCTTGACTGTCATCTCTCTCATGTTTGTTTTGATGCCAAATTAACATGTTTCAAAGCAATTTTTAGAAATGATCAGATCGGTTAAATTAAGATATTGAAGTAGCTTCAAAGTTGCTGCAGATTAGCATGTTTTGCTAGTAGCTTGTAGTATATAGCTAGCTAACTACAAAAGCATCCCAGTCAGCAAATTTCCTTTGATGCGGAACTGGCCCATATCAACAGCTAAACTGTGGCCCAGATTGTGTTCACTGGACCAAAACTGTGTTTAAGATTTACTGGTATAAAAAATAATAATAATCCGCCACGTGTGGGCCGCATAAGGGCCATCAGCCCTTTACAGCCATATAAGAATACCATATATCATTTTCTTATTTGCTTTGGGTTGGGTTATGGCACTATTTTGGCTCTGTTCTGGCTAAAAAGATGTGGACCAGTTTTGGGCAGACAAACACAAACTATAGTGCCACACTTCAGCTGTTGATATGGGCCAGATCTGTCTAAAAGGAAATTTGCTGACTGCTCTCTGCGCTTCCTGCCGCGGTCTGTCATGTCACATCAAAGAGTTACGCTTTGACTGTTCATTAACTCCTATAGAGTAAAATAAAAATTTGGTTTAGGATGTAGTCACAAGTGACAAAGTAGCTTTTCTTAACATGGCTATACGTATTACCAAGATGGCCGCCACACAATCCGACTCGCCTTTAATCAAACATTGATCAAAAACTACAGTATCTTAAACAGAGACATGGGACTGACTTTTCACATCTGATATGGCTCAGTGCTTTATGATAAATGGCTTTGTTGTTCTTCCTTCTCTCTATATTTCTTTCTCTCTCACACACTCGTATAAACAGCTTGTCAAATTTACAACCTCGTGCGCTGCGGCTAGTCGATTCAGTTGATAAAAGCAGCGGAGGATCAAAGGTGGCTATACATCATCCCCCTTCTCATTTTCTCATTACTTTCCAGCTGATACTGTATTCAGCAGGCTGCCTACCCAACATCCATCAAAACTAGGAAAAAATTTGACAGTTTGTTTTTGAGGATGCTTTCACATACCCCATCCTGACAATAGTGAGATATGATGGGCTCTCATTTGAATATTTCAGCTAGCATTAAACATCAAGGCAGTCTGTCTGTGTGCATTACTATAAGACATTTTCAAAAGGATAGAGAACGATTAAACGGGATCGTTTGAATTAAAAGGCTTATAGCTTTTAAGACACAGGAAAGATACGGTAATCTGAGGGTTCAAGGTGGCAGAGGCCAATCTCCAAATACAATGATGCTGAACTTCTTTGTTGTGGTGCAACCACCATGTTAAAACCACTGTGATACACTCAAGGGCTTTTATAAAGTGAAACTGAATACAAATGCTAAATAAATCAAATCATATAAATGTACTTACATTTTTCATCTTACAGACCCGCATATATATGCTTCAAATTGATCAAAGTGATTGTAAAGACAGTTTTAAAAACATTTCAGTTTCAAATGAATGCTGTTCTATTAATCAACAAATCCTGCACAAAAAGCATAAAAGCTGCATAAACGTTTTCAAATGTTTCTTGAGCGGCGAATCAGTATACAATTGACAGTCCTCAGAACATACTCATTACAAGACAAAGAAACAGAAGAAAACGAATCGACACAGGTGAACAGAATGGACTAATTAAGGCAGTATTACTTTCATTGACGAATAATTTTCGTCATAATGTTCGTCAAGGAGGAAAACGAGATGATAGCGATTGAAATGACATGATGAAAGCGGGACAAAATTGTTAGGGACGGACGGTTTAGGAAGAGATTAATTAAGATCGATTCTGCTGCGTGGTTCTGAGATTAGATTGCGTACATTAACTGTATCATAGAGCCTGTTGATTTATCCTGTGCTAACATACACTTGCTGCACATCTCATAAAATGTTTAAAAACGTTAATATGTGGGATAAAGAGAAGAGCAGGCATATGGCTAAATTTGACGATGAACTCAATTCAGTCTGGTTTCTGAGCGCAGACAGAAATGTAAGTTTCAATTTCAATTCAATTTTAGCCGACTAAATTTACTGTAGATTTAGTCGAATCAAATCTTATGATATTTTGTTGACTAAAACCAAAAGCAATTCAGATGACTAAAATATGACTAAAACTAAATGGCATTTTAGTCAAAAGACTATGACTAACACTAAATCAATGGAAAACAGGAAAGTGTAGAGCAGAAACACTGGTAAATCCAAAGAGACAGAAGATAAACATGACAATAATATTACCTTTTTGTATGTTTTCTCAAATATAGACTACCTAATGCATAAACTAATGGTCATAATTGAGTCTTACCACAAATACTGTAGCTAAACGTATTACTTTAAAAAAACAAAACTAAAAAACTGCATACTAAAAGCATCAATATTTAAAAAAGATCATGGAATGGTTAGATAAAACATTATGATCTCCCAACAACAGAGGTTTAAATGCACAACAGATGGTCAGAGCGTGATTCACTTTCCGTGGCTCGGTACACAATGATGTGTGTGTTTGTGTCTGCAGAGGCACATTTGTACGAAGCTCAGCAAGCCGTCGTTTCATTGAGGGTTCAGCATTCATAAAGCCACACAATACATTCGCTTCATACTGATCAAATAATGCTGTGCTGAAATTTATAATAATGATGTTGTGACTGAAATTTACCCCAGGATGTCAACAGGCCCGACAGCACATCATTTGACGCTCCTCAAAGATGTCATCTGGCTGAACAAAGCAGTTCTGTTCATGAGAAAGCCTCCATCTTTCTTTTTTTATGCAAAGCACACAGTGAGATCTGTCTGTGCCTTGGCATTTTATGTGATTGAATCGCTTTAATGCCAAGCAGCGTTTATGGTTATGGACTTATGGAATTTAGCTTAGATTACAGCCTTGACACAAAATGCTTTTGCTAACTGTATATACGCTTGCCTACAAGTTTGGAATAATTAGGACTTGTTATTGTTTTTGAAAGAAATCTTTTTATGCTCACCAAAGCTGTATTTTTACTTGATCAAAAATAGAAATATTGTAAAATATTATTGCAATTCAAAATGTTGCCTAGCAGCCATTCCTTTTGTCTTCAGCGTCACATGATCCTTCAGAAATATGTGCTCTATGTATATATTATGATCCAAATTTCTGCTCATTCTGCTGTTATGATTGATGATCAGTTATTAATAATGGTTCTTATTATCTTTAACGAAAACTTGCTGCTTAAAGGTTTTGTCGGAATGTTTGGTGAATTTAAAAAATTGCTTTTAAAATAAAATCCTTTGTAAGATTAGAAATACTTTACTTTAAAACGTCACGTTTTAATACATTTAATGCATCCTTGCAGAATAAAAATAAAAAAATTAAAGGAATGTAGTGGTTTTTGTTCAGCCCAGACTTCAAGACAGTAGTGTATGAGGGTTTCCAGAAAAATCTTAAGCAGCAAAAACTATTTTCCGTACTGAAAATTAAAATAAAAATTTCCCGAAATTTTGCCCAAATCATAATTTCTGAAGTATCTTGTGACACTGAAGACTAGTATGAAAATAGAAAACAGCTATTTTAAATTGTAATACTATTTTACAATATTTCTGTTTTTCCTAACCATGTTTTCAATCAATAAAAGCATCCTTACTGACTTTCATAAATATTAAAAAATCTTAATTGAGCTAGAGTTTTGATCTATAGTTTGTGGTGATGACCTGAATATGATACTGAAAGGCAAAGTCTTAAATACAGCACACGCCACTTTTATTTCAAGGAAACATTTGCTTTTTTCCACTTGAAGGAAATTGTTTCTTGGACCCAGTATTACTAAAATGAATGACATGCATTCTTGCGTATTTTCTTGACTGGCTTTTGTTATGATTAAATCTGCAGCATGAAATCAGCCGAAAGAATTCAGTGCATCACAGAAAACACCTTCCTGTGAATGTGTCGACAACAATCCTCCTGCTTCCATAATTAAAACACTGATCTGCTCCCTGATAGCACATGCTAGAACAAGCAAATCCACCGCGCAAATAAACCCCTAGCAGCCTGATAAACGAACTCTGGCTTTTAGGAGTTAAATCCCTCCTCTGGGCCGCCCCGCTCCATGTCAAGAGCAAGTGTTGTGGAATGAAAATGAAGACGTACTGGAGTAGCAGGATTTGAGGGTCTCCGAGGAGGGGGAATCGGATCTTGGATATCATGTTCAAGGTCACCTTATGCTAGATGTGGCGATGGGTTGACAGATGTGGACTCTGTCTGAACTCGCAGACTCACGCTGCCGCTATGACAGGATGTCTGAGGGGTCACAAACGCAGAGAAGAGGCTTCTTGTTCTTAGAAAGCAATGTGCCTCTAGGCTTCATGCGCTAATTCTTGCACAGTGATGTCATACATCTACAGCAGATGATCTACTGAGTGAGGTTCATTTCATGCTGAGGCTGGAGTCACCACAGTATCAGTATTTCAAAAAACATCCTTGGGGCAATTCCATTACTGTGTACTGTAAGTATTTGTGGATGCCACAGCTGACATAGGTACATCGGTAACACTTTAGTAAAGGGACCAATTCTCACGTCTCATGTAGGGTTGTGGGGTAGATACGTATCATGTATACGGGAAAACTGTGTGTCAGAGCAACCGATTTTGAATTATAAGCATGTGAAAACTGCATATAATATGCAAACCGAACACTTGCGCAGGATATGCATGCCATTTTTGTGCATCAGTAGTCTACCACGAGTTTCTGCTTTTATTTGGTGTACTATTTATATGCATATATTTATATGGTTACTTAAATGGTTAGTTCACCCAAAAACTGTTCCGGGTCAATTTGACCCTTTTTGATTTGAGTTAACTTGAACTAAATTTTGTGACTTTTCCTAATTTAGGGTCATAAACATGCATGCAGTTAATGAACCGGAAGACTCATCTGTAGGCTTACTTCTGCGTTGAAGAAAAAGGAGTTTACGATCAACTTCCTTTTAAGGTTCAGCTTACGATCAGTGCTTTTAAGAAATGCAGCCCTGATCTCATGAGAAAACCGTTTTATGAGATGGTGATTTTAATGAATTTGATTTGCACAAAAAAGTGAATTTATTGAAAATGATTGACCTAAAATTATTAACAACTGACCTAAAAATATATATATAGTTTCATATATTCTGTGTACAACTCCATACACATAAATTCACATTGTAGACAGAAACACACAAAAAATGACAAAATATTATATATTTTAAATATTACTTTAATAACAAGTGACACAGTGCTGAAATACTGCGTTTTCTTTCTTTTTTTTTTTAGAATTCTTTGAATTGTGTTTTTTAATCACTTTTTTCCTCAATTATTGTAAAAACCTGACACTTTAGATTTTTGAAAAAAGAGGGGAAAATGGAATTCCTTTATATCAGAAGTTAAAAACATGCTTATAAAGAAAGATGAAAACTGTATTTTTAAGGTGTGTTTGAATAATAAATAGTTTCAGATAATAAAAATAATAATAATAATTATAATTTAAAAAATTGTTGGTTAGATCTTTGCAATTGTAATATTTTGCTGAATTCAACTCATGTCAGAAACAGATGAAAGTTAAACATTTCTGCTCTGCACCTCTTACTGGTCCCTACAGGGTGTTAAAAGTAAAGGCACATAACAAAAATGCTCAAAATACAGTCTCCACTGAAAGTGAACGCAGAACTTTCTGGCCTGAAAATAAAATCCTAACAAATAAACAGTGTTTGATGTCCACAAGTGGTATTCCATAACAGGATTTCCATAAATAAGTAAATCCCTCACTCTTAGATATGATTTTCATTGGCGCTGGTTTAAGAGCACACTTATTATAATATATTTTGTGCTAATCCGAGTTTATTTGTAACTCTATTCAGCTGTAGCTTAAGAATAAAGGCATAACCCTGGAGCTAAATCAGCTTTCTATAAGGGCTCAGTCAAAGACAACAGTGTGTCCATACTTTCAGACTACAAAAAAACTTGAAACAACAAAGTGTTTGGCAAGTTTGGGTTTTCAAAGTCTTCTGCTGCAGCTGTGTCAATAATAAATAAACCATCTGAACCGTTCTCGTTGTAAAACGAGTCTCACAGAGACAAACATACTTAATGAGTTCATCTAACCCAAGCTTGTAATCTTTTTTTATTGTGTGTTACTTGGAAGAAAACTCCCTAATATACCAAAACCTTTCTGATAGAAGAATAATAGGGTGAATCTCACAAAAATATGTCTGGGTCATGTTTTATCCCAAAATCAAAAGAGAAGAAATAATACACTTTATTTTCCATCAAGAAAACGCTTTAAGAAGACTAATACTTTACACAGTTTACACAGAGTTCTCAATACTATGATGTGTCTGGATGGTTGACATTGAGCTTTTAATTAATACATTTATTTTTAATCCACTATATATATATAATTTTTTTTTTTTTTAAAGAAAACATATTTTAATGACAGTTTCGTACAGTTTACACAGACTTATTCTTCCAATGTGCAAATAAATAAATACGCAAATGATGACAGAACTTATATCAATTATATTTAGTGAACCATCCCTGTAATCAAATCAGAAAGTAAAACTACTAGCAGGTGGCATGAGTAGATTCGTTCGAATGTTGATTCATGCAGGAATTCAGTAAAAGGTTTTTCCTACTGAATCACATGATTCGTTCAAAACGTGGATCCATTCAGAAACGAAACATCGCTGTGTTGCTCGGAGACACGCAACAGCTCTGCTGAGGCTTTTAGGTAATATTTTAATTGGCAAAAGGAAACAAAAACACAAAATCAGGTTTCAAATATAGCACAATATTAACGTATTTACTAAACTCCTGTTCTTATGAATATGCATATAAATATGAGAAAAATTTAAACAATGATATTTTTGCCTCAATATCTTGAATTTATAGAGCATAACTGCATTCAGGTCTGGGGTGAAGCCAGTGCGTGAACTGTTAAAATATTTAAATTGCGTTATTTTTCATAACCGATTAACTAAATTAATGTGTTAAACTGACATCCCTAGTTTTTACAAATTTTTTTTTTTTTTTAAAGAAAGCATTACAATTTTTTGGACACTGTTTTGCATTATCCTGCTGCACAAAAATGTACCATGATATTAATTATTAATAGTAGTAGTTTCTTATTTTGATTTAGTAACATGTTCCTCAGACTTTTTTTCAGATTTACTTTGTCAATAAAAGTACATTTAATGAGATTTATACACGAAACAAGCAAGATATAGGTTTAAAATAAACATCATAATCAGACTTTATTGAACACCCATAAACAATACAAAAAGGTGCCATTTTCCAAGTCCCTCGGCGGCCCAAAAGACCTTCCAGTCAAAAAGCAGTGTCTCAAGAAACAGGGCACTTCCCTCAAACAAACAGCAGCTAAACTCCGGCCACGTCCCAACTAAACCCACACAAATACTAAACAAATCGAAAGTGAAACGAACGAGCAACAACGACAAGCGACATTAACAAATACTTTATGGCTTTCCTATCTCCTTCCTTTTGGGTACATGAAGGTTTGATTTCATGGCAGCATCATTGTTATATATCGACTCGATGAAGGCTTCACGTGGTCTCTGCATAACTCGGCTTTCATGTTATCGACACGGAGGCTCGGACTGATGGGGACTGGGCCTGTACAGCTGCTGCAATCGGACCGGCCTCACCGGCCACCCGGGTAACTGTCCAATTACTCTCAGGCCGACGGGCTGCCCGGGGCAGGAGTGGCGGGAGCAGGGCCCCGAGACCTGCGGTTGGCCTGAGCGGGAGTCCAGAGGAGGTAGGCCCGAAGCGGAGGAAGAGGAAAGAGGGAGCAGGATGGCCGGGGTCAGACCGTATCGGAGCTGGAAGACACGGGGAGGGCCGTGTGCACTGATGCCGTTCGGCCGGGACTCCTGTTCCTCCTCCCTCTTCAGCTCCTCCTCCTGTTTCTTCGCTTTCCTGACGGCCTTGTTGAGCTCCTGGAGCTTCTCAGCTTGAGCGCGGCGGATATGGTACGTCTTCCTGTGGCTTTGAAAAGATTCAAGGAATTCCTCCAGGGGCACGTGGCCCTCCATGAACCTCTCCAGCAACTCCTGGGAAGGTCAAATGACAAATAAACAGGTATTAGAGGACAGGAAGTCAAGCCGGATTCATAACAGGTGTGACGCAGACGCAAACATCCTCTTTTTCACTCATCATCTTCCAAGACAAACGTCAAAACCTAGTTGTACAAAGAACAGTTATTTCTATGAGACCCTTCAAAATGACTTTGGTGGCAGGACCTCAGGCGGTTGAACGGATTACATTTCTTGAAGAACTAATAAGTAACACTTTATGTATAATGCATTTTAAATAATTATTACAGGCTATAATGCATTATAATTATTCATCATGTGCCATTGTTATACATTATATCTTGTCATAAATAATTAGACCAGAATGCAGAGTGTAGCAATGAATTTATTATTTATTAATGAATTATTTGTTTTTACAATTACTCATGAAATTGCAAAATGCACTATAAAGAGCATCGGAAGGCATATTTAATGCATTAAAACAACTTTTATAACGCATTACACATAAAGACTTTTAAGCAATGTGTTGCCAAATATTTCTTCAAATATTAAAAATATTAAAATAATTTCATTTCATGCCACAAGTGGCAATGTACAAATATACAAACCCTACAAAGATGTCAAATACTTTAAAACAATTTTTATTTACTGGTGAAATGCTGTAAACCTTGGTGTCAGAAAGGATGTGTTCCCAAATGTGTGTTAAACTTACAGCACAAGAGTTGACTGTGTGCACTGTAAACAAAGACGCTCCGAGTTATTCTAAATTATGAAGTAAATATGATGTCTGCACAAATAATCCTGAAATAAATTTACCATGACCCTGAAGTGTCTGTGGAAGACTCTGCTGGAAGGGGCAGTTGTCTACACTCTGTCTGTCTCAGTATGGGGGACTGAATAATTGATAAGTCTTGTCTGCACAAACCCACCTCCCTAATTGTCCTCACAGACAGAACAATAAAGACTTTTAGGACACCTCCCCTGGCAAACTACATGTCAGTGCGAGACAATTACATGCAATGAGCCTCTCTGACCCAGTGCTGTTACTGTTAATCCAAAACTTCTTCATGAGTTTTTATCCATTGCAAAAAGAAATTAAATCAATACAGATATGTAAATAAAAATCTGAAAATCTTAAGCATAAATCTGAAAACTAAAATAAAACGTTAAAATACATTGAAAACATTCAAAAAATTATTAAAAAAGAAAAAAATACATTTACGAAAACGTAAAAACAAAAAATATTTAAATAAAAGCGAATACAAAATACAAATCACTGCTCAAATCACAAACAATAAATAGATGAGTCAGACACATAGATATGACATTAATAAAATAATTGATTTTGTAAGTCTTGCTTTTCAGGTTTTGTTTTTTTGTTTGTTTTCTCCCCACAGATTTTCTTTATAAGAAAAAAGGGAGCTATATTTGTTGCTAGGGTGGTATGAGTGGTTAAGTATGTGAGGTTGCTAAGGTGTTCTAGGCCATAAAATAATAAAAATATTTGTATTTTATTCATATATATATATATATATAGATAGATAGATAGATAGATAGATAGATAGATTCACCAAACCATTGTTATTTTAATATTATTTATTTATAGTTTCATAGTATTATCATTATATTTTCATGCAAGTTTGAGTAATTTTGTAAAAGATAATTTTGAAAAAATATATACAAAATAACTAAAACTTACATGAAAATATAATAATAATACTATGATACTATAAATAAGTACTATTAAAATAACACTTTTTTTTAGGATGCTGCTCATTGTTTTTTGTTTTTTTTTCTTGGCCAAATTCAAGATCTTACCACTAAGTCAGTGATATTTTAGATATATTGATAGATTGATCTCAAGATATGGATATCTCTTGGGTCCCTCTTTCAGTTCAAGTCTGTTTATTTCACTTCCTTTAACTGTTTGGCAAAAATCATGTCAAAAATATCATAACACGCCTTTCCAAACACACCGAACGCTGCATGTTAATACTATAAAGCCAGGGGTTTGTTCAAATCCCTCAATCATAAGCGATAGTAATAATGCTTACCCTCAGAGGGTTTCCCAGTGTAATCAATAGAAAAATGACTACTGCATGAATCCAAAGTTTTACATTCAAAGATGTTATTTTTAAAGGACTGTTTGTCTTCATGGATAAAGGAGAGCCCTCAAACTGTTTTTCATGTGGTCTCCTGCCGTTTATTAGCTCTTTATAATTCTCAATCAAGGCATCATTAAACTTGTATAGTTTCATATGAGAACAGACTATGAACAGTTGCCATCAGCCCTTTTCCAGACACTGTTGCACTAATAGAATATGCAAGTCCTGTGGGAATTCACGGCCTAATCCAGCTCTGAAACACACGTGCGGGACGGATGTTTTGTCTGGCATGCTTCCTGCTGAAGGCTGGCTCTCTGTACAGCTTACTTATGATAGAGTGAGATCATCAATCAGACGGCAGGGGCATAATGACAGTCACGGAGCTATTGATCAGGCCTGTGTGGGGTGGAAGATACAGTGCTTGTTTACAGCTTGAGGACGGATAAACCTACGTAGATCAATCAGACAAAAGCCAAACCGATGGGGCAGGGCGGCTGAGATGACAAGAGAAGACGTCTAAGGGAGGAGGGATGCAACGATTGTAGATTTAGTTTGTACGATTATAGTCTGAAGAGTAATCACGGTTTTACGATTATGATGATTATTATGCATTTATTCATTTCATAACATTTACTAATGTATGAAATCACAGGAACACTCTTTAGATATTAAAGTGTTATTTAACACTGGCTTTTAA
>JAUMHG010000038.1:17900654-17920408 GCA_032359395.1 Enteromius anoplus
ATATAAGAGATTTCTGAAATCACCTCAGACTGTTCTTCGGCACGTGCGACCTCCTCCTGGAGAAGATTGTGGGCAGTCTGAGGGCTGTGCTTCTCCGTGAAGGCCTCTAAAAAAAACACAAACATTTAATCTCAGTCAGTTTCAATTCTCAACACGACACTGGCTCAGAATCGCATTAAACATCTCTAAGAGAGATAGGAGTGAAAAGTCATGGATGTGCTTTCTGCCGCCTAGGTCTCTCTGAAACTAAAACAATTCAGTGTATTTTTGCCTTATAGACATGAAAAATATATCTATATAGAGTAAGATGTTTACTTTTAAACGAACCAAATCAAATAGAAAACTAATATTCTTAGATTACGTAATGCGTATGAACATGCAGTCGCATTCGCTACTTAGATGACGATTTGAGTAATTGTCATCGACATCAAAGAAAGCAAAGAGTTAATTCATAATCATTACTTCTGCTAGTGTGCTGTACATGGCATACTTAATGTGCACTTGAAGAGTTTATTAGGCTTTGCAAGCTAATAAAGGCTCATTATTATGATTTTATTATAGGGCCGGTTTCCCGAACAGGGTTTAAGGATAGTCCTAGATTAAAATAAATGTCAAGAGCTGTCTAAACTGGAAAAGGCTTGCACTGAGATATCTTAAAATACATCATTGCCATTGTTTGGTCTTAAAATGCTCACAGATAATGCATTTTTGTAAGACATGTTTCTAAACATTCTTAAATGTCCCAAATTAGCAAAGGTCTAGTCCTGGCTTAATCTAATCCCTATCTGGGAAACCGGCCCACAATGTTTAACACGACCAGAAGATTCTTTAATTAAAGGGACACTTTTCAAGAAATCACTTTTTATTAAAACAAAAAGGTTGAATGCAGAAGTTTTCAGCAACGAGGAGCATGTTTCTGTGAGTTGTGTATCGTGGATTCCCAACTTTTGATGATGAGTAAATGTCTGCATCGGTCTGCATTAAAATAAATCTAGAACACATTTACTCACAGAATTACTAGCAAACAGTAAATAGCTGAAGCTATCCTTGAGTTGCTAGTGCTGAACAACACTAAACTTAATGAGGGATAATAATATATTGTTTATTATATTTATATTTAGTTTTTTTAGTATTTATACATTATCCAATCTCTAAAAGCACATTGTCTAGACTATGATATATGGATGATATGAGAATAGCAAAGATCTTTTTTTTGATGAATGACAAAAACAGACAGCCAAAGAGATTTCAAACTTGAGTAGACCTCTTTAAAGCACATTACAGATGATATAACGGCAAAGCATTTAAAATAAGCAACATTTGTATTAGGGCTGGGCGATATATATATCGACCGATATATAATGTGCATCTCGTCGGTAAAGCCGGTTCTTTGATTAGCGGTAAATCTCCGTCAGCTGACCGCCAGCTTGTACACAGAGCTGTAGATCCCTGACAAGCTGCGCCATTGAATCACCCACGTAGCTTGTCAGTGATCTACGATCTCGCCCAGCCCTAATTTGTACCACAGTGTTGATGGCCATCTAGTTATAGTTTTTGTTTTTGGTGTGAATAGACTGATTCCCGCTCTTAGCTGCCAAGTTCAAAACTTCCTGACTGAATCGAGCAAGCAGTGAGTTAAAAGCTTGCTCACTAAGCTGTCAGTCTGTCAAAAACTGTTACACGTTTGAATGTATGAGAGGATGATTTCCAAAGAAAACCCAAATGTACATTTCTGTCTGTTGTTCAAATAAAGCGAACACGTGACTTCAGAAGATCTGAAACGCTCTGACTACTTTTGAGGTCTTTTAGGTGCATGATGCAATAAATGGCACATTAGTGCTACACATATATATATAAAACCATCAGCTGATAGCGTCCCGCTGCACAAACAGAAATACCATCTCTCTGGGCGGGTGACTGTGTGCCAACAGGACAAAAGAACATCGCAGCAATGTGTGAAAACATTGCGAGTGTGTTCAGCTGTGAAGAAGCTCCGATGCTTGTGTAAAGTGTGGGACTGACGCTGCTCTCAGGTCTCTTCACAGTTTTATTGCAGGGCCCTGAGGGCGAGGGTGGATGCAATCACTTTTTGTTAGCTCATGTCCACTGATGAGAGCGAGGGGCTCGGACCCTGGAAGTGTTGTGCTGGGGTTGCTGTGGCAACCGGCAATTATGCTAATGTGCAGATGTGTTGAGTCCACAGGGGATGTGAAAAGCTGAGCTAGTGGCCATCGAGGGCACAGACAGGTCACGGCAATGACACTATTTGCGCTTCAATTTGCCAGAGCTGCTCCCTAAACGAACCTCCAGGATAGAAATGCTCCTGAGACAATTACCGGGGAGCCACCAGGGAAAAATGAAGGCAACAACTGGTAATTATAATGGTAATGTATGATTATTCACAATTTAAATTGTACTCCAATACTTTAATAAGGTAAAACCGGTAAAAAAGAAAAAAAAAACTACCATTTATAAAGTAAAGAATTAAAGTGATATTAAGTTTGAAAATGTGAAGATGATAACATGTGCACTTTTATGATATTTCAGCAGTAGAAAGTTTGAATCAGTTTAAAATGTAGAATGAAATCAGTTTTACCTGCATAAACTTAACAACTACCTTACAAAGTATTAATAAGCAGCAAATTAAGAATTTATTGAGCAAAAAGTAACAAAACTTTATTGGAAACTGCCAGAATCCCCTTTCTCTTTGTTATTTTCATGGATGTTTAGAGAGCAGAGGTCACTTTTTTAAATTCCAATGTGAGAGATGGACCTTTGTGTATTATTATTTTGCGCTGTATTAATAGTTACCGTGTTTTAAAAGCCAGTGTTAAATAACACTTTAATATCTAAAGAGTGTTCCTGTGATTTCATACATTAGTAAATGTTATGAATTGAATAAATGCATAATAATCATCATAATCGTAAAACCTTGATTATTCTTCAGACTATAATCGTATTGTTGAATCCCTAACCATAATACCGTATTTGAACAGTCATAGTAATACCACGCTTCTATTCAAGTGAGCTCCTGCATCTCCAGACTTGCTTTTTCAAGCTTTCACCGCTGATTGGTTGAAGTTAATCTATTTGAGCTACTCTCATGGAGCACAGACTCGTATATGAGGAGCTTCATCCTTAAATTCATCTCATCACTACTATGGATTGATGCCAACGTTCAGGCACATGCCTTGCCAATAACACACAACAAAGCCTTTAATACTGCCGCTACATGCCCCGCTCTCACAACATGAATAATCAAAGGCCCACTATGTCACATGCATTAGTGTGTATCTGTAGGTTCTGGCCATGTGCCCGCTGAGGCATGTTAGCATGAGTGGGGGGGGAGTGGCGCACCACGTGGATGACCCCGGAGACCCATGCCATCAAATGGTAATGGAAGGTGACAGACAGCCAAACAAACACTTGGGGAGCAGCTGTGGGTGACCTACATACTGGGGAGAAACCATGCAGATGGGCCGCAGAGCCCTTGCTTCACGACAAGGTAACTACTAGAGCCAACGATATGACCCGAGGTCTGTGGGATCTTGCAGTTAAACAATGGCTGGTGATGGATATGAAGCAACGCTTTCATTGTACTGACGTGACAGATCATAGTCCTCTTCTGGAAGTGGTCAAGTGAAACGGAAATAGAAACAATAGCAGAAAAGAAGTGAGAATTCAAACCAGTTAGGCGCACGAAGGGAATGGCCAATCAGAGAAAGAAAACCATCATTCATCTGGACTGAACTTCGGAGATCAATAACCAGAGCGACGCGCTGTCCTCCCTCCATGAATACATAATGCTAACTGATTTCATGGAGTCAACACAATGGTTTTGGTTCAAACAAAAGGTCTTTTGAGATCGGACTCCACCGGCCTGTTAGCATTCGTAAAAGAAAAACATTCTTATTCTCTTCTCACAGGATAACCCTTGTTCAACAGAATCATTTTAAAAATAATAATTAGGAAATAATGCAATTTTAAGAAGAAACTTCATAGCAAACTGATTGTAACTGACTTAAACTGCAATTAATTGAAAATGTTTTATAGTTTAAATTTAGACGAAATGCAATTAGCTGCACTTTACTGTGGACCACTTCATTTATGTCATTTCATAATGACTTTGAAATATGGTTAAAGTATACTGACAATCTTTTTTTCTTTTTTTTTTTTTTAAAACAAATTACACATTTGTAATTAAAATCTACATTATTAAACAGCACATAGTATTAATAATTATGTTACTCAAGTACTTAAAAAAAATTCCATCTGACTATATTACCACACACACGGCACTCAACTGTGCTAAAAAACAAAAACTGCTGTCCTTCAGCAGCACATGATGATCGTGTTCTCCAGCAGGAGTGACATGATCCAAAGATCAAGGAAGAAATCCACTGACTGTATGCAATAAAGCATTTTTAAATGAATTAAATCTAGATGAATCCTTTTGCTGGCTTGGTAATTATCCTAAAAAATGTTTTAAAAAACACATACAAGTATATGCATGAGTCTGGACTTTTTAGCTGAAGACTGTGAGCGCTGGACAAATGTTAGATTAATCATTTAATACTCCACGTCTTGAGTAGCAAAACAAATCCAGCAGGCAAGGCTCAGTGGACTAGGCATTTTTCCCCAATCCAATGCAATGTCAATCTGAGTCATATGTCAATGGATATGACTCACTGCTATGCACTACATAATAAACAACACAATGCTATTAGTGAAGAAAACAAAGCTTACAACAACAAAATCACGAAGACAGAACTCCAGAAAACAGTAGTCTGGAACCATAACGTTTTACACAATGATGTATATTTGACAAAATGATATCCAATATCCAATAATATCACTATTTACTAGTATTTATTGACATTTTTAATTAGCTTTTCTTATGACGTTTTCAGTTCACACTATTTTTTTATGTATGTGTAATGCGCTAGTATCATTTAGATCGCAGCATTTATTCAGATTTTGAATGACCTTTTATGATTATATTTTTAGCTGATTTTAGTACTTCAACCTATTTTCAGTTATTTGGCAAGACAACAATTTTCTTTACACTTTTGTATCTAATATTTAGATTCTACCCAGCTTTTTTTCAATGAATGAAAACACTTTTTAAAAGTTTCAGGTTTTGCTAAAACTAGCAACACTGCTTCGATCATCAACAACCTAGAAAATAAAACCCCTTTATTGTTATGGCAGTGTTATTGCAGCTTTCAAAGGATGTAAATGAACCCAATTTAATTTTGCTCGCTAAAATTGGTCGAGAATCAATAAATCTATTTTTGTTCTGCCGCAATAGCATTTTGAAGTGAACTGAAACCTAATTATTTTTAGCTCACCAGATAAGTGCTTAACCTAATTATGATGTCAGTAAAATATGCACGAGCATGCCTCTAAGCATAAGATATTAGCGGACTGACACTGTGGTGAATGATTGATTGAATATTAATTGTTCATTTTGCAAATACACAACAAAACAAGTTTTAGGCAGCTAAAAGAACTTCGCATGCAAGACTCGGTGGACTCAGAGTCAATTTTTCAATGCAAGGCCCCCTTGTCAACCCAAGTCGTATGTCAATGGATCGGACTCATTAATATGTATGAAAGGAAAGAGCTATTGACACAGGGACTTCTGTCAGTGTACAGCCACCTTGAAATCTAACAGTTTAGCAAACGTTTGTTTGCGTCGTAAACTAACCCTGCTGCGTCATCATCACATTGCTGTGATCGGCCCCCCATTATTCATTCAAGTACATTTCACTTTCTATAGCTCGCCTTCTCTTTCAATAAAGAAATTGCTGTGCACTTCCACAATGATGGACGGTATACGAGTATAAGAGTGACAGCTATTTGGAATAATTGATCATCTGGAATTTATTCCACGTGGTCTAGTTCACATTGGCTTCATTTAATGGAACTCTTGGCAAAACTAGTTTTAACAGACCTGATTAATGTGTGAGCATATGCACAGGAAAAATTGCAAAGCCCTCTACTTTGCAAGCGTGTGTGCACACACTCCCTCACTTCCTGTCAAAATAACAGAACGGTGGGTGTTCTTTTGTGGTCTTTACAGATAAATACCACCGGCTGCTTTCCTGTCATCAGAATGAAAGGAATGACTTCAGACGACTTACGCACCCCGGTGGGTCTGCATGCGAAAGCCTGCGCATCACATCCTCTCGTATTCACGTGTAAAAGATTAGTATGTGCCAAAAATCAACATGCTCTAAAATCGGTTTGCTGTGATTTCTTTTCATGGAATGACATGAAAATATCACAATGCATGAGTGAAGATGTCAAAAAGAACCATAAAAAGCAGTCCATACGGCTTCTGCACTATATTCCAAGTCATAAAATCAATGATGATCTTTTCCCAGAAGAAAGTCACACAGGTTGGTACAATACGAAGGCAGTAAATTATTCACACCTGTGTAATGCTGCAGAATTGTGAATTTCTGATGTAAAATTAGAGGGGAAGGCACACCAGCGCCCTTCTGAAGAATGCACTCATCGAAGGCTTTTGTTCGGGTTTTCCTCGGGTCAAAACAGACAATGTGAGGACACTACACAAGCCCAAACACAGGGACGCAGATGCCTGAGGAGACCTTTCTGTTTAATTAAAAGGCTTGACAGCCAGGTCAGCATGTGTTTTCTTTTAATAAACAGCAACATACTCAAAACAGACTCAACATGACTACAGTATCTCTTTTTTAACAACCATGTATGGTCATAAATGGCTCGTAATAAAAAGTAGGGCTGCACGATTAATCGTATTTATGGCCCACATATCGATATTTATGGCCCATGATCAGTTATTAAATATCTTCGCGATTTTACAGTATATAGACCAAACTGTGCTTATGGGCGGAGTTTACGCATTGTACTGCGTCACTATGACGTTACTGCGTCTAAATTGGAAGCGCTTTCTGAAGCAGAGTAGAAGAATAGCAGAGGGCTGCGAGATCATCATCGCGTGATATGTAATGCGCATCTTGTCAGTAATCAGTGGAAAATTCCATCGGGTGCGCGATCTTAACTTGAGCCGCATTCACTACGCAGAGCCGTTATTCTCTGACGAGCTGCGCAAAATCACGCTGATAATGTACCCGAATTTGCGCAGCTGATCAGTGAACAACGGCTCTGCGTAGTGAATGCGGCTCAATGTAAGATCGCGCACCGGATGGAACCGCCTTTACTTGGAGCAACTTGAGGAAGGTGCAGAAGGTGCGTTAGTTACAAGTTGATGTAAAAGAGGCAGTTTAACTTGATTTATTTACACAGCTATATTTATATTTATTCACAGCTAAGAAAAACTCTCCATTCTAAACATTTTAAACATATTAAAATATAATCTAATAATAATGTACTGGCAAAGCTGAATTTATACCATCCATTACTCCAGTTTTCAGTGCCTCGTGATTGATCTTTTTGGAACACGTAATAATTATTTTATTTTATTTTTGATGAATAGAGTTAAAAAGAACAGTACATAATCGTTGTGATAATATATGCCATTCAAAAGCACATTGTTAGCACATTTATTATTCTTTTTGGAAATAAATTAAGTACTTTTACGCAGGGATATGATAAAAACGGATTAAAAGTAATGGTTACGAATACTATTGAGAATAAAAGCTGTTTTATGTTTTCCACAAAATAATAAGGAGCACATCTCGCACGAAGGAATAGCGAAATAAAAATCCATTCAAATAGAAACGTTTTTTCCAATTATATTACCGAGCTAAAACGGATGTAAAAATATAGTTTTTATATACAGTTCTATAAAATGTAACATAAAGGAGCAGATCGGTCATAAATACATACAATACTGTCCAATATCTATATCATAGCACTGCGAATGAACTTGAGCACATTACAGAAACTTATGATTATTGGTGGGATTTGTAATGAAAATATTTGAGCTATTTTCCTCATATTAAGCAGAGCATTTACTTATCCCTCCCTTTCAATGTCATTGAGCTTAAGCCAATGTGAAAGAGTCAAACACAGAAATGTCAACATAATGTATCAAGTGTATTATTTTCTAAGGGCTTTTGGCGTGGAGTTCCCAGTTTGGGTTGAATTCTCAGGAGATTGATTTCAAAAGCTTTAGAGGCCCCTTTCTCCCACCGAGTGATTAAGGCCTCATGTGTGTGGTAGCTCAATGGCCCTAATCCAGCTTTGATAACTGCCCCCTGCATTCAAACACTAAGAGAGGGCCAAAGCGACTTCGCATCCTGTTAATTACCAACTCCTCCATCAGTGCGCTCTCACAAAGTTCCCCCCGCCTCTTCGGCTGTCCCAGCATGCCTCTCAGCCATGTGATTTACAGGCACTTTGAGACAAAGATGCCCTTTTCACGCTCGCAATGACGGCTGACCCCCCTCTAGAGGGGTGGAGGGGGGTTTTGTTGTAAAGGGTGGAGCGTTTGACAACCAGTTTGGTGAAAGTTCTATGTTGCGATGTCAATGATAGGTTGTAGTGTGTGTGAAAGGTCAGCGGGTCGGGCCTCGGGTAAACGGTGTCGTCACGCTAGGTTAACAATTAAAGGGCACTCGCGGTGCTCTTTGCTTTTGAAGCAGGATGGATGGTATTGCATACCAGCGCCACGTCGCCCTCCAGAAAAAATCTACAGGTCAAGAATGTGCCGTCGGCCACATGTGAGGAAGAACAGAAGCAACGGGAGCCTTAAATAATCTTGAGTCATGCTCTTTCGCATTTGGCAAAAGCATTAGAAGCAAATGGGGAAGTTTAAGTGGGAGCGAAACCGCCCGACATGGTGGCATCATCAAGCGAGATTGAATTCCCACCCAAAAACCAGTAGTGCACCTTCCAGAGCCAAATTCTTTTCCTAACGTCTGCCACGGCACATTACGCAATCATCTGCAAGCCTCCGAGCCAGAACTCAGCTGATGGAGCAATCCAGCAGTTTTTCATTCTTTCTTTCAGCTCTGAGAGAATGAGAATCAGATGTTTGGAGTTGGGGGAACGATCTCTCCCACCCATCCGGCTGTAGCCTGCAGCTGGAGGCACTGGTACATGTGCACTACATGGTGACAGGAAGGTGAACATTCCACCCTTCTTCCGTCACTGGCCGGCAGCTGCGAGAGAGCAAAGAAAGGAAAAAAAACGTGTCCTGTGAAACAGCGTTTCTTGAGTGGATCTTTGCCCGTGTGGCCATGGAGATGGGAACTTCCTGTAAAAGCTCTGTCAGAGCGTGTAAGCAGATATCTCCGCTGAGCTTTTGTTGCTCTGTTGGGCACTGAAGGAACCCCACTGTCTCCTCCTCCTTTCTGTCCGCTCACGACAGTTCAATTTCCTGCTGGCATTTCAGTCCAGCAACTTTTTTCATCTGTCTCCTTCAAGACTTGGGTTCCCAGACGCTGCCGGGCTCTTGGGTGACAGGGTGGGTCGGCGGTTTCTGACCATCATATGAATCTCTGCCTTTTCTTTGAAGGGCACTGGAGGTGGGGTTTCAAACAAAAGCCCTTTCAAATGGATCTGCATCACTAGATGGGCTACACAATGGTGAGGAGGGGGCCAAAAAAAGTCAACAAATAATTCATATCGGCCTCTTTGGTATATAGGCTAAAATACAGGCCCAAAAGTACGAAGAGTGGGCCGATGTTGTGAGCAACAGCGGAAATATATGGCATATGAATTAATGTCAGTGGCTAATCTTGTAGTCTGTACAGCCACCACATGCCTAAATCATTCATGCACACAGCAGGTTGTGCACCGAACAGGCCAAGAACGGGTTTCATAGACAGACTTCCAGAATTCCCTTTTCCTCTGAGATCCCAGCTGGGCCAGTTCATCTAAGTAGTTTCCTTTGCAAACAAATAAATGTGTGTACACAACAGAATAGTGTTGTTTGACAAGACCTGAAGCAAACTAAACAGTTGCACCACTTTTTAGTGTGGAATTTCACGGTCCACCCACATTTCAAAATGTTTAATACGTTGGGCCAGTAGTTCTTCTCCAGCCAACGTTTTCACTGGCCCAGCAGAAAAAGTATCTTTATTGTCGTAATGCATTTTTTTTATTTGCTGTAAGTATACATATAAATTTAATCATTAAATGTTAAAATGTATTTATTTTTTTAAATCTTTTTTTTTACCAAGTAGATATAATTATACTCAACATCATTGATGCAAATTGTGCCAATTTATTATGAGTAGATCACAGAAAATCAAACATTTCAGATATTGTAGGGTATAAAAACAGACACCCAAGATCAATTTAAAATAAATATTAAATGCACTGGTCTTTCACATTGGTCTATGGTCGACGGCTATATTTATTAAAGGGACAGTTAACCTAAAAATTTAAATACCGTCATAAATTATTCATCCGTAAGACCTTTGTTCATCTTTAGAATACAAATGAAGATATTTCTGATGAAATCCGAGAGTTTTCTGACTGTCCACATACAGCACAGCAACTGACAAGTTCAAGATCCATATAGGTCGTAAGGACGTTAATAAGAGTTTTTCAATTTTGGGTTACCTAACACTTAAGAAGAGCTAAGAAAAGTGCGGTGAGTCAGATATCCAGATGTGTGAAGTAGATTATATCTTAAACATTTTAAAGAGCATGTGTGTTATTTTGCTATGTCATAACCCTGTAAACACATTCACTTCTGCATGACCTCTGTAAAAGCAAAAGCAAAACAGAAATGATTTTTTGGTGAATCTGTATATCTATAAAGCAGTTTACCTGGAAAAAACTCCAACTACAGGAATCAGGGTAACACTTTAACCAGAAGTTCATCCATCTAAAAAAAAGTAGTCAAACTTGAAAGGCCAAGTTGACAATCACATCTATTTACCCAATGATTTTTACTGAAAAACATTTCTGCTTTTAAAACCTCCAGTTCAATCGCCCAACAGTCTTCCATTGTAAGTGCATTGCTATAAACATGTTTTTGTTTGTTTTTACAATCTGAAGGAAAACTCAAGTTGGAATTATTTTCCTCCAATTTATTATCCTTGGTTTAATAAACATTTGGAATACCGTGACTATTTAACCATTGAAAGGAGTCAACGTTCAAATTCTGACCGTGTAGCGTTATGAACTCTGAAGCCTAAAATAATAAAGAAAACAATAACAAAAGAACTGATTTCTAACCCACAAGCTCTCTCTTGTACAAGCTGATAATCGGCATGCCATGTCAGTGGGCCAATAAAAAAGATGGGGCGTGAGAAACTATCATGCTGAGCGTTCAGCCAAGAGAGGAAGACCGTAGAAGAACACAATAATATTTCTCTTATTCTGGCCACGCTGAGAGAAAAAGGAAAACAAGTTCCCGTGAACCCATGAGGAACTCTTAGGGAAATGTAACCTGAGCACCTTAAGTACGTCTGACCCAGATGAGTGTAGTTATTCCTGGACTGGTGTTGAAAAGAGGTGGGGAAGCCAGGTGGGGACCTTGTGGGACCTTTGGGACCTGACCGCTACACTCCACCCTGGTAAGAGGGCGACTAAAGGTAACGCTGATCCAGCTTTGGAGATCGCAGCTGGACGGATCAACTATCCAAGCATAGGTCAGCATGTCAACCGTTCTCATGCTGAATAATTGAGGAGCTCCGGACGTCAGGGTGTGTTATTGTGGAACAATGTTGCCTGGTGATATTGAAATATTACCACCAGAAGCACACGACAGCAGTGTCCCAATGCTATTCTTAAACTGCTAAGTCAACAGCCGCTCGCATCATCAGATATCGGTCATCAGATTAGCAACATGCTTAAATTAACAGGTCTAATGGTGTTTTCCACTGCATAGTACGGTACGGGGGGTTTTCCACTGGTAACAGTACCTGGTACCTGGTACTTTTTTGTATCAACCAAAAATGGCTGGTTCGTGGTCTATTGAGGAAGTACAGACGTTCCTCTCGTTGATAGCCGAGGAGCGGATCCGGCGAGAGCTTGATGGGGCGACGTGGAATGAAAAATGCTCCATTGTTGCGTGTTTGTTTATGGCGCGTTTACGATGATGTCACGGCAGTAGAGGCGGCGCAACTATAACGTCACGTGAAAAATCCCGCCCACTCTAAAGCGGTACTAAACTGCCTGGAAATGCATGCAGTGGAAAAGCGCCATAACAGTGCTTTAATCTGGGAGAAGGACAGAATCTTTTTTCCCCCGAAAGACGTTCTGCCTTGGCACTTTTGGTCACATTTTAAACACAACCTAACCAGAGAAGCAACACGAGAAGCAGGTAGAGGTTACAAAAAGGCAGGGTGGGCCCAGAGTATGTGGTTAAAGCAGTTCTACAATCACTCATGATCTACCACTTCCTGCTTTTTCCTTGCTGCATGCTAATCAGATCGGAGGACCGGAACTAACTAGTATATGGGCCTACTAATTGTATAGCTTGGGATGGGCAATATAGCCAAAAATTCAATAGACAGAAATGTATTTTTTTATATTGTTCAATACTTTAATATTAATGTTATACTATTATTGTGGTTGTAAACGCATTTCGCGTGTTTTTTTGAATATGGATTTTTTTTAAAATTGTTTAAAAGTAATTTCCATAAAGCAATCTGCAACATTCTCTCCATTAACTAGTTGCTTGTCAGCTTGCCTATTATAAAGCACATATTCTGCATGTAACATGCATTCTACATCCTTAATCCTACCCTCTTATTAAGCAGCAAGTTAGGATTGTAACAAACGGTTTGTGAATCATGAGAATTAGACCTTCAAATAAATAAAAAATAAAATTAATTTTATTTTTGTGTTAAAAATAAAAAGTAATCTTTGATTTTTTTTTTTTTTTTTATTATTCTTTCTATATTTGTTTGTATTTTACCCTCTCTGGAGACTGTGTTTTATTATTGAAATGAATTTAAAATGGTGTGTAATTTAAGGAATTTATCCCATTTTAAAACTTTAATCAAGAATGAAATGAAAATATATTTTCAAATGAAAACATGAATTAACTGCAGCAGCAAAAAAAAAAAGAAAGGTGCTGCACTATAGCTCATGGAATTCATATTTAAACATGGGAAAATGTTTTTGTTGTGTGACGTTCCTTAAAAATAAATAGTAATTCAATGTAATGTTTTAATAAATTGTATTGTTGCTGTTATTATTACTTTTAGAATTTTTTATGCAACAATCCATTCCTGTCATTACTCTTCAAAGTACACCTAACTTTCATTCTAGTTTGTCACAAAGACAAAGGTTTCAGTTTGTTTTTGCAGTAGCTTCCATCAAATGAAATCATGAAGTGAACAATCAGGTCTGAAGAGATTCATTTCATGTGGAGTCTCCTCATACAGCGAGATGAGACCATCTTTATCATGGACTTCTTTTTTCTGATAAATATTGATATGGATTTATTGCCTGGCCCTAGATATAGTTAATATAAGAAGCAAACAACACAATGCGAATCCTGAGGAATATGAGAAACGCTTAGTGTAATCAGCATTCACAGCATCACTCGCACAAAACCCTAAACCTCTACTCACCAAGTCGGCTTTGCTTTTCCCTGCAGGCAGCGGTCAGTTTTGCCAGTTCCTCGTACTTTGCAGCCAACTGCCTCTTGCCGTTTTGAAGGTGAGGGCGATGTGTGAGGCTCTCTTCGGCAAGACTCCGATTGGTTACTAACATGGTTTCCCTGTCCAGCTGGAGCTCCTGGAACTGAACACAAAATCTATTTATTCATCACTCAAAACACACACACACACAAAAACAAAGCTAATCGTCATTAACACCAACCAATCAATTCTACAACCTGATTAGTATCACTGATAGCCTGGGCCCGCCCATACTTCCTTTGACTCTACATTCACGTCGCGAGCAAAGTTAGTCTGGCAAAGCTGCCGCTTTATAGCATTTCCGTTCCCAAAAAGAACCAATGAACGAGCTCTCCCGGCCTCTTGTCCCTGAATGACCTGCAGCTGTTTTTCATAATAATATATCCGACACCACGCATACGTCATCGGAATGAGTGGTCTGATTGGTTGTAGATTCGTCCAGTAGTATACAGAGGCATCTGATGGACGCAGAAGGCGGGAAGTTAAGGTAGCTTTGCCAGACTAAGCTCCTATGAGCTTAATAGTCACGGAAGCCAGGCTATATCACCGGGGCATTTAAGATCATTTCTTATGTTCTGTGAACATTCACAGTGTAGGAAATAGGAAATGTGATATTGCAATGTCATTATGTTGTTTCGTCTATTAAATAAGTAAACACTGAAGTAAAAAATGCTTGGTCAAGTTTGTTGTCCTTGTTACTGGTGTCGCAAAACACAAATGAAAATGTAACAGATTAAATGGGAATTGTACTTGTTATTGCACTTGTAATTGTAATTGTTAGAGGATGGAAAGGGCCGGGCCGGGTTCGGACAGATATTTCGAAAGGATACTCGGTTCGGGTCGGGCTCGGTCACATTAGTGCGAATGTGCACCTGTGTTATAAACAGTGCTTTTTGCCCCGCGTGCACTGATGCTCTCATCTGTTGACATTTCCGAGCGCCTTCCTACAGTTGCTTAATAAAAGCAAAAATAATAAATAATAAAAGTTTAATAAATGTGTCATTAGTATGAGAAAAAAAATATTTTGGGATCGGGCTCGGACATAAATAACATAATGCCTGTCAGGCTCGGGTCGGGTTCAGTTACTGCTCTGTCAGACGCGGGCCGGGGCTCGGCCAGAAAAATGCGGCCCGATCCGCACTCTACTCCTGGTATGTGTAAATAATTGTAATTGTTTAAAGGAAAAAAGTGAATGGCATTTTAATGGAAACTATTAGAATTTCCGTGATGGTTTCTATTGGTTTTTTTAGCTACTCTCTTAAAATAACATATTTAAGCATGTTTTAGCATGGTTCACCATGACAGGATTTCCAGTTACTTGTATTGCTTGTGAATGAGCACATTTCACAACTGATGCTTCTTTGTCTTCATTTGGAGCCAATTAAACTTTCTTTCAACGTAACCCTGTGTAGACGCCGTTAAGAATGCCGCCCCTCAAACAAGATGGCCATCAAGGTCAAACCACAGACGTCAGGAATGCAAGAACACAGAGAATTCGACATTTTATTCAGGACTTATGAGCCGTACAGAGTGAGGGTGAATAATGCAACTCAATACATCAAATTCCTCAAGGGTCGTATGAGGTTAGGTTATTATGCCAGGCACAGAATCCATAAACGTGTCCAAGAGAGATTGTAGGAAATCTAAAAAAGAGAAAATAATAGCCTTCAATTTTTACGCGAACGTGACTTATGTTTGATTTGCAGAGAAAAGCTCCTTATGTTTCAGGAAAACAGGGAAAGCGCCCCACGTCCGTATGTGAACAAAGACAGTATTTAGTATTTAGTTGAGTTTACTAAGATTTGTATCATTTTTTGTAAATAAAACATACTGCAGAGGGAGTACAGTTCAATTAAAAAACACCCTAATCCTTCAAAAAGACGCACGAACATAGAGATAGATGAAAGCTTCCTTTAAACTTTATTTTCTAGATTGTTCATGATTAAATCTGCTATTAATGTGTTTCAAGATTTCCCCCCTACCTTTTCCCTTTTAATATTTTCTCACTATACTGTAGCTTATAAATTAGAAGGATCCCTGTATAATTTATAGCAGCAGCTGAGAGTGTGAGATGAAGGTAGTCGTTCGAATCGAGGGCTTGTGAATTGGGAAATGAATATCAATAACCAAGATTAAGATTCTGCTTAATTCATATTATAGTAGTGATTTTCTCTCCAGGCCCAATTCATGACTATGACGGGAAAGCTTACGGCTCAAGGTCAACCACAAGCAATATGAAAGAAAAAAAAATAATAAACACAGGATGGCATCAGAAACAGCAACAGAGCACGTCGGAGATAAAGACCTCACTCACCACAACTTCATTCTGTCCGGACGACACTAAATATTGACATTCAACCATATTTCTATAAAAGCAAGTTGATGGTTTCCAGATGAGAGCGAATGAGCATTCTTGCGGTGACATAGCCTGGAGCGGCAATGAAGAAAGACAATGCTCGATTAACCAACCGCCTCAGTCTACCACGTGTTGCTTGAGTACACTAAAACAAACATTCCCTAGCTGGAATGGCTGCTAGACAAATCTGCCCCTCTATCCCTGAAAGAAGTGGCATTATTTGCTCTGACCATCCTGAATGACACGGCCCAAGACCATTCTCTAACCGTGGAGGGAAAAGCAGATCCACGTCCAAACCAATGTCCTCATGGAAAGCATTCGCAAAGGCCCAGACATCAGTCGAAAACCACAGACCCCTACTTTTACAGTAAGTGAGTGTTTGGGTCATTACAGAACTTGATTTTTCGTCTTCTGTTGCTGCTATGAATATTAACTGCCAGTTTTATGCATTTCAAAACTTGGGGAACGTGATGAAGACTGAGCGTGCTCAGTCGAGCATATAAGAGGATTAATGATTCATTCGCTCAACGAATATGAGAATTTCGCCTCCCTTCTTAATGCTGTGCGAGACCCCCCAAAACACTGCGCTGATGTTCCCACTGGTGCCACATCTATTACAGAATCTATCTCGCTGAGGGCGAATGTGAGAACGGCAGTCCCCTTTGATCAAGCCACCGTCTTCTGAAGACGACGAATCTGGAATACTTGAGCTGCTTGGGGTAACTCAAAAGAGCATACCTGATCAAACCGTGGTTAATGTTATGCGAGGTTCTTTTTGTTTGGAATCAGCTTCAAAACTCTAAGTTTAAAGGTCAATTGCTTGATTCAGCTCTCGACGTAAATACTGTTTACGTGGGGACGTCCCGTCAGAGCGGCTGACCATTGAATGTTTCTTCTCAGAGACAACTTGTCCCGAACGGCAGAGCACAGAACGAGCAGATAATAATTTTCTAATTAAAGGAATATTATGTACAGTCTAAGCAACGTAAATGTTCAGAATTAATCCCTCATCAAACGCAGATGGAAAATGTCAAGCTGTTTTTTGATCACGTAATGCTAAATGACTGCAAATTACACGCATCAGTTCGGCATGACGAATGAAGCCGTGAAGAGTAAAATGCAAACACATGAGATGACTGTGCTGTCCCAGTTTGTCGCCATTTGTTTTTTTCTCGGGATGAAAACTACATTTAGGCCCAAGGTTTGGCCCTACTTTTTAAAAGTACACCCTTAAAAATGGTTCTTCTATAGCAATGCTGTGAAAACTACGTTTGAGTGTCGAGATTTTT
The DNA here is from genome assembly GCA_032359395.1 of Enteromius anoplus. Taxonomy (NCBI): domain Eukaryota; kingdom Metazoa; phylum Chordata; class Actinopteri; order Cypriniformes; family Cyprinidae; genus Enteromius; species Enteromius anoplus. Next base: position 17,917,859 of record JAUMHG010000038.1, read on the forward strand.
GCAAGTAAATATATTTAATTTGAGATATTTGACCTAATTCCAAAAGGAATTTCGAGTAGACTGTTGGATTTTTTTTTTTAAACAGGATTTAAATCATTACAACTTAGCATTTTCTTCTTGGTTCCGTTTGGCAACATTTTTCAGTGTACCTTAATGTGTTTATGCAATCTACATATATATAAAAAACTAAAAAACTGCCCACTCATTGGTCAAAGTGCACCTCTTTGCTCCGGAATTATGGAAATAGTGTCAAGGTTTTGTCGGGACAGCATTTTTGCAATGCACCTGTTTCGGAGAATTGCATTTACACAACATTTTAAGATGAACGGCTCTCTTTGGATATGTAGCGTGCTCCCCCACACAACGAGACACTGTTGTAACATATTTCACATTATGAATTATGACACAGCTTGGACCATTGGGTCAGATTGCTTTCTTCCCACAACCAAACCTCTTCAGAGTTTTTAATCAGGCCGAGACCACATTGTTCAGCCAATCTTGGACCAATTGGTTTGGAGCGGATCCGACTGTGATTGCTGTGTACATATACTCCAAGACAAACCCGATAAAGAGAGAAAACATCCCAGTTCCTGAAAAAAAAAGCTTCAAATGAGCCAAGTGTGAGGGGTTCTCACCCTAATGAAGGGTCAATCAAGTGTTGGTCACCACAGAAATAATTAGCTATCTATACACACTCTTAAAAATAAAGGTTCTTTATTAGCACCCATGGTTCTCCACAAAGGGTTTTTATAGTGGAAGAAGGTTTTTAGTACTACCAAACTGTTCTTTCAGAAGAGAAAAAAAAAAGATCACAAAGGTTATTCGGCGAAGTCAAAAATGCATTCCTGCAAAAATAATTTTAGAACATTTGTTTTTAGAGTAAGTGTTGAGCGTTTTTCATTGCTCAGATAATTGGCTCCGGAACTGAGCAACCATTAGCAAAAAAATGACAGATCAAATCACATACGTCCAAATAATGGACAGCTCAGACCAGGTGTTGTAGACCTCCTTGCACAGGCCTTAAACATATTAAGTGTTGCTAACTATGCAAATTTGTCTTCCAGAATGTGTCAACACCATCTGAGGTACAATATGCATTGCATTCTCAGCATTCTGTTCTGGCCATTAGCGTAATATGTCTCTTCTACAGTCAGTTTTCAACTATATCGCTCCTTTGAGTACTAAAGTGTTACCACTGTGCAAGAATAAATGTTAAGTATGTACAATGGGACCAACTTGATGTGGTGGCCAAAGCATTCATCCCTGCATACTAGTGTTTGGTTTCCTACCATTTGTCTTTGGTTTTAGGGGTTGGTTATGGTTAGAATTAGGAATAGAGTTAAGGCTATAATCCTTTGATAATAGACGCACATCCAGGAACCTGGCCTACTTGAGTAAATCATATGGTGCAATTAACGTCACAAATTAAGCATGATAGATGGTCTAACTGGACCAAGCAGAGGACTACAAGCTCTCAGCTTCACATTACTGCAGCCCACTCTGACGAGGGAAGCATTTCCATGGTTTCACAGCAAACAAAGAGCGCACTATCTTTCCACTTGAAGTTTCAGAATCCATTTAAAGATGATACAGATGTTGTCGACCACTAAATGAGGGTATGATCAGTGAAGGATCGTTTAAATTCCTACAGAGCCATTTTCAGGATCTAGACAAGATGATAAATGGCTTGGGTAATGAATTGGATACGGGTTGTCATAGATTTTCCTACAGTTCTCACTCATAATACCAAGCGTGGCTTCAGCGGAGACGACGTTCTTCTTATCTCTCCTGCAAACCTAATCCATTCGCACTCAACACCCAGAAATTACACTCACTCTGATGCTTTGCCTAACAATTATGCCTGCTCAGCGGGACTCAGTATTCATGTCATCTTTTTTAACTACGCATGGAGGTCAAATCATGAATATTTATCTCTTTCTTTAAAAAAAAAAAAAAAAAAAAAGAGCAACATATCCCAAAGCATGCTGTGCTAAATATGCATAACTGTTTAGTTTAGATACACCAGTTTGGTTGTGAATCGTTAAAAAAATTAAATGTAAGACAATGGCAGCTTTTAACTCTTTCTTTTTTTGGTCAAATTTTGGGGACTCTTGAAACAAAGTTTGGCAAGGCATCAAAAGCTTCTTCTATTTAGAGCTAAAAGGCTCTAGGTACGTCACAGACAAGGACAATTATTGTCAGTAGCAGGCGGTATGAGGGGTGGAGGGGATTATGAGTGAGTGTTGTTTTAGTATTATGTATATATTACTATATGATTTATTAATATTTTTTAATCGTATAAACATATGCTGAATATGATTTTATATAATATTTAATATATTTTTAGTAAAGGTTTAGTATGTGCTTTTTATCGTATACTTAAATCATTTTTTATTTTAAGTAATTTTGGAATTCAACTTAAAGGTGCCATAGAATGGAAAACTGAATTGACCTTGGCATGGTTGAATAATAACGTTTCCTACTTCTTATATAAATCAAGTGTTTGCAAAAGACGACTGAAAAACGGTCAAATTCCAACACAACACAGAC
>JAUMHG010000038.1:17924541-17934914 GCA_032359395.1 Enteromius anoplus
AATTCCTCTAGCTTGCTGCCAGTGAATGAAACAGACAGCTTCTCCCCAAAAACCCACGCCATTGGTTACGCCAATGAGATTCAACATCCAAGCTCATGATGTACTTGTTTTCAACATGTAAGCAACACAAAGCAGCAAAGGCACGAATCTATATGATTAATGACGGCTGTACACATCAAGCATGCAGCGTAAGCACATAACATTAAGACCATCTGTTTAGTCCGAGATAGTTTGGCTTGGTCAATAATCCATGAATGACCAAAGAGCTGCTGTTACTGATGAATTCAAGGAGTAAGTCTGACTTTCTCCTCTGTATCACTAATGAGCACATAAAGTTAACCATAAAGGTTGTCTCATTGCTATTCATAGGAAAGAGCACTGCCTGGGTATTACAGAGCCTTTTCCATTTAGTAAAAACACCACAATCCCTTGTAAGGGAATGACGCTCATGCATACAAGAGCAATAACTGTCTCCAGAGCACTAGACCATTGTGACACTTTCATTGCGGTTGCCCTTGGAGACCTTGGCGTGTTAATGAATTGACCTGTTTGTGATGGGAATAGTGATGGGCCTCACCGATCACAAGTCCTTAGGAGTTTGACCTCTACAACCTCAGGGCATAACTCTCATGCACAGCCGTCAATAAACACCATCAATCCATACGATGCAGTATACAAGTGCTGCATCTCCATTTGCAGTTTTGTGTGTGTGTGTGTGTGTGCTGACATAATTATTATCTATTCTGGCAACACTGCCCAGTTTAAGAGATAGTTCAAATGATTCAAAGAAATAAATTCATTCAAAATTAAAAATCTAATTCTCTCTAAGGTTGCTACCGTTAAACAAAATTAAAGTTTGTTTTCGGTTATTGAAATAATGATGAAATCACACCATGCTAAAATGATTAAAATAAAATAACAATAATAATAAATAGTTTGCTAGAAATCAAATTTCAAATATAAAAAGTGTTCATTTCAAAATATTAACTACATTAATATCACATAAATAATAGTAATAGTTCAGAATTGAAACATGCCATTCCAAAGCTATATGATTTTCTGTCAAACACATAAGGAGAAATTCAAAAGCATGTCCTTGCTGCTCTTTTACACAGAATACAAGCAAATTGGGAAAGATTCAGAAATGACCAAAAAGCACCGAAAAATGCCATATAGTCTTCTGAAACGAAACGACAGCTTTCTGGAAAATCTCTTTTTATAGGTCGTATGCATTTAAAGTAAGGGATGCCGCTATTGGTTCTCATGTTTCACCTCGTCAACAATTGTGACGCAAGTCTGAACATGTCCGAGTACTTGCTTAAATTTTGCTCTGTTTCTCCTCTACAGGCTTTGTACAATTTTAATGATTTTCAAAGCTTAACGTCCCCTGCCCTCAGTCACTTTCACTGTTGCTTTAAAAGAGCAGCCAGGGCATCTCCTGTTGTACGTCCGCAAATAAAATAAAGTTAAGTTTAGCATGACATAAGGAACTATTCCCTCAAGTTATGAGTATAATGTGTATATATCATATTTTATGAAGACAGAGGACTGTTTTTATGACCTAGTGCAAACATATTTATCCTTATATTTCAAATAACATGCTCAGGCTTCCTGTAGGCATGCAGGGATCTGGTATCAGGCTACAGCAATTTAAGTCTCAGATGTCATATATCTCAGTCTACAGTGATACCGGATCAGTCCCAAATGAGAAGCGATTTTCTAAGCTGAAAATGCAAGATGCACCTTCAGAGGTCTCGAATAACCTTTCTGTGTTTCAATACACAATTATTTAGCCTATAAAGATTGTGTAGCCTAAACATGGTGAGCCAAAAAATATTACAACCATACAAAATGGATTTCAAATGCATTACAATAACCGCTTAAAATGCAATGAATGATAGTCCAGAGACGATGAACATTCATCCGCTCATTATTGTGTCTCCCACACTCTATATGGGGGAGGGGGCAGCTATATATAATATTAATAAAAGGACACTAAATATAAGAGTTTTTAGAAAGAATTTGAGAATTAGTTTAGTCTAAGGCTTAGCTAACAAAAACATTACATCTATTCATGAAAAACAAATACAGAGAAAGAGAGGGACAGCCCTAACATGAACACTGCAACAATATAACAATAGTTATTTATGTATTATTAATGCCTTTGATCTGTGGTGCTGGATTTGTTGCGTTTTACACAACACTGAAATATGCAGTTAAGCAGTCGGTCAGTGAGCCTATACATAATGTATAAACATATTTCACAGCTTAATGACGCGATTGACCAATCATAATCAAGTATTCCAGAGATTTGCGTATTAAAGCTGATTTATATTTTAAGTAAAGGACAAAATAGCGTTTTTAACAATACTTTTGTTTTTGTTTTTTAGGCAAACCTGAAATTGGAAATTGTGTTAAAATGTGCAGCAGCGTAATGCTAAAATAGTTTAATTCGTTATTTACTTAATGCAAAAACTTTACTGTGACAGTAAATATTAGGGAGAAGATTCCCATAAGAAATAATGTCTGTGCGAAACATTATTTTATCAAGTGCCGGAGTCTTTGTAGTAACGTTACGTCTGCAGTGCAATGGTCTGCAGCGCTGTATACGCTACACGATGTATGTGATGGCGTGTAATGCATATAACAAGCGACACAAATCATACGGTCAGGGTTAACGTGTGAATGGAATAATCTACCGCGCAGTTTGCTCAAATGACAAGTACAACAGTTGATGAGAGAAAAATGAAAAGCATGCAAAGAAATAGCCTGTTAATGGTCTAAATTGTGTGTGTGTGTGTGTGTGTGTGAACGGAAGAAATACCTTTTCACTGAGTCGCACGATCTGATTCATTTTTTCTTCATCTTGTAGGAGCTCCCGTAGTTCACTGCTATTGAGGACCCTGTACCCATCTGGGTAAGAGTTCACGTCCCTTTTCTGGGACATTCTTGTCCCTGTGAGGCGCACTAAACAACTCCGTTTGCCAGCCATTTAACTTCCATTTTGCTCACGCTCGGCGCCAAATGTTCGTGAACACGGGAGTGGTGCTGGAGCAGCTCTCTTCGGCGTGAAGGCGCTCCAGGACTGACTGTTTGCGAAGACAATGCACGGAGAGACTATGGCACACGTTTACAGATTCCTCCAGTTCCGCATTCCACCGCCAGGAGGCGCCACGCCGCAGCGCCGACAACGTGCCGTACATGACATGAGACTAAATACACAAGTCAGTTACATGCGGCGGAGATATAAAAACGATTCTGCAAGCAAAGACTACGTCACAGTACCTTAGCCGAGTTATAATTGTAATAATTTTACAATTTTATTATCTTGATATTAATAACTATTCCTCTAAAGAAAAGTACAAAAAAAAACTTTCAGTTTAGCATAAAATTTAAGCTAAGACAAACTGCATTAAATCTATTAGGGGGAAAAAAGCAACAGCTGTCTGTAAAATCAAGGCTAAAACCTCGGAATCTAATTATGATATATAAAAAAGCATCATATTATTATATATTAATCTACTTTATGTAGTGTGGGTATGTTGCAGTACACGTTGGAATATAATTTCTATTTTACTAATTTAACATAAAGAAAGAAAGAAAAGACTATAAGTATTTGGTATAAATTGGAATTATGTAAGTGGACTTTTTACAAACATCTGGGAATATATTGCAGTTCAGTTTATATTCAAAATCTAATATATTCAAAAATATATTGTATTCATATTAGATCATATTATATTCAAAATATGGAAACATATATATTATTGCTAACTGAACTAAAAACACGTATTGAACACGTTTTAAAATAGTTTTCGTTAAGTAGTAAAAAGCAATAAATAAATAAATAGCCTAAATAAATGTCAGTTTGCCTTGGCAACATTTAAGATGATTTTTTAATCATTTATATAACTTTCAAATAAATATTTTATATTATATATAAAATATTTTAACTATGTAATAATTTGTATTATTATATTCAGTTTTAAACGGTTGGGATTGTTTTGATTTAATAAATGCAAAATATTTTAACAGCTTGTTTTATTTGTTTCTCTTTTTCAGGTGCTAGTAGTGCGGGCTAAAATAAACTTGGCGCTCCTTAACAGACTACAAGTCCCGCCATGCAACAGAAAATGTCGCGTCGTGTAGCGGGCTCGTATTGGTGGATTTCTCTGACGAATTTATTCTGTGACAACACAGAAAACCATGGCGTCGTTTGCGGGGGATCGCTGGAGGGAAGCGTTGAAAAACCACGATATCTTTATTCAATTAAAAGAAAGGCTTTATTTAGAGCCCCAAGGGACAAGCAAAAGAATAACAAAGAACCTTACGTTTTGTCTGAACGGTGACTTATTCGTATGGGACAGTGTTGAGAGCGTGTTTTACACCACAAACCTGCGACAGCTGAACACTGACGGCGACGCGGACACTTCCAAATACCAGGTCAGTGTGTTTAAATAGAGTCTGTCTGCTGATGTTATTTCACTGACTATGTGTCCCGTAACTCCCCGCAGACTCTGCTGTGCATCAACCCGCCGCTGTTTGAGGTGTGTCAGGTGCTCGTCAGCCCGACCCAGTATCATGTGGCTCTCATCGGTCAACGTGGAGCGACTATACTGGAGCTGCCTCAGCGCTGGGGCAAGAGGTCAGAGTTCGAGGGTGGACGCATCCAGATCAACTGCAAGTGAGTAACGTTACGCCTCAGGTTTAAGCTGCATCATTCCGTCGAGCTGCCTTTCAGGTTCTTAATATGTTTTCGTTTTCACAGAACGATTCCTGTGGCTGAGCGTTTCTTCACCAGTTCTGCCTCTGTGACGCTCCGACAGGCCGCCTGGTATCCCAGTGAAACTGAGGAGCCTCATCTGGTTCTACTGACCTCAGATAACACTATAAGGTATTTTGAATAAACCACTGGCAGAGGTGTTAAAGAGAAAGGTTACTCAAAAAGAAATCGTCGTTTTGTCATAAAACAGTTGTTATTGTTTACTGTCCTCCTGTCTATCCAAATCTTTCGTAAATCTTTGAAACACACGTTAAGCTTTTTTTTTTTAATGAAACCTGAGGTTTCTGTTCCTCCATTGAAAGTTCAGGCAACCAAAACTAGAATTGATTTATGATTGTATTGTGTTGTTTTTGTTTTTTTTCAACTCCAGATTTTATAATCTTAAGGAGCCACAATCCCCTGCCAGAGTTTTATCTGTGTCTCAAGTAGACGAGGAAAGCGTTGTTCATACAAGAGGGTAAGCTTGACTGTTTTCTTTCGAATCATAATTTGGCAGTGTTAGATACTTAATGTTATTATATAGTATTCTGCTTGGAACTAAAAAGGAGGTATTAATTTAAAGGTTAACAAATTTACTATGGACAAAAAGAACTGTTGTGATGTTGTACTGAATAAGTCACTCTCTTTTATAGACGTTCCTATGCAGCATCTCTGGGTGAGACCGCTGTGGCATTTGACTTTGGGCCGCTGGCAGATTCTCCGCGTTTGAGCAGTCTGCGCATGAAGGCAGAGCTGCTGGTGTATTCACTGTACATACTGTATGGGAATGGAGAGACGTTTCTGAGCTACATTTCTCTGACACACAGGTAACAAACACATGTCTATGACCCTGTCATTATTTGGTACATGCATATATATGTATAATTTTAATTATTATTATTATTATTTCAATTTTGAACATTGTTTCAAAATTATTTCATTACACAGTGAAATAAATACCTATTTTGCATATGTACATTATTATAGTAATTTAATGATGATACTGATATAGAGACGTAATCCCCAAATCACACATCTTGCGCAATATAAAACTATCTGCGAAGTGTGTTACTTATCTTGGTTAACCTGGAAGTGCTGAGAAATGTCTGAATGAAAGCACAATAGTTTATTTTCTTTTTGATTTTTTGAAAACCTACCAGCAAGATAAAGATGATTTCATTAAAGTCCATTTAAAGTCAATATTAAATGTGTGTTCTGATTTGATCACACCACAGAAAAAATGTGTTCTTAACCACCCAACCAAATTTGAATGCTAAAAAAAAGCCAAGTTAAATAAAAAAGATATCAAAATCTTGAAAAAATAAGTCCTACTCTCTGCTCTCAAATGTTGGGGGCGTGTCCACTCGCAGCGCTGAAACCACGCCCACTCCCGTCAAAGCTGCCATCTCTCTCAACTGTCTTCCTCCAGAAGCTTGATTTAAATACGAAAACCAAGCTCGGTTGATTTGTAAATTTGTAAACAACTTATAGCAACTACGTAACGTGACAAAGGCATAGCTAGATAGCAAATTGTAAGCCGTAGTATTTAACGGTAATGACAGTAACTCATGATTGAACGGACGAACCACTGATGCTTATTCGCTGTAGTTATTATGTGTGTGGGCTCGATTTGAATCAGCAGTGCACCGAACGATCAGTGTTTGACATCAGCACCGCGAGAGCAATTTAAAGCACAGCGAGCGTCTGCTCTCTATAGCTCTCACTGTACTGATGTCACACAGCGATTAGTCTGTGCAGTCAGTGCTGCTTCAAGTCCAAAACAGCTCTTTTAGTTTCACCGGAGGGGCAGTGCATCAATGCATTTCTAACATTTATAATGGGTTTACAAACAATTCTCAAAATTGACTTTACACGCTCTTTAATATATTAGGATGAGTACATTAGAATATAAATTTACTAAAACGGTTACATTGTTATTTGTGGGCTATTGTTAATAACAGCTATCATACCAAATTCTGCTAAAGGGGAATTTTAGTGCATACTGTGATGTGTGTGTGTATATATATATATATATATATATATATATATATATTATCGTGCCTCTATATCAGGATTGCATGTCTGTATTGTACCCTGACTTTGCTGCCAATGCATAGTCCTATTATAGTATTTGTTGTGCTGACTTTGAGACCAATATGAATTTTAATGAATAAATTAAGCGTTTGAGCACATGACCTGTAATGAGATGTGGAGCTAAATGTGTAAAATGTATAAATAATATATACAAATGTTTAAAGAATATTTTTCCAGATTCTGACGCAGTGGCCTTGAATTTGTTTCAGAACATATATGCTATGGATATGTTTTTCTCATCTTTTTTTACTTCCTTTTCTAAATAATGATTTCTTAATGTGATGCCTGTGAGTCATCTGCTCCATTTATCTTCATTTTTCTCTTAGTGTCAGTAATTTAGGGAAGCCGATGGGCCCATTACCCATGTACCCCGCAGCAGAAGATAATTACGGCTATGATGCTTGCGCTGTGCTTTGCCTGCCTTGTGTGCCAAACATCCTGGTAATTGCCACGGAATCAGGAATGCTCTACCACTGTGTGGTGCTGGAGGCAGAGGAAGAGGAGGATGGCGGAGTAAGACCGACAGAAATCAATCAATACCTTTGACAAATCCTCAAATACAGCTCGTTTAGTGTGAGAGATGCTGAGCCCTCTGTGTTTCCGTGCATCCAGGCTGTAGAGAGATGGTCCAGAGGCTCCGAGGCGGCGCCTTCGCTTTATGTGTTTGAGTGTGTGGAGCTGGAACTGACACTCAAACTGGCTGCTGGGGAGGAGGAGGAGATTACAGAGTCAGATTTCACCTGCCCAATCAGATTACACAGAGGTCAGGAGGTCACTCAAGCAGTCAAATATGATTTTTAACTTTTTTTTATCATCACTTGTGTATTACGTTTATGAAAAGAAGCATTATTTATTAATGCTACTGAGTTTGAACACTGACTTAAAATGTAATTGTACCGTATTGCAAAGCTGTTTTCATGTCTTGTAATGATCAAAAACCCTCTGTTTCAGACCCTCTGTGTCAGCACAGGTACCACTGCACACACGAGGCCGGTGTGCACAGCGTAGGACTCGCCTGGTTCAAAAAGCTGCACAAGTTTCTAGAGTCTGGTAAGTACAAGCTTTATTTGTGAGATTAAAATATTTAGAATTGCATTGTTTGAAGAGCTGTGTTTTGGTATTGCAGATGAGGAGGATAAAGACAGTCTGCATGAGCTGGCGGCAGAGCAGCGCTGTATAGTGGAGCACATTCTGTGCACCAGACCTCTTGCTAATAGGTAAAAGAACGCTCGCAGCATGTTAACGTCAGTGCCATGGCACCAGAAGCAACGGTTAAAGCTAAAACCCTGATCTCTTGTGAAACAAAAGCCCAATTTGCAGATGTTTAAGCAAACCTTAAGGGATGATGAGTAAGCGCTGTGGATTACTGGTGCTTATTTAAATTCCCTTCTCGTCTTATCTGTCTCTCTCAGTTTGCCGGCTCCTGTTCGTGGCTTTTGGATAGTGTCAGACCTGTCCCTGGGAGCCACCATGATCTGCATCACGAGTGCCTACGAGTGTCTCCTGCTCCCTCTGCTGTATGTGACGAGCACACTCTGGCTCTTTCCCTATTTGTTAGGGCAGGGTTTCCCAAATTGTGAAGGGACTGAGAGGGTTTGTTTGTTTAGGGAAAGCTGATTACAAATTATATCAAATGTAAGAATATTGTAGTAATATACAGGCCAATAAGCTACTGATTGGTATAACTATAAAATAATGTGTTACCTTAATTGCTGCTACCATTGTAGTTGTCTGTTTAATAATTAGTTGGGAGTTTGGGAAACCCAGTGCTATGTTGTAGTAAAATTAATTACTAGCAGTTTGGGTTTTAGTATATATACATATTTTTTAGATTATGAAAGATTTTCTTTTTAAATGTCCATGTAGAAGCTCTATTCGTGCCCCGTCCCCTCCGTTGCTCTGCTCTCATCCGGGGGCGGGGTCAGGAAGCTCTCCTCTCCGTGGATTGGCTGAAGATTCCTTCGAACAGCATATTCGCAACATCCTGGCACGCAGCTCCACCAATCCATTAATGCTGAGGTAAGACTGCTTTATAATACGTTTGAAAAAACTGCTAAAACCCGTTGGACTATCAGCTGGAAGACCTATAGATCATCCTGGTCTTACCCATTAGGGCTGGTAGACCAACCAGCAACAAACCACCTATATTTTTCATAATGGAGCTCAAGCACTTTAAAATGTTTTTGTTTGTTATATTGCATTGGTTATATTACACTAATATTTCTCATTCTGGATGGAGGTTTATTGAACTTTATTGAAGCTGTTGTCACATTCTTTTGTTTGTGTTTTAGGGCAGGTGACAAGGACTCGTCGCCTCCTCCTCCAGAATGTCTGCAGCTGTTGAGCAGAGCCACACAGGTGTTCAGAGAGGAGTACATCCTCAAACTGGGCCTGGCGCATGAAGAAATGCAGAGAAGGTAAAATAGTTTTAGGATCACTTTGGTGCAGAGTTAATTTCAGGGCTGTTTTCAAGTAGAATTGTAAATTGTATTTTCAACTGCGGTTTCAATATGTGTCCACACATTGCCTGTGTGAATGAACAGACAACCTTCTTTGCACAATACATTCGTTTTTTGGTTTTTGTTTCTTTTACGCAAAATGCAGTGACCGTGCTAACAGCAAGAGCAATGGTAAACACAATAGTTCAGTATTCACTATTAACCAAACACTTTCATCTGTCTCTCACTGGAGTTGATACAAACGAGTAAACAAGCAATTCTACACTTAAAGTGTCCTACAAAGAAATTTTGAAAATCATTTTCTTTTATTTGTAACAACTAGGCTTATAGCACTGCATAAAATCACTGAACTAAATTATACACGCATGTAAATCATATTTCTTATTAATATAAATTTATTAACAAGACAGATTAAAAATAAGAAAGATGCAGATTACAAATACGTCGCTGTAAATGAGAAACTCTTAAAGTGCCCCTATTATGCCATTTTAAAGGTGGCTAATATTGTTTTATGAGTGTCTTAAAGCAGGTTTATGTGTATGCAAGGTCAAAAAACACTTTAGTTTTCTCTAAAAATAATAAAATTTTACCGTAAACGACTCGTGTGAAGCAGTTCGAAGGCTCAGTCTGTCTAAACCCCGCCTCTCCGTGATCCGTCAATGTGATTGGTCAGATGGCGCAGTCCTGTATGATTGGTCTACCGCTACAGCAGCGCTCCACAGACTCAAAGCTTGAACCGAAACTAACGTGGACAGTGCTTTTGCAAGCGAATCGAGCACACCTCTACGTAGTGAACTTTGCATTGCATAAAGCATAACACTGCGTTAAACATCGTTTATCATTACTTAGGCCACATTTACACATATTCTTTGTAGATTGATCTTTCAGAAGGGCATATAAAACAAATTAACTCTCACAGGTTACAGCGTCTTCTTCACATGATGTAATCCACACGGAAATTGTACTGTTTGGGGGCGGGGTAAGTTGTTCGCGAGGTAGAACGTGGGCGGGCATTATGCAAAATATGTTACCCAGTGACGTGGCTCGGTAACAGAGAA
>JAUMHG010000038.1:17941169-17958232 GCA_032359395.1 Enteromius anoplus
TAACTGGCAATAAGTCAGACTAACTGAAATAAGCCTGGCTTATACTCTAATCTTGGTTTATGGAACAGGCCCCAGGTATGTTATTTTAAAGTAAACATGAGCCAGAAAAACACTTAAAACCTTTAACCCTTTCCGTCTTTTCAAATTCTCAATATGATTTAAACTATGCCGCCTTTAAAATTTAAGGTCAGCATGATCAACTTTGGTTTTGCAAATCCCATACGCTATTCAGTTTACGCCTTACCCAAAACAGATTATCGTACCCTTTGACAAGGTACACAATGACTGCAAATCATAAACATAGTGTGCTTTCATTAATACACAAACAGCAGACAGATGGATAAAACATGGTTTCATAAAACGATCGGTGTAACTACTGTTGCCGTATACTCAACACAAATCAAGCGAATATCAAAATCAGACCAGGGGTTAACTGTAAAAATCATCAGATGTGTTTGCAATATCCTTCTGAAAGAAAAAAAAACACACACACACACACACAGAAAAAATATGCAGAAACATCAGTCGGATCGAACAAAACAAGCAGTAACTTCAAGCAAAAGTCACCAATTTTGTTAAATTTAAAAAGAAAAAAAAAAAGAGCATGGGTCATGGAAAACTTTGGAGGGTCTGAGAAGGATGGATGGATGTTGATGAAAAGTGATATGACGCAGCTAGTAATTACATCCCAGTGAAATGATTGGCGGACGAGGAGAAACACAGTGTCGCTTGTGAAAACTTCAAAAAGGGAATCACAGTCTGGTGTATTAACTTAACTAACGCAATATACACAAATAATCTGTAAACAAGTATGTACAAAACACTTCAGAAGTGTCCGTTTCCTTCATAGGTCACCGCTGCTAGCTTTGCAGATGGAAAGACGAGGAAGGAAGAGAAGGGAACTTTGGGAATGGGGCAGTCATGTTAAGTTGATCCTTACTGACCCATTTTCTCATTTCCTGAACTGAATGAGGAACAAAAGCAGCGTTCGTTGAGAGACTGCATTAGGGACAAACCCCTTCACTCTAATTGAGACAGAGTCTTTGCATGCTCTTGAGAACGTACGTAGGAACTGGACAGCAGTAGTAGGAGTCAGTAGTGTTCAATCAAGTCTTCCTCACTCAGTTTGGATTGTCTTGATGGAGTCAGGCCGAAAATCTGGGGTGCATGTGGAGTGTGTGTGTGTGTGTTTATGTGCACAGTGGAGTCATAAGGGGGGAAGTGACATCATGTCTCAGGAAGCTGGCTGATGTCTGTAAGGTTGGTGTCATTGAGGATGGCACGGATCCGCTCTAATGAGTCCGCTTGCCGGATGCGCTCCAATTGCACCTGTAGAGACAACCAGAACACTGTATCTACAGCAAACAATCAAGCGCTCATTCTCTGTGTTTTGTTTTTTAAATGAAGGACTAGGAGTGTCTTTAAAAACAAACAAATAAATCGCATTTTTATTTTCGAATGATAAAATGTATAATTTTCATTTTTAAAATGGTTTGTTTAAAATGCTACATTTAAACACACACACAAAAAAAACACAGCGAAACCGTAATGTTGTGAAATATTACTACAATTTAAAACAACTGTTTTAATATTTTCTAAAATATAATTTATTCCAGGAATGGCGAAGTGGTCCTTTAGCAATCGTTCTAATATTCAGATTTGGTGCTGAAGGAAAAATTCTTCTTGATTTTGAAAAGAGCTGTAATGCTTAATATCTTTGATCGTCATTATAATCTGTAAAGTTCAAACGAACAGCATTTATATAAAAAAAAAAAAAAAAAATTATATATATATATTAGGGGTGTAACGATACGTCGTATCGAATCGAACCGTTCGGTACGAGGCTTTCGGTTACGTACAGAGTGATTCGGAAAAAAGAAAAAAAGCAAGAGAATAAACTGTAAAATATAATGTTTTCAGTGGTACGCTCAACAAAGCAGCACAAAAGACGGGACAAGGAACCCTGCTCCTCCCACCCCCAAACAGACGAGAACCAGAAACACACACATTACAAACTATCACCCGCTGCATTCAGGTAACGTTAGGCATTTCAACCCCACATCCAGCTGTTGAATGAGAGCTGCATCTTTCTGCTCGAACACACTAAAATAATGTTTGTATTGGCGTTAACGACACTTTAGCATTAAATGTAACATAAGGGTACGTTCACGAATCGTCTAAAATCGAGTGGAAAACGCGAGGCACGTCGCCTCCACCAATTTCAAAGCGCTTCGCGCTCGTGCGTCGGTAACGTCTGCTGTTACTAGGCAACTATGAAAGCGCTGTCAGTTACAAAATCATTTCTGCTTTGGATTTTAAACTGCCCGGCTCTGTTGGAAATGAAGAGCTTGCGCGCGCAAAACACACTGCATGTGAACGAAGTCTTTGGTGACACATACACCACGAAATTAAATAGTGTATGTATGTATGTATGTATATGTATATATATATATATATACACACATACACACACACATATATACACATATATATATATATACACATACATACACACATAAATTTTTTCATATATATAAAAAGAAATTGCTCAAAATTCAGACTGAAAAACACACATTATTTTTTTTTTTTAATGTTTAACAGTGGTTAAATATAACACAAACCACTTTTCAATTGGACAAATACACATTTAAATAACTGATTAATTATCAATTAATGTTTTAAATCATTACAACATACACTCACTTGAGGCAAAAAGGAAACACATTTACTCAAGACATTCCTAGATGTGTATCAAAAAATAAACAATATATATATATATATTTTTTTAACTTAAAAAAAAAAAAAAAAAAAATCAAGCTACTCTCATCTCTATGAACTTCTAGTAAAATGTGTTTACCTGAAGGGTTTGAGACAGCTTGACGAAATCTCTCTGGACCTGCTCGCTGACATCCAGCTCTGTCTGAAGTCTCTGCGCCTTGTCTTTCTCTTCAAACACCTGAGTCTCCAAAGCACTCTACAAAACACACACACACACAAGCCTATTAGTTTGAAGTAAATTCAATACTGTTTGTGTGAACTTTTTTCTGAGATTCTGCTTATCTTATCAAATGATCCATCACATGCACAGGAAGCACTGAGTAGAACATGAACTTCGCACCTCATTATTTATGAGAAACATAACTCAAAGATCAGCAAGCAAAAGTCTGAAGTGCGAAAGCAGATTGCAGTGATCACATGAGGGTTCAGACCTTGCTGCCGAGAGCATCTTTTAACCGTTCCTCCAGACTGTTCTTCAGGCCTTGGACGCTCTCCAGCATCTGCCTCTTCTTGGTCAAGCTGCTGTCCAGCTGTAGGGAAAAAAAAAGAAAAAACAACAGACCGGTCAACAGGTACAAACCACAACAAAGCATAGATGATAATGATTACAAATACAGTAGGAAAAAGATTCCAATTATTACTACTAGTAACATATACTATGCATTTAATACATTGTGACATTCAAGCCAATAAAACTCAACAGTCTGCCTCGAATTTCTGCCCTACCTGTTCCTTCTCAGTCTTCACTCTTTCCAGTTCCGTTTTCAAGCTGGAAAAAGATGCTATATGTTGGAAGACAAAAAAAAAAGCAAAGTCAAAATCCTGTTGCTGTGTTTTGAATTAGTCAATGCATGGCTAGTTCTTCTATGACAAGAGCACAAGAACAACGCAAGCCTTCTCCTCTGTAACTCGGAGTGATACTCTCAAACATAGTGCTGCTGACTGAGCCAGAATTCAAATTGAAAAATTGTGACTGGACAATGAATTCAACATGACTTGAAAATCACAAGTAAATGGTTGTGGATGTGTTTTATAAAGGTTCTCCTTGAGCTTGGACTACTGTAGCTGCACTGTGCCACATAAACAACGCTTCCATGCAAGATAAAGGTTGCTTCTGAGCAGTTCTGGGGACTAATATGTAGCTGATATTTCATTACTCAGTAGCACAATATGATGTACCGTTTCAAAACAGTGTACGAGTGTAGCATTGTAATTACTTTAACAAGTAAAACAGCCCTACTGCCATTATTGTAAAAATGAGGGCTTTTCTAGTTGTATTTAGGGGTAAATTATGAAGATATTAAATAATATTTTGTATTTTTTTATTTAATATAATGTTTTTTGTGCAAGATAGGTACTGCTAAAAGTTATGAAACCATGCAAAAAAATTAAATAAAAATGAATACAGATACATTTAAGTCCTACCATAGTGATGAATGGTGGGACATAAATCCCTCCACTTTCAATGGCTACAAAACTTGGCCATAATTTAACTGCTTTAAATCCTAAGCATGACAACAGTCACCAAGTCATTTCCACAGCACTTACGAGTATTCAGACATCATTTCCAACACGCAGAGAAAAGTGTGGGGTGACATTTCCATCACGTCATGCACATTTGTAGGAGCATGACCATATCCCAAGTGAAATTTCTCTGAACTGAACCCAACATCAAATGAAGATATATTAGTATAGCGTAGTGCACATCTAAATTAAGCAGTATGCAGTGATGTGGATGTGATAGAGCAGTGCTAATGGGTTTAGGGTGTGTTAGGATGGCATCGGTGGTGTCACTACAGACAGACACGACCTAGACAAACAAACAGTCAGGCAGGATTCATACCTTCCAGGATGTCTGAACACAAGTCACCAATGCAGGGAGAAATGAGGAGAAAAAGAAAGTATTGAAATCCAAGAAGGTCAACGCGTGCACTCCTCTGACTGAAGGAGTTTTACAAGCCCTTCAACAATGTGTTAAATCAGTTTTAGATTTGGATCATGTGTTGAGCTTGGTTACATTTTTCCAAACCACTAAAGATTCACATTGTAATGCTTCAGTGTAAGCTTGTGCCGCTGAGAGCCGCTTTGATCTTTCATAAGGTATACATAATTCAATCATAATTTGTATAAACAAAAGTCAGGTTATAATGTACTAAACATCGAATCAGTTGCTTAATATGAATTATAAATAATTATATAAAGTAGCCTATATAACTGACATAAATTTTTATTTTTTTCGATGAACCGACTGCTGTTCCTCAAATCCTAATCTGGTGGGCCAACGCCTCGCAAAGTTTAGCGGCAACCCTAATTATCCCTAGAAAATCCCATGTAAGTGAGTTTGATCAGGGCTGGAGTTAATCTCAGGGCAGTGGTACTCCAGGACCAGATTTGAGGAACCTCATGGCATCCAGCTGTTAGATGTCATTGATTATCCAACTGATCTGAAATCTGCGGTGCACTCACCGATCTCTTCTTTACAGCCCTCTATCTCCAGCTGTAGTGTGTCCTCCAGGTTCTCTTTGAGACACTGCTCTGCCTGAATCTGCTCCTTCAAGAACAGAATTTCAGCCTTTAGCTTCTCCTCCAAATGCTCTGCTGCTGTGCGCGTAGAAACAATGTCCTCCCTGTACTGCAACACCAGCTTCTGAAGTTCCTAGGTGGCAAAATGATATTAAAAAACAAATGCAACAGTTCAGACTGTATACTCGGATTGGATCAGGTCAGTACCCAATATATACACATCTGTGGCATATTGGTATGTCAGTTGAATTATAATTATAGTATGTATATATACACACAATGTTCCACAACAAAATTTCCACAACTTTTATTTTATGAAGTATTTTTGAGTCACGTAAACACATTAAACTAACAGAAAAATTGTACAAGGTTCTAAGCCTTTATTTAGCAAATGTTTAGGGATATCCAACAGTTTTATACATTTTCTATTATTAATTTCACTATTATTCATAATGTTCTAAGAACTTTTTTACTTTCCCCCGTCATTTTCTATTTTACATTTACGTATCAGACGAAATTGATCCAAAGTAACAAAAATATTATTTCCGTATTTTTTCCTCATCATTTTAGAATTTTTTATTTTATAAATAAATAGTTTTTCAAAAATCTCTCTCTATGCAGACGATGTAGTGCTGTACATCTCAAACCCAGAAGCCAGTTTTCCCTATGTTTTGGATATTTTGAGATGGTTCAGTAACATTTCGCGCTATAAATTAAATTTAAATAAGAGCAAGTTTTTCCCAAGAGCTCATTCAATATCAGCGTTCCCATTTAAGCTAGCCTCAGATCAGTTTCGTTACTCGGAAGCAACAGTAATGAGGAAATACGTAGACCTTTAGAATTTTAGATCGAACAAAGCAAGATCTAGCTAGATGGACAATTCTTCCATTATCGGTTGCAGGCAGAATTAATGCCATAAAAATGAATATTTTGCCTACATTCCTTTTTTTTCCAAAACATTCCAGTGTTTATACCAAAATCTTTTTTTAAGATTCTAGATGGAATATTTTCAGATTTAATTTGGAGTGGAGGCCCAGCAAGGATTCAGAATTTTTTTCTTCACCAACCCAAAAGATTAGGCGGATTTTCCCAATATTTTATTAGCCAGCCCCATTACGGTCTTTGTCAATGGGTTCCAGCATGGGTTGAAATGGACTGTGACTCTTGCAAAAACTCACTTCTTTAGGTATTTGCAGACTCGTGAAATTTTAAGAAATACTTTTTCTAATTTCCCTCATGCACCTTCTAAACATGACATTGATCAAATCTTTAAAATAAATAAATGCTTTTTTTACATTTTCCAAGTTTTCGAAAATTTTATCCGATTTCCTTTTTATTAAATATTTTTCTAATAATAAATTCTAATAATATTTCTGATCAGTTTCTATGATTATATTGAACATTGTCTCTTAGTGTAATTATCTTTTCCAAGAAAATATTAGCTGACAAAAAAGCTGCACACTTTATTTCAGCCAATATTTCCTTCCTCAAAGTGCATCAAAATATAATGAGAATATATTTATTTTCACTTTGAGTCATACCTATCAACATTCTGCAGAATTACTGCACTATTTGACATTTTCTTACTATGCTGACAAAGATGTGGGACCAATTAAACAGGTTGTGTTGAAATGTTAAGGCAGATTAAAGGAGCTCAGTGGAACTCAATAGGAGGTGCAGTTATACAGTATGTCTGCACAATTTACATGTGTGACGTAGTACCTGTACAGTGGTGGGCATGTGAAAGTCCTCTTGCTGCTGCAGTGTCATGTGAAGTCTGTGTTTACCCTGAAGACTCTCATTATCTCTCTGCAGTCTGTTCAGCTCTTCAGACACCTGCTCTCTGGACTGTAGCAGCACAGCCTGAACACACACACACACACACACACCACTTAGCCTAAACCCACTGGAACCCACAAATGGTTTTCCAAAGTATATAAGTGGAAAACGATACATAATAAAAGAGTTTTTAAATCGGCCAATGAAAATATCAGTGACACTGAGAGATTCACTGTGCATTCCCCAGGTAATAACTAGCTGACAGAAACCTTTCAAGGGTGATTTATTCAGGCGTTTATGTCACCACTGAATCAAGTTTATCACCTTAATAGTGCAACTTTTTGAAACAGATGTGCATGAATACTGAATGCCAAAAGTTGCTTTTATGCATTAGTACAAATCACATAGTCGTGAGGGATCAATTGAAACTAGCACAATATCTAAATCAAGACATTCTTCATGAAATATTTTTCAATGAAAAAAACGAAATGTGCTTCAGGCAAAGCAAGTGAATGCTGTTGTTTAGGAGTGTGTGTATATGGTCATACCATCTGTTCCTGGGTGTTCCTCTTGGCCTGGCTGAAGGCCTGTTGGAGAGCGCTTATGAGAGACTCAGACTCCTGAACTTTCTGCTTCAACTCGGAGATCTGTGCAACAGACAAAAGAAAATTTATCAAGTCATTTGTTTTGGAAGAACAGGAACATTCAGAGCGGTCCATACATAGTTCACATTTGTAAAAAACTTGTGTCTATATATATATATATATATAGCAGCTAGTACTTTAATCTTAGGTCTCTTATAAATAACATAAATTCCTCACTTTTGGAATTTAGTGCAACAGTAAATATAAAAGCAAAAAAAAAGTCTAATTTGAGCTATCTTGGCTGTAATGTCCTGCACTTTCACGCTGTCTCTCCTCTTCAAACTCTCCTGCAGTGTGAGCTGACTCGTCTTCAGCTGGGTTGCCTGGGTAAACTCGCTGTATTGTGTCGGGTGTTTCTTTTTGAGGTGCCGTATCAGGTTTGTTTTGTTGAATGTAGCCTTTTCCTTTCCACCTCTTGCAATCCCAAGTTTAAATGTGTCACAGTTTGCTATGATAATGTTGTCGTCATCAACTTTATGATACATATATATATATATTTATACATATAATGCCCTAATTAGCATGTGAACCCACCCAGGTTTAACCTGTCAACAGATTTGTTTTTCTCTAAATCCATCAGAGAGATGAGCTTTACCTTGGCAGTAGTTTCCTCATTGGCCTGTTTGACAGACTCCTCTAACTCCTGCTTCTCAATCATCGTCCGCTCCAGCTGATCGTTGGCCTGCCGCAACATGGCCTGAAGCTTTTTAACCTAAAGGCAAGAGGAAGTTCACTGGATAACAATTACTACAGACTGTCCTCTCGAATCATTTCACTATGGGTCTTGTACATGATATTAGTCGCATAAAAAACAAACCTGATCTCTTGTCTCGGCCTCTTGTCCTTGAATGACCTGCAGCTGTTTTTCATAATTAGAGCACATATCACATCGGCGCCCCAACTTCCTTCCAGCGTTCTTCAACTGGGGTGAAACCACACCAAAAACAATCACAAGAAGAATTATGAAAGCATATTTAAGATATCATGATGTTGCCATATGACCTTGTTACATTATAGATTTAAACAAGCTGTGTCTGGTTCTCAAACTGATTAAAAACCATGAATTTTTGATTCAGATCAGCAAATAAAAAGTGCATTGCATTGTGGGAAAAAGTTCCCTGTATGTCCTACAGAAATCTGTTTTGGCAGTGAAAGATATCACTCAGTAATGATACTCAAACCACTGTAGGTTTCTAAATTTACTGAAAGGAACAGGCTCAAAAGATTGATTTGTTTGGTAACTGAACTATAAATACACTTGTTGCACAAGCTCATAAGAATCAGTTGTTCATGGAATTAGACTAAAAGGCTATATAAAAGCTTCTGTGGTACAGAATGTCACTTCTTGTGTGTGTTTGGAAGCCCCTGTCACCGATCTATCAAGCAGTGTGAACACAGCAGCAACTGAATGATAACCCAGATAGTCATGCAGTGTGAAAAGATCTGTGACATGATTACTTTGAAAATCGTGCAGTCTGAACTCGGCATTAGACTCTGAATGTGGCATGATTTTTGTTGCCAGCCAGGCTGGTCTGACTATTTCAGAAAATGCTAAACTGCTGGGATTTTCTCTAGCATACAGAGAAATGTCTTAAAATTTTCAGTGAGTATCAGTTCTGTGGGTGAAAATGCTTTGTTGATGCCAGAAGTCAGAGGAGAATGGCCAGACTGGTAGTACTGATAGAAAGCCAACAGTAACTCATAACTACTCATTACAACTGAGGTGAGCTGAAGAGCTTTTTTTTTTATGCATCTCTATACACATCTAACCTTGAAGCAGACAGGCTACAACAAGAAAAGTCTAGGAAACTGAAAAGACTGACAATTCTCCATTTCTGCTGCAACATTTAGATGGTTGGGGCCCTATAATACCAAAAGATCATTGTTTAAATCCACAGCCTGCCTGAATATCATTAAAGACCATTTTCATCCCTTTATCACTACAAGTAACCATCTTGTTATGGCTACTTCCAGCTGAATAACATGCCATGGCACAAAGAATCAAATCATCTTAAGCTAATTTCTTGAACATGACAATGAGTTTAAATACCGGAAAGACTTAAGTATAGAAAGCAGGGCCCTTATTTGTCAAGCTTCTAAGAATTAATCTCAAGAACACCGCAGAGAATTGACTTGAGAGTAAAAAGCTGCGCTTAAAAGTTAGTTATCAACATCTCAGTCATACTTTAGGTCGTAGGACTAAATCTAGTGTCAGTCTTGGAGCTGATTCACCAAAACTTAAACCACTACCTTGTATTATCATGCAGGGAATTGAGTTTATTGCATAGTCATAGTTTAATAGCGAGAACTGAATCTTAAAATAAATTGTGACTGAAACAAACACAGCCAGCCCCTAAAAGCATGTGATATCTGTGGCTTGTCAAAAGAACATAACTAGGAACTGGCTTAAAGATGTTAATTTGAATTGACTATTATTGAAGAAATATTGGTGATGGAAGAACATACACATTAAAGATGAAAAAAATGTTTTCAGAATGGACTGGGAAAAATGGTTGATATGCAGGGAATAAAGACATCCTCAGTTAAGTAAACTGTAAATGCTATAGAAGTGGTAACCTCTCCTGTTTGGCGTTGTTGTTTTGTATGGGAACTTTTCTCCCTGTCTCCTTCATTGAGGAGTTGATTCATACACACACGGGTAAAAAATGTATGCTTGTGGGTTTCTGTGCACTGTGTTGTATATAGGACTACAGCTAAATATGCTGTGTAGCATAAAATATGATATGTATAATTAGTTTTTTGTTAATATTTGAATATGCACTGTTAATTCTGTATTTGAAACTAATTAAAAGGAAAACATAAATAAATAAAATAGCATGTGCTATCTGACCTCTTGCTGCAGCAGATTCCACTCGCTCTCGCTGACCAGTCGGTAGCCAGACGGAGGCAGGTAAGCCGTATCAGCACTGTGAGAGATGCTGGACAGGAGTGATGCAGTTTCCTCCTGCTCTGGGGTCATGGCCTTAATGGCCTTCTCCTGGTCCTTGGTGAGGAGAAAGTGTACTGGCTGAAGGGAAGCTATGGAAGAGGTGTCCATGCTGTCAAAGCCCCCACAGTCTGCCCCCACCAGAGGACCAAAGTCTGACTCGTCCAGCTGGCTGGCTGACTTGGCCTTGTTGTTGTGTCCGCCGAGCCCATGAGGCTGTAGAGCCCCTCCTGAAGAACCCAGGCTGTCCGTGGACTGCACCCTCCGAAGCCCATCCTTATAAGGGTCAGAGCCGTCCGGGCGACTGGGGGTGTCTGCGTCGAGAGAGTGTAAAGAACTGTGTATGCTCTGGCTGAGGTGGGACTGAGATCAAAATGAGAAAGAAAAGTCGATTAACATTTAAAAGTAACATTATAGATTTAAAGTTGAACTGAAATTCTGTTTACGCTTCAAAATGATGAACAGTTATTTTTATAACACTATACAAACGGCATTTCAGCGTTCAGCTATCATTTCTGTCCAGTCATAAAAATTCACGGTATAAAGTAGAATGTTTTTTAAATTTGGCAAATTAAGGATGAATTAATCAAAGTTGGGGCTAATATGTACTGGTGTCTTTCAATCAATCAATCAAACATATAAACATACATATGTTGTATGTAATGTATGACACCAATACATATTAGACCCAACTTGCCAAATTTGACCAAATTTCAACTATAATACCATACATTTCTAGGACAGGACAGAAATGACACCTGAATGATTTTTAAATTTTTAAAAAAAGATTTTTTGACATCGCATTTAGTTTTTAAACAAAAGATTCATTTAAAAAAATAAAAAAATAAAGTGTGATAATATTTAAATTAAAAGTGTTTGGGGTGGGGGGTATTAAAAACACAATTCTTTTATAAATAAACGTAAAATGAAAATGCTAATATCCACATTTTTACATTTAAAATGAGCAAGCTTTTATTTTGTCGGCTTGGATGGCAGTTTGTTGATCTAAATTGGTATTGTGGCTTGAACAGTCAACCATGTCCTAATGCAAATGATCTCAACTTATTTATACAGCGCTTTTCTTTATTTTCGGTCATGCTTGCACACCTGTGGATCATTTATGTGCTCCTATATAATAAAATATTCAATCCCCCCGTAAAATATTAAGAACAAACTTTGTTTAGCAAGAAAAAAAAAAAAAAAAGGAATGGTTACATTTTAATTCCATTATATAGATTACTTAAATTGCCTTTTGATTGCAACTATTTCTTACAGCAATTCATATGAAATCATAAATGCGGGGAAAAAAATTCTAAGAATTTCTGTAAAAATACCTCTTCTATTGAGAGTCCGAGCAGAGAATCCTCAACTGTTTCTGCATGCTCTGTCCCATCATCCTCACTCGCCTCTTTAGCCTGGCTCAATCTTTCCTTCTCATCCTCTTCCTTCCAAATAATCAAATATTTGCATAAATGTACAGTTAGACGTCATCCAAATGTCATAAGTATAAAAACTTAAAATATTAACTTTTACACAATATTCTTTGTGCAAGTCTTTCCAAAATAATTTTGACACACTGATCTGATAGCAGGGCTGTTTTTCTGCCGTTGTGGGTTTTGGAGATGGAATGTAAATACACAACATACATGAGCAAATTTAAGAGCATGCTAATTTAAATCTCCTACGACAACTTCTATTTATGTCACTGATATTTCTTATAAAACCGTTTTAGATCTCAGTCTGAAATAAGACCTAATTTAGTTCCACCGAACAGAGATCCTAGAGTTAAATGCATTCCTAGTTCCTGCACTGCTAACACGGCAAAAGCTGGTGCTTCCATTCTAGGAACTATGAAATGGTTCCTCTAATGCGAAACTGTTGTAAGGCTTCTAGACTCACTCTACATGATGTGTGGCAAATGTTTCTGGGTAATACATACTGAAACATTAAACGTATTAAAAAATAGTTTCTGTCAAGTCATGCAGAGCAGCTCCACACACAGTGAAGTATCTTTGGTTTGAATTCTATTCAGATTTTAGTCATACCAGAATGATTTTAAACTGAAAGCTTGTTCCTTCACCTCTGGTGAGGACCTTTCATACAGACTAAACAGCCTCAATGGAGAATTGCTTTTTTAACTCATTCAGTGCTTGGTGCTTATTAAACAACAGAAGTACCTGGTCCCTCTTCTTCATCTCCTCCACCTGCCGCAGCTGCTCGGAGGACAGAACGCTCTCGATGCGCTGCATGTCTTGCATCAGCAGCCGCTGTGACTCCAGGAACTGATCGTTGGCACGTTGCCAAGTGTGTTTCAGCTGATTGTGCTGTTGCCGCTCCAACTCCAACAGGTGAACCACTAGAAGACAAACCACTCTTCAAACTGGACGCCAGCTAACTGACTTTATAGGACATGGGATATAAAGCTCTCTAGCCTATCACTGCTCTACAGTGTGAGCATTTCATTCGCTTTCGCAAGTTAGAGTGAAAGTGAAAAATAACTTTTATGCACATGTGCAAGTGACAACTGATCATAACTTATGATGACGTAAAACACCATCAGCACAAACATCTGAATTGAGTTTATTACCATAAAAGTAAACTAAAAAGCATGCGAAAGTTTGCTTCTATGTAGGGGAACGTTCACACAGGACGCCTTTGTTCTCTTTTGTGAGCAACTGACACTGTGAATGCTGAATATTAAGACTGTGTCAAGTTAAATATAGTTTAACTCTTATAAACATGCTCTGAGACTTTGCGCTGTTTCTTGATGCAAAAACAGGTCCGGTTCACACTTCCTGATATGACTGATATGATTAAGTTATAGTTTCGAAAAAACTATAATGCTAGTCAACAATTAAATAAAACATTGTTAAGCATAAAAAAAGGAAATATTTGATTGTCTTAAATTACATTAATTACATAATATTAGGAAATATATCCTCAGAGCTCCCTTTAAGCAGTGTCACATGACACTTCAGAGATCTAATTTGCTTATTTTATTGCCCAAGAGATGTTTCTTATTCATTTTGAAAACGGTTATGCTGCTTAATAAGATTAAAAATAAGTGCTGAAAGAATTCTATAAACCTTTGTTAAATGAATATTCTGTAACATTTTAAATGTCTTTAATGTCACTTCTTGCCATCTTAATGCATCCTTGCTAAAAAAGAAGTAGTAAGATATTTATATAATTAAACATGAATAAACCCAAACTAACCCTAAATGATAGAAAAAATAAAAAATCCTATATTACATATAAATTGCATCTTATATTTAGACATGTATTCTAATGTGCAGTTAACAAAAAATAAACCCTTACCAAAGTAAAAAAATAAATTCTATTTGCATTAGAAAAGCATTTTTGGTCACATACCTTCATGTAGTTCTTTCCGAAGTTTCTCTGCATCTTCTTGAAGGACAGATTTCTGTGTGTTGAGGACGGCAACATACATCTCCAAATCTGTGCGGCATGACTTCTCAGCCTCCAGGACGTGATTGAGCTCCTTCACCTAGAATTAAACCAAGCCCATGTTCAAACTTTGTTTTCCATGAATAAAACTAGAAGAGCCCATAAACAGAGGCCTTCACACAACCTTGACACTTTAGAGTTCACTTAAAAATGAACATTTTATGTTTGAAAATAAACAAGCAGACTCATGACAACCTTTCAACTTTACAGCTGAAATGGCTGCTGGATCATTGACCAAGTTTTACAAGACTTAACTGATTTATGACTCATTCCTAAGGCCAAAACGTTCTATACAGTCATAATAATAACTAACGGCTGTAATGTTAAACACCTTGGCCATGTGTCAGCTTAAGAGGTCATAACCAAAAGAAAGGAACGAAATGACAAAGAAATGAGCCACATCTAATAATATATCGGAACAAAACAGTGCGGCTCTCAGTTCCACTTTTTTGATGCAGGTCTAACCTTCGCTGCCTCGAGTTCCTTAACTCGATCTTCTGAGCTTGACAGTTTGGCCTTCAGCGCCGAAATCTCACTCTCCATGGGCATCACCACCGAGCGTAGCTTGTCTGCATCCTCCTGAGCCTAGATTAATACAAACCCAAGCATCCTTTAACACACCAGTGCTAACCAGATGCAAACACTCTGGCTTTGAGTCACAATTCAAAGAAAATGGCTCTTTCATATCTTTTTCACGGTTCAGGAAAGGGCTAAAAAGTAGTCTAATCGAAAAAAGCCAATCTGACCTTCTTCATCTCATTCTCTAAGTTCTCTTCTTCCTGTCCCTCAGAGAGACGGCGGCGGAGCTCTGCCACCTCTCGCTCCATCCCATCACGGTACTGTGCCCACTGAGCGCGCTCCTGCTCCAGCTTCTGCAGGAACTGCAACTTCACTTCCCCTTCTGCATCTGAACACATGTCAAGATAAGGATTTATACATCAAACGAGAAGCCTCAGATAAACATTTTACATTCACGCCAGAGATCTTGCTAATCCTTCCTTGTCCAAATAGTGTTTATTTATGATGCTTACGATTTAACAAGGCTAACGCTGAATCTGAACCAGAAGACGAATTGCATATTTCTGTCACATCATGTATCCCCCGAATGTTAATTTATTAAATATATTGACTAATATTACAATTATTGCTGTCAAATGATTGATCACATCCAAAATAAAAGTGTGTGTGTGCACGGTGTATATCTATATCTATCTATCTATATAGATATACACACACACACACAAACACACACATATTGGTCTTGTCATACAGCAGTTCAGTCCCCGTCAGGATACAGACGAATCACATAGTTACCATTTCAAAAAACAGAAACAGAACAATAAATAAAAAGCGGTTACCAGACACTTTAGCATGAAAAGAATCAGTATCTTATTACCTTTCATAATAGCCTGCAGTGACGCCACCTCCTCCTGCCACTGCTGCTTGACCTGGTCGATGGCTTCCTGCTTCGTGCTCTCAGAGACAGTGGCCACCGCTTTGATGGTCTCCATCTCTGCTTTAGCCTCCTCCAGCTGCTTCTGCAGACTGCTCAGCTCTGCCTGGGCCTTCTCCAGTACAACAGCCTGCCTCTTCAGCTCCTCTGAAACATTTACAGGAAAAGAACAACGCCTTTTGTAGAGGAACCAACAGCTTCGGTTCTGTAAGGTCACCAGTATTTGTGTCACTATTACAGGGTGTCCTCACTATAACACTTCTTTAACTTTGACTAATAATTGAACGCCGTTCGCGCCCATATTCATGTATTAACTGTAAACGGAGCCCAGTGTTCAGATCCCTGCTAGCATTGTCAGAAACGCTGGGAAATGTATCTGGCTTAGTGGTTTCATCCTGCCCCAGGACAGATTCACTGGGAAATAGAGATCTATGACGACTTCTTGTTCTATGAAAGCATACAGGCACAATATGTAATGGATGCGTTACATGTCTACTGAAAGGGTGAGAACCCTGCATTTGATGAATTACACCTATGCAATGAAACCTGTCAACTCAACAACAACTAAATGAATTTGTTCTGAAACTAGACAGCACAATAGTTCCTAGAAAACTCATTTCTCCCTCAAGCCGTTTTCCTGTTTGCATTCACAATTCTGAAGCAGCCAACAGGTCTTTTTCCACGACATTCACAAACATTTTTGTTGTATGCTGTGGGTTTCATGAAGCAGATAGACAACTTACATTGAAGCTGAGAGAACATAACACTTCAGACGACAAGTAAATGCCGTTATCGCTAAATATGTTTGCAATGGCATTTTACAAATGCAGGGTTGCTGGTGTTTTACGTGTGTTGGGCCAACCAGCGAACACTTACGTCACTAATAGTTCCTAGGACTTTTATAAGACCCTACTCTGAGGTAGCAACTAATGTAGTTCCTCCAAATGGAGGTGTGAACATACAAAAAATTGTGTTCGTTTGGTTACTATGGAAAGGTCCCCACGGTGTGAAAGCCACTACTGGTCCAGAAGCAGACTTTGTAAATAGGGCTGGGTATCATTAAAAATGTTTTGATAACGATGTCTTGAGTTCGATACCGGTTCCTGAACCATACCTTTTTCGATACCAATTGTATGAAATCAGTTTTAACAAAATAACATTATTTCAGCTTGTTGACATTCATACAGAATCAAAACAATGAATCAGTGCAAGTTAGTTTTAATAAAGTCCAAATAGTTTTCAGTTCACACATTTGTTATGCTAACTTTACACTAGTGCTTTATTATTTATTCTTACAATAGGCATATCATTTTTCCCCTCTAAACTTTATGGATTTAAGCTACAGAAAGCGCAACTTAATGTAGAGACAGAAATGACGTGCAGTCGTGTAAATGATATAAATAACATAAGGCTATTTTACACACTTCTGGTCAAACACACTGGCTAGTGCTGCAGTCTTATTGGCTCACTG
>JAUMHG010000038.1:17958344-17978792 GCA_032359395.1 Enteromius anoplus
TATATATATATATCTCGTCAGTAAAGCCAGTTCTTTGATTAGAGATTTAACCGCTAATCAAAGAACCGGCTTTACTGACGAGATGCGCATAATATATAGTTCAATATATATCGCCCAGCCCTAATTGTAAACTATATATTACCTTCTTTAGATAGATAGAGTTCCTTAAACTTGGCCCGCTTCTGGTTGAACTCCATCTCCAGCTGTTGTTTGATCTTCAGGAAGTCAGTTCGATCCTGCTCCTGCTCGGCCGCACGCTGCTGCAGAACCCCTGCCGGAGCAATCAAGCATCCATCAGTGCTACACAGTCACAAAAATCGACTTCTGAAAGGCACTTCCAGGCCCTTTACAATCACAAGTAAAATACATTTAAATAATGCATGACCTTGGATGGGGTATTTCCAATGTTTAGACTAAGATAACAAAAATTGTTGAGAGACTGAGAGAACGATGCTTGCTTGGCTAATTAATAGAAGTGCTGCTGTGCTAGTGGACTTATATTTTGAATATATTTACATTTTTGCAAATAAGGCTATTTGTTTGTTTTTTGAAGATACACTACTGTTCTTGCGGTTGGAAAATGTATATATTATTACAATTTAAATTGTTGTTTTCTATTGGAATACATTTCAAAATGTAATTTATTCGTGTGGGGGCAGAGCTGAATATTCAGCAGTCTCCAGTGTCATATGATTCTTCAGAAATCATCCTAATATGATGATTTGGTTTCTCAAATGTTCATTATTTTTTTATTTGTAGAAACCGTAATTTAAAAAAATGATATTATATTAATATTAAAAATAATATAAATAAAAATTATTTTCTTCCTAAAGAAAATAACAGCATTTTTAAATCCTGTTAAGAAAGATTTTACATTTGTAACAATGTATATGCTTGCTATTTGGGCCTTCGGAGGTTTAGAGGCTTTTAAAGTGTTACAAAATTTCAAATACGACAACTATTTTGACCCTGACATGACGTTTTACACCTTACAATTCCATTATAAAAAATAAAAAAAATCATCATATTAAAATAAAACACATGGGAATATATCTAATGATTTAAATTACAATAGTTTTTTCTCTTTATACTGCTGTAGCACCGAGGCTGGATTGAACCAGAGCCACAGATGATGTGAATAAAGCTTCAGCTTGATTTATAGCAATTAAGCCAGCTGGCAGATTTATTTAAAGAATATCAGTCTATGAAAAACAAAACAAAAAAAAAAACAGATGCAAGATCCTTACATCACTCTAGACAAGCAGTAGGCTATTTCATCAAAGTAAACAAGTACAGACTTGCCACGTCCAAGCCAGTGCAGTCACAGTCAACCCCTGATACATCATGATAGTTCATCTCTATTGCTGGTTTTCACTTTAATTAGGACTAAATACAAGTTTTTACAAATGCATATTCATTAGTGCAGCAAAGGACGATTGTAAAGGACGACTACACCCAAAGCCACCACGGGCCTTCAGGGATGACAGATGGCTATGTTATGAACTTAACCCACAACAAATATGTAGCTCAACAGGACTAAAGCATCTTGTTCATACAATTAAAAATTATTATTTCTATAAAATGTGATTTGAGTAACACCTTATATAATAATAAAAGGAATCATTTATACACACACACACACAAAGAAAATCTGCTCACTATCAGGCCATCCAAAATGTAGATGAATTAGATTATTGTATGACAGATTCAAAGTAATTCAGCACTGCATTACTTCTTCACCAATGGATCCTCTGCAGTGAAAGAGTGCCATCAGAACGAGAGTCCAACCCGCAGATAAAAAACATCATGATAATCCACATGACTCCAGAACAACAACTAAAAGTCTAGTACAGGGAATAAACTGTTCTAAGACTTATTAGATGACTTTCCTACAAATATGTAGCTTTTCACCTCACAAGATGTAAATTGATGGAAGTTTTTGTGATTACATCTCAGTAATTTGCAACTCTTATTCACTGCAGATGATTCAATGCTGGGCCAGTTCTTAAGATGAAGAAACAAAGTCATCTTCTGGCCAGAAGGTGAATTATTTTAGGTGACATATTCTTTCAATACATTGCCAGGGGCGTATTTACTGTATACACAGAAAACAAAGATGCATGCAAATCATCATCTGATCAACATTACAAACAAGAGCAGGTAGGCATGATAATCATTCACTTGAAATGGATCAAAAAACAAACCCCTGTCTGTCCTGATACTCGTAAAACACTGTGAGTCCAGCTGTCATCTGCTGATCACACTGGGTGCAACATCACCATGTTTACCATATCATAAACACGCTTTCGTGGCGTTACTGCAAGAAGCGTTCAGTCAAAAGCACTGACGCATATCAAGCATTACATGTGAGTGTTTTTAATAAATAGTCAAATACAGAAGTATCTGTCAACCGGCTGATTCTTGCTTGCTAATCCGTGGACGAACAGGCCGCAGGCCTTCAACGAGCACAGCTAGATCAGATGACAAACCGCTCCTTGTGGTGAAAGGTGCTTACCGTCTTGTTGAGGCGGCCGGGTGGGTCCCGAGGCCTGCTCGGCCATGGTTTCCCGGGGCTGAGTTTAGAAAAGCGGCTCTCTGAAAGAAAGCGAGGAGCGCCCAACAGAACAGGCTACTAGACACTGAGCAACGTCATTGTAGAAATAACACACACTGCGCATGCGCGCACCGAATGGGCGGAGCATCTTCATTATCTTCACTATCTTCAGTAAAAGATAAATTCGTGTTTAATAAACAGCACAGAAAAACTCTTGAATTTGGCTTTATGTTTGCGTCATCTATATATATATTACTTTATAAATGCGGTTTTATTTGCTGTTTTTTTTTTTGTATATGTGTCTTTGTTTGTTAATCATTAGATAGAATGTGTTATTTTAATAAGTCAATTAATTAATTATTTAATTCACAAAACAACTAAACAACAACACTAATAATAATAAACACGTAAATAAAGAAATCAATTAATAAAAAGATCAGCAAACCTTACACCACACCATACAAAAAACAAAACAAAACAAAAAAACAACCAAAACAATTGAACATACTATATATAATAATTTACTGAATGGATAAATTATGAATAAATGAATAAATTACGCTGAAACATAAAAAATGTAAAAATAAACAACAAAATAATAAAATAAATAACACTAAACATATACCTCTCTCAAGCTATTTGTACTGTAACTCCAACAATGAAGATTTAGCTCATGTTATTTGTGTGTTAAGTTGTTTTTTTATATACACTTTTGCTATGATAGGATTTGTCAACTGCCCAAATAAATACGTAAATAAATCTAAAGAACAATTCACTAAAAAATAATGGTCGTAAACACTATGCAATTTCTTTTGAACTCTATGTGTCTCTTTTACACTTAAAATAAGAAGATATAATCAGGTAATCAGGTTACAGTTGTAACAGATTAATTTAGTAAATTATTCATAATGGATTCATTCACCCTTTTCTGTTGTTTTATTGTTTCACAAACAGATTTGTTTGCTATTTGTATTAGCTTTTCATCACCTTACAAACCCATTGCAGTTCTTTCCATAATGCCAGTTTGGGAAACCTTGGCGTTATGTAACGTTTCATGCACGTCTTGATGTTGATATCAAAAAATGGAAGATATCTACAATCAGCAATGGACTGCAAAACGTATGTAATCTACTCAGCACTGTCGTCAATCAATGAAACACACACAATAAATGAATGAATGAATGAATGAATAAATAATCTTGCGAGAGTCCATGCCTTTGACACCACCTAGAAAGCTATCTATAACTATAGCTGATGTAACAAGTTTATGTAAGTTTATGACACACAGCAAACTAAAACAGATGGCTTACATTTTTGAGACACAAAGACTTCTTCATGACCTCAATATTTAAATAAATAAACCCATGAATAATTCATCAAATCTTGTAGTGGCCACAACCACTTTACCACAAATAAATAGACTAAACTAAAAAAACATCCCTAAATTAAACTAAAATCTAACATAAATATGCAGAAGTTCAAAGTGAGTTACATGCTTAGTATGTTCAGATCTCTGCTACATAGCAGAAGTATGACCACTTATACCATCCCTCTCTCTCTTTCGCTCTCTCTCTCTCTTTGTCTCTCTTTTTTT
Organism: Enteromius anoplus; assembly: GCA_032359395.1. Classification (NCBI taxonomy): domain Eukaryota; kingdom Metazoa; phylum Chordata; class Actinopteri; order Cypriniformes; family Cyprinidae; genus Enteromius; species Enteromius anoplus. The sequence continues at coordinate 17,962,493 of JAUMHG010000038.1, forward strand.
TCTCGAGTTCAACTACCCACGGTACACTAAAACACACACAGTCGATGCACAATTGACTGACAACACACTGCGTCACAGACTTACAGTTTATGTGTAAAGACTGGAGGGTGGAGAGAGGCTGGAAGTTCTTTAGAATTTGATCCTTTACTTAAATTTCCCAGATAAACACTTCTGTAATTGCCATTTTTGCATAACATGTACAAGACTGATGTGATCTACACAGAAGACAAAGGTAATTACATTTATTTTCTTATTTTCATTTGCAAACACATGAACAGCCTTTATAAAACAGTTGGGTTTTTAATATGAAAAGAGTTTATCAACTAAAAACAGGCGTAGATTAATATCAATTTCAGCATGATTTAGATACAAAAATACATCACTACAATAATTTGCTGGCTACTGAAGTTTGTCAGTTTATAGTTAGTCTTTTATATTTTAAAAAACAGTCCATTCAGTGAATTATATACAGTAATTCTCTCGCAGTATGCAATATTGCTTCACAACGTTATTAATTGTTTTAGCATTTTGGATTGTGTGAATCTGCACTTTACCGACTCAGAATAATTCAATAAATAATGGTCTACTTTCTAAATCAGTTTGTGGAAATATTGCACACTATTAAAATCACTGAAATACTAATCTATTATAATAAATGAATTTAAAAACGGAGAAGGTCAGTTGATAAAGACATATTAGGTCGCATCGCATAAGCCAGTGCTAAGAAAAGAAGCCAGGAAGTCAGTTAATCATGTGTAAAGCTTGCTCTCTCACAGGATGTGTTGTGTGTCTGATAGAGCTGTACGCCACAGAGATAAATCTGAAATATTACAAACTATCATTCTATCATTACGAAATAGCTATTAAATGAACATTAAAATAGCAAAACAAATATTAAAACCAGCTTAACATTCTCCACCCAGGAAACACAGCTGACTGGAAAATAAGTCACTTCAAGCATGTGCCTAAACGTCGCTGAAAAGAAGAAGTAGCAGGAGTCAGTGTGTTATGTATCAAAATGAGGAACAAAATATCCTAATCTAATAGAGATATATCATTTCTATATGTTTCCTTTCACAGATGTTTTCTTTACGTGAGCATTTCTGGACAGCATTACTGCTGACCATCGTGGTGGTATCTCTGGTGATAGTAGCGATTTTCATAATCATCAACGTTTGCATCAGTAAAAAAGGTAAAAATGTGTTTCTCATCCCACTTTTTACTGCAGTAAATATAAATAATACTTTCACTATTATCGGTTTCATTTGAAGCAGTCCATTTAACTTTAAAAAAAAAAAAAAAAAAAAGGATGATATTATAAAAGGGTTTTGAGCTAAATGTTTGAAACTCAAAAATACAGTTGAAAACAAACATTCATTTCATGTAACTTGTTACTGAAAAGTAGTCTTTGCGACCTTTACCACACTTGACTAGTCCATTATTATAGCAGTTGCATTGTTGAATATTGTAATTGTTGTTTACTTTTGTTTCATTTATTTCATTTATCATTTTTAATTTCAATGATTCAATCTTTGCATCCTGTTTTTCTAGCTGCTTGGTACAGTACCGAAGCAAGACCAAATCATTACGATGGCCCTCGTGCTGAAAAGCAGTAAGTCTGTCAAGCTTATAAGACAGTGTTTATTCTCACTACACAAAAAACTTGTTTACAATAACTTGCTTTTTTTTATAACAGGATCAGTCAAGTTCACCACAAAGATATTGATCTAGAGAAACCGCCTTTACCTTCCAGAGATCAGTTCAAATCCATGGAATCTGGTTAGTTTTGTTTTTATATAGTCTCATAGATGTGATCATTTACTTCACTCTACAGTGCCACAATGACAAACCCCATTCTTTTTATTTTCTGTTAGAAGCAGAAATATTCATAAAAAAACATGAATGAAAAAAGTCACTGTCATGTATTTGCTGGCTTACATTGATAAAATGGTCTGTAACGCTTTAGAATAACGGGCAATGTTAACAAGGAACTATGCTGGAAGTTTGCTTTCAAAAAGCATTTGAAAGAATGCTTTTAACTTAATACTATTAATTAATAGAGAAGCCAGATATGCTAGGCTGTAAGTTATAGCAAATTTAAGAAAAAGGCAGTTCTTTATTAGGTATTTGATAAAAAATTATTAGTTAATAAAAATAAAAATCCTCATTGAGAACTATTTTTAATAAAGAATAACCAATTAGTTACTGATCACAGCAGTAACGTCTTAAAAGTGAACAATAGTGGAAAATCTTAGTGGAAACTTATTTATGAATTTTACATCCCCCCAAAAAGTCAGCTACAGGTCTTACCAAAGGATGGATGTTCTCTGTTTATTTCAAACGTAAACATGAAATAATAATACTTACAGTGATAATTTACTTAAAAATGTTAATAATTAGGAAGAGATCCTGCCTGAATTAGTTGACAATATGACCTACTAGTAAAATATCACTAGTGCCTCACAAAAATGTATGCGCTATACAGTATGTGACAGCACTGTAAAATCCAATAGTATATCTTACTTATATTTTCTTAGTTACCTTTACTAAGATTCATTAATTTACAGATACTTTTTGACGAGTAAAATGACTTACTTGCTGCTATGAGTAAGCCTTACTAAGAATATTCAAGTAGCCACAACAAAACTAATGACATTAATAAAGCAGTGAGAGGCAGTCGTGCACTAATTTGTTACTGATGCACAACACAAAAACAGAGAAAGAAGGAACATTTCCCCATGTCTGTTATATTTTACTAGTTGAATTCACTTAAATTTGTGAATTAAAACAACAACAGCTGTAAAACAAAGCAATTGCGTAATTTATTGCATTCTGGGAGTCAGCGAAAAACCTAAAGTAAAGGATCAAGTACACCATACAGTTCTTTATTTAGTTACAATAACTCACATTTAAGTAAACTATAACTAACTAAGCATTTGTCAGTACAACATACTCCTTCAATTTCACTTTACTTCGTTTTTTTAAGGCAATCGGTTTGCATGCTTTTTTCAAGTAATTTGATTTTACAGTGAGATATAAAATGTGAACTTTTTAATTTACGTTTGAGTAACTACTGAGGGGTCAATGTGTTTTTCTCTTAAAAATAATGGTCTCGATCACTAGTAGTTCCTTAGTAGCACTTTAGCTTTAAAGTAAAGAATAGATCAACCGCTCGATTACTCAAGCGTTACCTTGTCAGACTGCAGGAAGGACTGATCTGGACCATTATTTTTAAAGTGAAAAGCACCTTAACCACTGAGTAAATACTATGTAGTTAATTTAAATATTTTATATCTGAGGCATAGTGTACAGTTATACTGTAGTAGATCAATACTGCTTTACACAGATGTACGACTGTACACTATGCATTAGAAATCAATTTTACCTGACACTGTAATCTGGAATATATGCAGTTTTGTGTTTAACACATAAATGGCGTTCGTTGATATCATTAAGGATGTGAAATGCTTTTGTCATCATTATTTATATTCAAGAAAAGTCCTTCCCAGTCTACTGTCACTAAAACTAGGTCTTTTGGAGAACTGACACAAACTAGAGCTCACTTTCTAATTAACATTTTTAAATATAAGGTAGTTAAGGTGTTTTTCACTTTAAAATAATGGTCCAGATCACTAGTAGTTCCTGCAGGCTGACAGAGTAACGCTTGAGTAATTATTGATGGGTTACTTTTTTTTTTCACTTTCAAGCTGTGACATGCTACTGAGGAACTACTAGTGATCAGGACCGTTATTTTAAAGTGAAAAACACGTTAACCCCTTAGTAATTACTCACACGTAAATTGTCAATGTTACTTGACATTTCATATCTGTCACATACTGTACATTTTTGTGACGCATTAGTGATATTTCACCATTTGGGAAACATATTGAAGTGACATAAAACAGAGTTCACAATTTTGAACTAATTCAATCATGAACTTGTCAGGATCACTTCCTAATTATTAAAAACTAACATTTTAAAGTGAATTGCTATTGTCATTAATATTTCATGTTTAAGCTTGAAATGAACAGAGAACATCCATTCTTTGGTAAGACCTGTAGCTGAATTATTCGGGGATATAAAATTCACAAATGAGTTTCCCAATTGTTCACTTTTAAGACGTTACTGTTGTGATCAGTAACTAATTGGTTATTCTTTATTAGTTGGTCATAGTTCACAAGTAGTTCTCAATGAGGATTTTTTATTTATTTAATAATGATCAAATATCTATTAAGGAACTTACTTTGTCTTATAGATTTGCTATTATGTACAGCTTAGTTAATCTTGCTTCCCTTTTAGTTAATAGTATTAAGTTAAGTGTTAATGTAGAACTACCCAATACTTCCTGCATAGTTACTTGTTAACAACTGCCCATTATTCTAAAACAGGGGTGCCCAACCCTGCTCCTGGTGATCGACTGTCCTGCAAAGCTTAGCTTCAACTCTAATCAAACACCCTGAAGCAACTAATTATGGTTTTTAGGAACGCTTGAAAATTAAAGGCATGTGTGTTTAATTAGAGTTGGAGCTAAACTTTGCAGGACAGTCAATCGTCAGGAGCAGGGTTGGGCACCCCTGTTCTAAAGTGTTACCAAGTTATCTTTAAGCAGCCTTAAATATTTAAAATTAGTGGAATCAAAAAATGTATCATAATATATGTGTGTACTGTGTATGCTTACACACACACACACACACACACACAATGAATATCATTTAGGAAAACTTGATAAGGTTAATATATTAAATATGTTTATTTATAACTATATGAATAGGCCTATAAATTCACTGCTTAAAAAACTAAAGGGAATTCTTAAATAACTCATCCTAGATCTGAATGAATGAAATATTCTTCTTAAATACTTTGTTTTTTACATATTTGAATGTGCTGACAACAAAATCACACAAAAATGATCAATGGAAATCAAACGTATTAACCCATGGAGGTCTGGATTTGGAGTCACACTCAAAAATGAAGTGGAAAAACACACTACAGGCTGATCCAACTTTGATGTAATGTCCTTTAAACAAGTCAAAATGAGGCTCAGTAGTGTGTGGGGCCTCCACGTGCCTGTATGACCTCACTACAATGCCTGGGCATGCTCCTGATGAGGTGGCGGATGGTCTCCTGGGGAATCTCCTCCCAAACCTGGACTAAAGCATCCGCCAACTCCTGGACAGTCTGTGGTGCAACGTGGCGTTGGTGGATGGAGCGAGACATGATGTGCCAGATGTGCTCAACTAGTTTTAGGTCTGGGGAATGGGCGGACCAGTCCATAGCATCAATGCTTTCATCTTGCAGGAACTGCTGACGCACTCCAGCCACATGAGGTCTAGAATTGTCTTGCATTAGGTGTAACCCAAGGCCAACTGCACTGGCATATGGTCCCACAAGGGGTCTAAGGATCTCATCTTGGTACCTAAAGGCAGTCAGGCTACCTCTGGTGAGCACATGGAGGGCTGTGCGGCCCTCCAAAGAAATGCCACTCCATTCCATAACTGACCCACTGCCAAACCAGTCATGCTGGAGGATGTTGCAGGCAGCAGAACATTCTCCACATTCTCTGTCACGTCTGTCACATGTGCTCAGTGTGAACCTGCTTTCATCTGTGAAGAGCACAGGGCGCCAGTGGCAAATTTCCCAAACTTGGTGCTCTCTGGCAAATGCCAAACGTCCTGCATGGTGTTGGGCTGTATGCACAATCCCCACCTGTGGACATCGGACCCTCATACCACCCTCATGGAGTCTGTTTCTGATCTTTTGAGCTGATGCATGCACATTTGTGGCCTGCTGGAGGTCATTTTGCAGGGCTCTGGCAGTGCTTCTCCTGTTCCTTCTTGCACAAAGGCGGAGGTAGCGGTCCTGCTGCTGAGTTGTTGCCCTCCTACGGCTGTCTCCACGTCTCCTGATGTACTGGCCTGTCTCCTGGTAGTGCCTCCATGCTCTGGACACTACGCTGACAGACACAGCAAACCTTCTTGCCACAGCTCTCATTAATGTGCCATCCTGGATGAGATGCACCACCTGAGCCTCTTGTGTGGGTTGTAGACTCCGTCTCATGCTACCAATAGAGTGAAGTTTGATTTCACAGAAGTGTGATTGAGTTAAATTGTGTTTTAAGTGTTCCCTTTATTTTTTTGAGCAGTGTACATATAAATAATTTAAATATACATATTCTACTGTATGTGTGTGTATTTATATAGGCCATAACGTAAAAAATATACACAGTACAAAGAAATATATTATGAAGCTAAAGAAAAACTGCAATTAATCGTTTGGCAGCACTATTGAAAATTGTTCCTTCCTCCTCGAGTTGCATTGGTTGTCAGATTAGGCTTTTTTTTTTTTTACAGATATCAAAATGAGGCAGTGAGGGACATTTACTCACTATTTTAACCCATTGTGAGCTAATTTTAGCCGTTGACTTCCATATAATTTCTTCTAAGAGCACAGAATAGAGAAATGTAAGCGGTTCAACTTCTTATGTGAATTTCCAGTGGATCAGGGTTATGAGGATTTGGAGCCTGCATCAGACTATGTGGAGGTTGAGGATGAGTCGAACCTTCCTGTCCTACAACAGTCCATCTTCCCTTCACACTTTGGCTTGGCTGAGACTAAAAGTCAAAACCAAGATGCTGTCTCTGAGGATTATGATGACGTTGAAGACCCTGTAAATGAAGACAGCGAGGATTATGATGATGTAGCGTAAAAGATAGAAAATCCATGACTTCCCCTTCAGCCGGATGCACGGACGGACCCTTAAAACCAACTGCATGTTTTCGTCAGGCTACTATTGTACATTATTTGAGCAAAAACAAGTTCTTATAACACATAAACTCCAGGTGTATTTACTTTTACTAATCTAAGCTGATCTTTACTTCCCATTGTTAGAAATGCAATAGGCCACATCATTTAAATAAACCATTTGATTTGCAATTTTCTGTCACAGCACCACAACGTATGACACATTTGCGTGGAAGTGGTTGTGCAAGTTCAAAAAATGCTTGAGAAACATCTTAATAGGCCTATGCATTATAAAGTAAGCCTTTTAGTTTTATTTGCACTGATTAATTTCATGTCTGACACAACATTGTATCTTTCTTAATATTCCAGTGAATCAAAATGATTTTTAGAAAGGAGAAACACCACAAAGAAGCAGTACTCTGAAACTGATTTCATACCTTTATTCTTTAAAAAAAAGAAGTATAAGTAAAATGGTAACTATCAATAGATATTTGTCTTTCACAACTGCTGGATTTGTAATCGCTGTTGTTCAGGGCAGCGACAGCAACATATCAAATGTCAGTTCTTTTTTTTTTTTAAACCCATGCCCACAGTCAGAGGAGCGTTATGGGCTTTGCAGACATTTTGAGGCGTATGATTTCCGTGCACACAAACTACAAGTCTCCCTCTTGCTTGGGGGAGCTCCTGTTCTTTGTACACAAGAGAAACAAGTCGAGAAAAAAAGGTTTTCTTTCTCTTGCTCTCAGAGATGTCCATTAAGCGGCAGGCACAGGGGGCTGAGACTAGCCTCCTAGTCTCTGACCCTCACCCCAGGCAAAGCCTCCTGGACGGTCCTCAGGGAGAGGGTTGTAGTTGGCATCTTCCTCAGGTGTATCAAACAGCATCTTACTGGAGGGGTAGAAAGAAAGGGTGTTTTACTTCAAAGGCTAAAATAATATCTAGAAGTGTTTATATGATGGTTACTGATGGTGTGGCAAATGTTCTATATATATATATATATAAAAATTAAAATTAAATCAAACTTTGTTTTAATATGCTATTTGGTGCTTAAGAAATGTATTATTATCTTAAAACGTTCTGCTGCTTAATGTGTTTGTAGAAACTGATTCATTTTTAATATAAAAATAATAAAAAAATCTATATATCTAATATTTTAATACATTAATGAAAAAAGTACATTAAGAAAAAATATGAATAATAACAACAACAGATTGCACACTTTTGAATGGTAGTACACCATTTGCCTTGAATACATATAAACCCCTTGACATTGTAATGACATGAGAGCACTCACAGGATGGAGGGAGTCCTCAGCCATCTGCCACCACCTGGTTGGTTGGGAAACACATCCTCCAAGAAGTAGTACACATGTCCTACTGCGATGCCTTATATTGAAAAGGCAGAACATATAATACCAATAATAGATTAAATCATTATTATTTAAAAATGTATTGCATTGAACTAAAATAAATAAATTAATATAATAAAGTTAATAAATCTGTGAATCCACACAAGTCTCTACCTAAAAGATCCACGATGATGGAGTTTCCCAGCAGCAGAGAGAATCCCATGAGCACCCACGGGAGGAACGGAGCCTGGAAATTCAAAAGGCCGAAGAAATTCATGCGGACGTTTGGGTTCCTCCTGCTCCATATGTACACAAGCATGATGGTGAAAGCCTGTCCTAAGAACACAAGATTCACAAACGTGCCAAATATCTGCACAGCCATTAAGAAAATCACAACCAGTATTGGACCAAACGTAAGAGGTAATGCATGGTATACATCCTGAAATGTGCTTAAAGCGTTATATTTTTTAGCAAATTTGATATTTTTGATTGCTTTTTACTGTTATTTCTACAAGACATGATTTTATTAAACATAGAACGAGGTAAAGGGGGTTTCATTATTCAGCTTCTTAGGTCAGAGTGAGAGGTGACTCATTTTCCTCTTCAATACCACAAAACTATTATTTACTTGTGTGAACTTCTCATAAGACAGGATGATGGTACAACACATCCGCAACTATACGTAAAGTTTCAACACTGCATTGCATTGAGTATGTATGATCAGTGAATTTATTTTATTTTTTTATCCAAAGTTCAGCAAAAACAGTGAAATTATGAAATATTTTTAGTATTTAAAATAACCATTTTCTATATAAATAAACTTTCAAATCTAATTTATTCCTGCGAGTTAAAAGCTGAATTTTTAGCATCAACACTCCAGTCACATGATCCTTCAGAAATCATTTTAATATTCTGATTTGTTTCTCAATAAACATGTATTATTATTATTATTATTATTATTGTTGTTACTGAAAACTGAATTTTCATGTATCTTTAATGAATAGGAAGTCCAGAAGAACATTTATCTGAAATAGAAATCATTTGTAACATTATAAATGCCTTTATTATTATTATTAATTTAAAGCTTAAATCATTGCTAAATAAAAGGTATTCATTTGTATAAAGTCTTTCCCAATAAATAAATAAGTAAATAAAAGATTATATGTCAACAAAAAATCTTAGAAAACAAAATAATAATGTTCTCAACCGTTTTAAATATTGAATAATATTAATAATAAAAAAAAAAATTGAACAGCCAATCAGCATTTTACAATGATTCCTGAAGGATAATGTGACACTTACTGTAGACTGGAATAATAATGCTGAAACTTTGATTTGATAACAGGAATAAATCACGTTTTAAATATACAATACTGTGCAGTCTTAGGCCACTAGAATTTTTTAGCCAAAAAATGGTTTTAAGTTGGTTATTTTACCAACGAACCATTTTTCGTTGCTGAAAATACTAGTGGACTGAGACTTTGGCACAGTACTGTATATATAAATACAAAGCAGCTTTAAACAGTAAAAAAAAATTCAAAATATTTTGAGTCACATAAATGCAGGCTTCGTGAGCAGAAGAGAATTTATTTAAAAACACTTCAATACTTATTGTTAAAAAACTTTTGACGGAGTGCACATACATATTTTAATAAAACTTTCTAATATTTTTCATTTTAAAAAGTTTAAGTAAATTGACTGTCTAAGCAAATCATTCTGAAATGTCTTTGTGAATAATATGTGCTATGTAACACACATGCCTGCATCTAAATATCAGACAGAAGTGATAGTGATTTACACATAAATAAAGAGAGTGATTCTCTTTTGAGAAAATTTGAAGGATACAGTCATGAGAAGGCCACCGAAGAGAAACATAAACACAAAGTCAGCGGTTCTCCCTCTGAAGGACCCCTCCTCCAGCATCCGACAGTACCGGTACCTGTGAGACTCCAGTTAAGGGCTGAACAAACCTAAAACTTCACACACCATCCCTTATACTACCAACTGTACAATCAACTATGAATATATCATGATATAATAAGGATACAAAAATATCATGTTGAATAAGAAGTTGAAGCCAACCGGACCAAAAAACAAAAAGTTTGTTATTAGCCGCCATACCTATGAACACACACACACACACACACACACACACACACACAAATATATATTTAGAATGACATGCTGCAATATTAACCCTATAAAGCCAGCTGTATCATATAAAATATGCAAAATTCTAAGGCTGCTAAATTATCAACATGATCAAAGCATCATTTTAAATAGAAATATCAAATACGATGCAACAGGCTTTTGTACATCCTTCAATCATCATTGTGGTGCAGTGCATTGCATATAAAAGTTATATCCCAAAAAAGTTTACATAAACTGCTTTTTTGTCGTTTTTCATCCTCCCCTGACTATTATTTCATATGCCGGATTTTACAGAGCTCAAAATAAACAACGTTCTTCAAAGAAACACTCATTTGAACACTTACCTGATAATTCTTCAATATTAAATCTGGGTTGAAGTAAAGCTGGAAAGGTGTGATGAGTTCTAATTGCTGTAGGCACACAGTAAACAACACCATAATCAGATACAGATTACATGTTGCAGGGAAGCAAATATCGTTTAATGACATTGTAATACTCTACTAAAACTGAAATCAAAAGCAAATTGACTTTGAGCAGCTCGCTTGAGGTTTAACTGTCACGCTAAATGACTGAAAACACAGGAAGTATGATGTGAACATGCAGACAGAGCAACTGGACTCAAAACCTAGTGACAGTTAACCTTAGATTCATTACTCTTAACACAACATAACACGCGCAGACATGTTACGGGAGGCTTTATGTTAAAATGTCCTGAGAACATCCCAGAGGAAACATGTTGTGTTTTAACTGCTCAGGGACGAGGACACGACAGAAAATAGCGCTAAAGATCCTAATAGTCATTCATGTACTTACCACGGCGGCTGTTGTGAGTACGCAAGCGGTGGTATAAGCTCTAGTGACCACAGGAATCTGTAAATATTCCTGTCGGATTGTCTGGTATGCCATTTTTTGGAGCAACAACGCTGCTTCCGGCACCTTCTTGACGCGTCATCACCTGGGTAAGCGAATAAAGGAGGTGGTTTTAGTTTTTGATGATTCCAATTGGTTAACGCGTCAAGATCTCAATGCGCTGATTGGTCAACTAACGTGTCAGTTACTGTGTTACCCCGGTCAGTGGCATTTTTCTATTGGTTGGTAAAGATTGTCCTTAAATACATGAAAATATTGTAAGAAAGTCGCATTCATTTTATCCATATGGGAACTGATTTTTATAACTTAATCTTCAAAGGATTGAAGACTGCGAGCTACGAGTTTGTTAACTGATGGTATATACTTATTATCTGCATTATTTCAACTTGAAGCATATTCTAAGCGTCTTTAAATTAATATATATTAGTGCTATCAAATGTTTAATCATGATTAATCGCATCCAAAATAAAAGGTTTTCTTTACATAATATATGTGTTTATGCTGTGTTTATTTATTATGTTTATATTAAAACACACACATACAGTATATATTTGTAAAGTATTTACATGTAATTGCATTTGTATATTTATTTTCTTAAATTTGATATTACATCTAAATATATTTAATATATAAACATAACATATTTTCATCAAATATACACATGCATGTGTTTGTATTTGTATATATTTAAAAAATATACACAGTACATACAAATATTATGAAAAATAAATAAATAAATAAAAATATATTAATACATAAACCCACAGTTTGTAATTCTGTTGTATCAGTCGCAGTGTCTCATGGGATTGTAGCTCTTTCCCTAGTCGAAAAAAAGAAGAACATATCCACGGTTTTGTTGTACCTTTATAATAGTCTTTGTGTTTTTGTGGATAAAAGCATGTAAATCTAATAGATTCTACCGCGTTTTCACTGTTATGCTCCCGAGCTCCAGGGGGCGACATTGCGCTTTCAAGCACACTTGAACAGAGTGAGGCGCGAGGAAGGTTGAACTGCGCGCGCGCTACAGAGATGGCAGAGAGCGAAGGTAAAACACGATTCGGTTTTTAAAACTTTTATAAATGCGCGAAAAACTAACAAAACATTAACAATACAAAAAAAGTGAGAAAAGCATTGTTATGGCACTTTATATACAGCTCTGGAATGTTAGAAATGATCTAGTCAATTTTACATGTAGATAACGTAAATGTTATTGTTCTAGTTTCATGGCGCTAACGTTAACGTTAGTTCTTTAATGTTTTTTGTCACTTTGCTCTTTAAAACTGTCGAACGACACGACTAAAAATCAATCCTATATAATATAATATAACATATACGCGTGCATGAAATAATAGTTCTTTCTTGGTAAGCAAATCGGTATACTGCAATGATTTGGTTTTGTGATCTTAGTCTGCATTTATTTATTTATATAATATATATTTAATTAAATAAATGGAGCATAAGAAGTCAGCATAAGAGATTAAAAAAACATGAAACATGTTAATTCACATTTTTTGACTGCCTGTGTATGGATATGTGAATATATTTGTGTCTTAACTTATCTCTCTTATGACTTTAGTTTCAGTGGGATCTGAATCCCTCCAGCTGTACGAAGCACAGTTCTTTGGCTTCACCCCAGAGACCTGCACCGTACGAGTTCACGATGCATTTCGAGACTCCCTCAATCAAATATTGGTCGCTGTTGAATCTGTGTTTGTGAAAAGATTGTGTCCAGGCCAGGATCCGCCAGCAGAGCTCCGACTGACAGCCCGAGAGAGCACCCAAAAGCTGCGGAAGTTCTTACAGGAACGCTTTGAAATCATGTTTCAGCGCATGAAGGGGATGCTGATGGAACGTGTCCTGTCCATCCCTCACAACGTCCTGCTGCCCGATGACCAGTTGCACCAGAAGTACCCCGAAGGTAAAGAAGACCTTACAAAGCTGCAGAACTCCATCGCCAACCTGCTGCAGGCTTATGAAGCTGAGGTGTGCGCCAAGCAAGCCCTTCTCGCTGAACTTGAGGAGCAGAAAGAAACTCAAAAACAGCTGGCTGAAGTGCAGAGGTGGATCGAGGAACTGCGTCTTTCATGGAGGCGAGAGGGAATGGGAAATGTCCAAGATGGCATTCAACACATGATGGAGACTGTGGGCCAATTGCAGGATGTTCTTGGGAAGATTGACAAGCGAAATAAAAACCTGGATGAAGTTTGATGGTTTATTTGTAACATTTGAGACCTCCTTACCATAAACATGGTGGTGTAACTGCATGATCCATCCGCCAGGGGGAGGCAGTGCACAATCTATTCGGTACAATTACATTAACACACAAGTACCAACATCAGTCCGGCTTCAAAGTAATACATTTGTAATCAGGAGATTTTCCTCAGACATTTGGAATGCAATCCGTCTCTCCTTCCTCTAAGTCATTGGGTTTTCTCATTTACGATTCGGTGCCTTTGATGTTCAGTACAGCGAGATCTGCATTAGATTAGCCCAAATTTCCCACAGGCCCCAACTGATGTGTCCAATAGCCTGGTTGGCTTTACACTTCACAGAAAGTTTCATGTTGTTTAAGGAGATATTTTAAGGTCTTTCCCTTGAAGTTCAGGGGAGAAAGATTTGAAGTTCATATTGAGTTGTGCAGGACCTCATCACCAGCAGAGGAACGCCTACGTTTTGCACATAGTCTGAATCTAAATTTCAGTGCTCTGATTGAGATGCTAAGCGCAAATGTCAGTTTGTAATAAACTAATATGCTTGTTCATAGCTGTAAATAGCAATAAAAATATACTTGCATTTGTATCACGACATTCTTTTGTACAAAAGCTGTCACTGGGATGCTACCTTTTCAAAAGGTACACTTTTGTACCAAAAGGCTCTGTATTGATACCTTAAAGGTACATATTAAAGGTATCTAAAGAAGATATTTGTAGGGAGAGGAATGAATAAATGAAACACTTTTTTTTAACATTTTAAAATACATTTTACATTTACGTTATCTAAGACAAAAATAGAAACTGGATTTATTTCCAGCATTTTTTTTTACATGTATGAATATTGTATTAACATTAAAATATCTACTTGCCTGTAAACTGTTAATGGTGTTACATGTGCAAGAAGTGTTTATGGTTTATTCAACAAGCATGAAAAACATTGACTTTGAAATCAAGATCTGTAAAGCTTATTTGAATATTTTTTGATGCAGTGTCATAAAAAAAGGCTTGTTTCTTTTTTTCACCCAAAAGCAAGATAACATTTAAATATACTAAAAAAAAAAACAGTATTTTTGAAAATCTAAATTGTGGCATACGTACCTTTTATATTGTTCCAAAAACATAATAACATGGCAAACAATAGTGACAGAATTTTCATTTTTGGGTAAAGTTCGGACCTTTTTCCACATTATCTGAATAACTAGTGGAGAAAATAAATTAAAATTTTTTTTGCTTCAAATTCTCGAAACAATAAATTCCAAAAAGAGATAATATATAAACAAACAGATGTGGTCAGATGAAATTAAGATGTCACTCCATTGCAGTAATCACTGTCATCACAGTTTTAATATTTTTTTCTCAAAATTATACTTTTTTTTTTAATTAAATTGGGAAAACACGTGACATCTCAGGTGAATCTGTCTTTCGTGCCTTAGGAACTGTTAGAAATCAGGATAAAGATGCTGAATAAGAATCAGGTTTATTTTGCTGTGTTCACCGTTTTAGGTAAAGCATTTCAATATTTCACCCAATCCAAGCTGGAAAACCTCAAAGGACAATGCTATTCTCATGCAAAAATGAATCATAGCGCTGGATTTGCTGGAGGGCATGCACCTAAACAAGGTCTAAGAGACAGGCGCAGTGAAGGAGGGCTGGGTGGATTAGAGGAGGGAGGCCCCACAACCTGCCCGACTCTACGTCTGCCTCTTTCATCACTCATTAAAGACATATCCAGAGCAGCTGGGGCCATCCACAAAAAAAATCATGCTGGATGGAAGCGTCACAATCCGGACAGCCTGGCCTCAATCCCCCCTGCCAAGTTAGATTAGCAGGGTCTACCAATAAAGACCCCTTATCTCCACACACCCACGCAATGACAAGCTGGAGTCAGAAAGCCCTGCCTGAGTCTGAAGATACTGAGGTGATGAGTTATAAGAGAACAGCAGAGTGGAACCGAGCTAAATTTAATAAGGTTACAACTGAAATCTGCTGATTAAGAAACAGATTGACTACATTTGCACGCAACGAAACCAAATGGTAAAGTCATGAAACACTGGAAGCTTTCATTTATGTTACCTATGAATGGTGTTAGAAAAGCTGCAGCTTTCTGGGTCCCAAGCTATGAGTTCATCATAGTTTGAAGTAGTTAGACATGCTAAAGTTCTAACTTTAGCTACAGATTAGCTAACTACCACATTTTGGGGCAGTTTCCCGAACAAGGTTTAAGACAGTCCTAGATTAAAATAAATGTTAGAGCTATAAAATGGAAAAAGCTTGCACTGGCGTACTTTAAAATACATTGCTGCCATTGTTTGGTCTTAAAATGCTCCCAGGTAATGCTTTTTTAGTAAGACATGTTCCTAAAAACTACTTAAATGTCCTAAATTAACAAAGACCTAGTCCTGGCTTAATCTAATACCTGTCTGAGAAACCGCCCCTTTATGTTTACATGTGTATTTAAGGATGGACTAATTTAATGCTTTTTAGTGCTAGCCTGTCTTAGAGAGGAAGGTTTAGCTTGAAATTATTCAAAAGAATGCTTCAGAATCATTCTGTACAGAATTGCCCACATAAACCAGTATACTGAAATGAATCTTCCCAATACAACATGTAAGATGTTCAGGTGTGAAGTTTCAGTAAAAGAGAACCATTTAGGATTATCCAATTCAGCAACATGAATCAGACTTTCATATGTGAGAGATACGGTTTAGGATGAACCGATTTACTGATAGGTATCTGGCTTTCTAGTTATAATGCAAATGTAAGAGCAATCACTGAGAATGAAGTACAGGCCAATAGTTTGGACACACCTTCTTATTCAATGTGTTTTATTTTCATGACCGTTTACATTGGTAGATTTTCACTGAAGGCATCAAAACTATGAATGAACACTTGTGGAGTTTTGTACTTAACAAAAAAAAAGGTGAAATAACTGAAAACATCTTTTATATTCTAGTTTCTTCAAAATAGCCACCCTTTG
>JAUMHG010000038.1:17995693-18019886 GCA_032359395.1 Enteromius anoplus
TTTTCTTTTTAGATTCTGTCTCTCACAGTGGAAATGCACCTATGCTGAAAATTGTAGACCCCTCCATGATTTCTAAGAAAGAGAACTTGCAAAATCACAGAGTGATCAAATACTTTTTGACCTCACTTTAAGTAATCAATCATGGTAGAGGATAAATGACATAATGTTAACTTTGAAATGTACCTTCCTTACATAAACTGCTTTATCTGTGTTGTTGGGGGATTCTTTGTGATTGGTGCGAGGTCCTGTTGGCTGTGATCAAAGCATAACCACATGTGCAGGTGCTGTTTTGTTGACTAACAAAAATACTTATCCTGCTGGTGAAGGCAGTTCCATCAGTGGCAGGATATTGTTCACTCCACCATTAAGGACCAGTAGATGTGCTGCTGTAATTTTGGAGAAAGAGTTTGCAATGATCTGAGATCAAGCCTCAGCTTAAACTACACCACCCAAGTCATCAGCTCACACTGCAGAATGTAAGGAAATCAAACAACCCTAACAACCCTCCCGCTCCAGTGAGTGAAAGTCCACTGCAACAGCTCAGAAAGAGTGACCCTGGTGAAGATGGAATGTCCATGAGGCTAACGAGAACAACACACATGACAGAAGATGTGGACCAACCAGTTAACCAACCGTGGCAGAAGTATCTGTGCTTTTCTCATGAGACTCATTGTCATCTTGTTAGAATACTGGAAGCTTTAAGGTGATCCATTCCTCAAAAAAATCAACCATCATTATTATTTTTAATAATTAGTCAAATATTCAACCCCCCTACTGTAAGCCAAACAATATCATGGATTTTCCTCTCACATTTCGTTTCAATAATCCACAAAACAGTACACACAATGCTTATTGGTCAATAGAAACCCAGACATGAATACAAAAATAACCTTTCACACCCAAAGGGTCATTGAGGAGGGGTTTGGGGGCAGTATTGTTCTGTCTTGGTCAAACTCTCGTATTTCATCTTAACATTTGGCTGGGGTGAGTCTGACACCCCTGTAGTGACACGTACTGCTCTTCAGTCTGTGAAACTGGAGCTGGTGAGCATGACAGTCTCTACCCTAGATTGGAGAATAGCCAATCTAATCACAGTGCCCAAAATCACTGGCTTTTGGATGTAATATAGCTGGATATGTTCTGGTATAATGGTGTTACACCCATGACCTTCCCTGGTGCCATGTCAATGGCCAATTAAATGTCTATAAACGATTTTAAATAAGGTCGGTTAACAACCAGATCTGTGCTCTGACATAAGAAGAAGCAGCTACAGGCTTGAAAGACACAGTGAGAAGAAAAGGGAATATTTTTTACCTGATGTCATTGAGAGATGACACCAGTAGATGTGATATTTGCCCAAAGGGGTGGTGTTGGATGACTGAACACCCCGGTTGGGACTGCAGGTGCTGGTGGGCATGGAATCCAGTCTTTGTGAGGTCAAACACTTGGATTCCACACACACATACACACAAACACTCACTGCATCATTACCACAACTGAACCAATGGAGTGGGTGGTCTCATCCATCCATATAAACCCTGTTAGATAATCTTAACAGATAATCATGAATCTGGATGATTTTATTTTATTTTTCACAGCTGTCTGAAAAAAAAAGTAAATTCTGTTATCAGAATCCTCCCCTCTCTTTTTTTCTGTAGAAAATAGAAGATGTTTTGTGAGCTGAAAGCAGATAGGGACCTGATGTCAAGCTCTAAAAAGGGCAAAAACATCATGCAATTTTAGTCTTCTGTGTGTGGAATAGGCGTGACATGAGCATAACTACTAAAAACAATGTGGAACTTACTATACTTGGCGAAGTGAAATGATGTTGAACAGATAGAATGTGCACACCTGTGGATCAGGCAGATGTCTCTTAACCCCATAACACTCCATCAGTGACAACAGAGTCCAAATAACCCCCATTAACTGCACGCACTATAGTGTTACAAAATTGAAACTAGATAGAGCAGTCCCAGATAGTATTTAAATAAAGAAGACAGACCTAAAATTTCTAACTTTCACTGCAATTTATATAGGCATATTATCAAACCTGTAGACCTCTGCAAATACATGGTTGCTAGAGATTTTCTCAGAACTAACTTTTTTTGTGTCGGTCAGTGAGTTTTGATGAACTGTTATGAGCAAAGTTTTTAGTGTATGTATGATGTATGAAGTCGGGTACGTAGATTATCATATTAACTATGGATTCTGTCTGCTAAACCTCAAAAGGTCACAATATGTATGTAAATACCTGTGGGTTTTTCATTTAAAACTGAAAATACATTTTGTGAAATAATACGCTTAAAGCATATTTTTATTTAATATAAAATAGGTTTAAAGGAGTATTCGATGACTAAAATGCACATTTATACACATGGCATTGGCACTGAAGAACACAGACAGGTTACTGTGGCCAAAACAACAAACAAAAACAGAAGTAAAGCTACTGCACAGTAGTCATGCTATGACATGAATATCCAACTGTTCCTGGCATGGATTCTCATCCAGGTTTTCTAAACAAGTTTTCATCATTTTATGTAAGACCTGTCACTTTGTGTCATCATACAATACTTTCCTGTTCATGCTAGAGTCGTCGTTAAAGGGATAGTTTACCCAAAAATGAAAACTCTGTCATTAACTACCCTCGTGTTGATCCCAAACCGTAATACCTTTATTCATTTCGGAACACAAATTAAGATATTTTGTTTTTATGTAATCAGAGAGCTAAAAATAGTTAATCGTTAAAATAATCACATCATTGGTTCAACTGTAATTTTATAAAGCTACAGGAATACTTACTGTGTGCAAAGTATTCATTTAACAATTTTCAGTCTTAAACTTAAGTTAGTGTTTGCCAATGCGACCCATATCTTCTGTTTGCTGGAACCTGTAACACCTCTATGAGACATACAGATGGGATGGTGAGATGAAGTAACCCGGGCAGAATAGTTGAATGTACAAAGAAAATATGGGACAATTTAGTTGAGGAGGGGATAGAAACAGTGAAAGAATACATAGGGATTGTTTTGAGAATGAATAATATAAAGCGATGTATAAATAAATGTGGAATGCTATTTCTTCCTTCTGAGTGGAGGATAATGATTTTGGACGAGAAGATGGAGCAGGGAAGAGAGAGAGAGAGAGCAGAGAGAGAGAGAGTCAACATCAAAGCTGTACGATTCTCTTTTTTCCCTCTTTGGTCATATATGATTTCCTTCAGTGGCCTCAAAGCGCACTTATAAGTCTTCAGGCTCAGTGTGTGGAACCCCTTAATAATACTGACCTGGATTTGGTTCACTGCCAGCTTTTGTTCTAATTACAGCTCAAGTGTATACTCTCTGAGTTTTAGACTTTTTCTTACTTTAGAATAGAGGGGCTTTTGAATTTTCTGTTACGTGAACGTTTATGCTTTTCCTCAAAATGAGTTGACCATTTTCAGGTTTTATTAAAGGGATTGTTCACCTCATCCTCATGTGGAGGCAGCGTTGTGTGAAAAACAGACAGCACTTGATCGGATTCACTGATAAAATATGATATGATAAATCATATTCTTGTAAATAGGGGAAGATTTCAGTGAGTCCTTAAAAATAAAAATATTTTGTCTTCATTCACCCTCATGTCATTCTAAACTTTCATGATTGTAGTTCTTGTCTAGGACACATACCAGAAGAATTCTTTAACTGTACGTGTTTTGATAAATATTTTGGTTTTGATATGAAAGGCGTATATTTCTTGTATCATAAATAGATAAAACATCTTTCAAAGAAAGTCAACTTTTATTAGTTAAAAATTGTTTTATTTTTAAACCTTTTATGTTGTATACGTATCCTCAGCCCCTACATAATGGAAAAAAGACAAATCTGTTTATGTAAATCACTTTTAAACACATAAGAGAGTAGTCATGAATGAATGTTGTGTTGTTATGGCCCAGTTTTGGGTAAAAGGCACATGGAATGATGGCAAGAGGCTGAGGAGACAGCTGGAGTGACAGCCCTCCACTGCCCCCCCCCCTCTCTCTCT
Organism: Enteromius anoplus; assembly: GCA_032359395.1. Taxonomy (NCBI): domain Eukaryota; kingdom Metazoa; phylum Chordata; class Actinopteri; order Cypriniformes; family Cyprinidae; genus Enteromius; species Enteromius anoplus. The sequence continues at coordinate 17,999,714 of JAUMHG010000038.1, forward strand.
CTCCCTCTCTCCCTCTCTCCACACACACACCCCTCCCTCTAGCAGCTGTTAGTTGAGGTGATGGAGGAGTGGTGATAACAGTAGAGGTTGTTAACAACCTGCATGCTGACACATTGGGGTGGAAGAAGTCCCCATCCTAAAACAACACACACAACCATCAACAACACCTCCTTCCAGAACAACGTGAAACATTTTTCTCTCTCTTGTAGAGAGAGGTCTTTTTAAAATCTAGCCCCAGGAAAAACCCCTGACCACTGACTTGCCAGAAAAGTATCATTTAAATTGTTGCATTATTTTGTGCATTGTTTAACATAGGCATACCTAACATCGGATTTATTTAACAATTCAATATTTAATGCTGCAATCCACCAGAATTTGCACTGATTATAATTATGCAAAATCAGTTTTATTTGTGCATTATCAACAAGGACAAACACAAATATCACACTGTCAACAAAGGACCTGCACAAAAATACTGTGGTGGTACCATGTTATGTGATCATATCAGATGGTAATTAATAAAAAAATAATTAAGGTTTGGTATCCAAGGTGCATGATCCATTCTACAAAAGGTACACTTGGCATTCCTTATAATGCAGAAAAGAGTTCTTTGGATTATTAAAACGTTCTTATTTGCAAGAAAAAAGATGGTTCATTTAAACAACGTTCAATTAAACATCCTTTAAAGGGGAGTCAAAAAATGGTTCTTCTACCTTTGTTTTTAACAGTGTACAATCCACATAACACGGTATTTACACTGAACACGAAATATTATGATTTTATTTAGTTACATGTCCATAAACGTGGTATTAACATGGTAGCATGTCCAAAGCATCCTAGAAGTGCACTTTGTTGTTATTAGTTCAACAAAACAAAAGCAATAATCGTGTTATATTCTTTTCCGCGCGGGTAAAAAAATCAAGATACAATAAGTGACCTTAAATATGATTTTAACCTTATTTTGTAGGGTGGAGAGCATTCATTGACTGTCCCAAATTTCCTCCCACTCGCAGCAGGTCAGTACAATAGCGAACAGACAGGCAGCATTTGTGCAACTCGACTCCATCTCCCTCCCTCTCTCGCGCTCCTCCTGGCCAAAACTGCCGTGCTCCTCTCGTGCGCTTCATTCAGATGGATAACTTCAGGAACATGGCTCTGCCAAACACTTCACTTTTACTGATTGTTCTTCAAATGTGCGCTCTTGCTTGGCAAGGTAAGACACTTCCGTCTTATCTTTCTATGCGGTTTTGTTTTTATTTTGTTGTTTGATTTTGTGAGAAACTTTTTGGAGCGTTTGAATGGGATGCACGCGGATGTTTGGGGATGCTGTAGTTACAGTGTACTGTATGATAATTATGCGTTTAAACCGTTTTATGTTTAATAGAGGGATAGAGGCTGTTTAAAGTTACGCAGACTCCATTTGTAAAGCGTGTTCGCCTTTGAAAAGAGTTGAGTTTGTTTTCAAAACACCCTGCACGTGAGCCATAAATATGTTTAGCTTGTTCAAACGTAGACACGATAGGGTACTTTACTTCAAATAGCCTACGTGTTTGTAACGTAATTAAATACACTTTCTGCATTTATAAATGCAGAAGTCTATTTTGGAATTTCCCATATCCGTGTACGTTCAATTTGCACAAAATAACAAATTAACAAACAAAAAACATTACCTAAACTGTAAAAAACTGGCATATATGCCTTGATAGAAAACAGCAGGTGGACTAAGTGCATTGAAAATGACATACTGCAATAGAAAATGACATGTATTTTATTAGTTAGTCTACTAATTATCCTATTTTACCTAGTAAAACAAATATGTTTAGCTAAGCAAATCAAACCGAGAGGTTTTATGTTCATAATTAGCCAATTTGCCGTGGCCTCTGGTTATATTTTCATGTCTGAAGTGGTTCAGATCATGAGAATGATCACAAAAACAGGCTTTGTGTGTCTGTGTTCAGATACAATCTGTGGAACTCAATTAAAGGGCGAGAGATTTTCGCAGTGATAAGAAAGAAGTGCACAATGTGCAATATTCAGTTTTTAAGTCATATTTTATTATGTTTGTTGGCGGGAAAGCTCAAAAGAACCCTGATAGAGCTTAAATATGTGCCAATTGCCCAGCAGGTCTCATTCTGTGTTGCACTAGTCTCTTTAGTACATGACACAGACAACTACTGAACTAGCCCTTCTCATTAGGGAACAGATGATTGACCCCGACTGCATAATCCTCTCCTTCTCCATCTCTCTTTCTGTCCCCTATTGTGTTGTCCGTCTACTTTTTTGTCTACCTTTCTACACTGTTTTTCCACCCTCTTCCTTTTTTTGCTAGATATGGAGCAGGACTGTCCTGCAATGCTGGTTTCTCTGAATGGTTTAATAAGCCCCTATCCTACCTTCTGTTCACCGTTGTGTTAATAAGGTCCCTCCAGTTCCCTAGCAGATGAACCAAAGCTGTCTGTCCTGGGATTATTGACCGAACACCCCGTTAGATAACAGCCCCTGTGATTAAGAGGGGTCACCTTGCTCTCTCAATGAAGGGGGTAATTTTTCATCCAAGAACTTGACATTGAAAGTGTCATCCTTACAAATTATAGTGACTGTGATGTAGATAATAGGATATGTAGCCACTGTAAAAAGGCTTTGAAAAGGGGTTATTACTATTATTATTATTACTTGTATTATTTATTAGTTATTTTCCATATACAACCCACTATATAACAACCAATATACAATAACATTAACCATTAATATTATAAAATATTATAAATATGAGTTTCTAAATTGTTACATTATTAATATAGTCATTGCTCATTCAATACTCATTTTGGACCTTTTTGTGTAAATCATCACATTGACAATTTATGTAAATATATTTGAAATTCAAGACCCAATACTAAAACAGTTTAAATCACTGATATAAAATTATTCATATTCATATAATTATATTAGAAATAGTATTACTGATAAAATTATTCATCAAATTAACTGACATATACGGAATTAAAAGTAGGCAATGTCTTTATATCTAGGCCCTGTCAATCAAAAGTGAAAATCAGAGCATGACTGAAAAATCCTAATATAGGACATCCGCCAAAATATGCATTTTTAGCCCAGATGTCCATACTCATTCCTTCAAGTTCATACGAGCTGCATTGTGTGCCAGCGACAAAAATGCTTTGCGTTAGACTTCCTGCTTCCCATAGCAGCCAGTGACCCACAGTGGAGGCGATACAATTGAGTGGCTGTTCCTGGTTTGAGGGGGTTTCTATGCCCACAATCGTGGGTTGAGCCCCTGTCTATCACTCTTGACAGTGAATGTCATGTAAAAGCCTGTGGGCTTATTGTTTTGGCTTGGCATAAGTTGAAAATCAGTGAAGACCTCTATGTATGGATAATCTGTATTGTTGTTTTGTGGTTCAGCTTCAATGAACAACAACACGTGGATTAGATGGTGGTTGAGAACCTCACACAATTGGGTTCAATTGACATTATTTGCAGCTATGTGAAGCTGAGCATTGTTGATTATGCACGGTTGTGTGTATTGGGTACCATACAATATGAAACATCCCTTATGCCTATTAAATCTGACTGACAGGAAAGATGATCTTGAGTTTAAGTTAATCTATCTAATCCTTACCAGCAGGGGGCAGCAAAAAGGCAATTACCTGAAAAAAACTAAACATTTGTTATTGATTGTAAACATGCAAGCACGCAACACATATGCATTATTTATGATTGTGTGCTGGAGGTCCTGAATTGTGCACTTGTCTTTTAGTCCCTCCTCACCTCATATTCAACTTTATTGCACCATTGATGCATATTTTAGAGCTCAATTCGAAGCATTCAGTGCTGCTTTGGAGTGAATAGCTAGCTGCAGATGATCTTGTCAGAATCACATTCGTTCAAAAAAAACATTAATCTGTGTGCTTTTTAAAAAGACCAAAATACATCACCAAAGAAAAGTGTTGTTTAACGAAGATCCAGATATAACATTACAATTAAGACCTTATTTTATTTTAAATACTAATAATATGAAAGTCTCTACTGTATTTTTTTTTATTGAAGTAGTGCAGCCTTTGAGAGACTTCTTTCAAATATTTGAACCTTATGGGTACAAAAGTGTATCTTTTAAAAGGTTGCGCCCCATTGACAGCTGTTGTACCCTGATTTCTGAGAGTGTTGAGTATATACTTTTAATGTTAGATATTATAAGTAGGGAGCACATAAAAAGTACTTTATCTTGTGGTAATCCATACAAATACACTATATATGAATCACTGAAAGGTCAGGCAGTAACCATGGTGAGCATCATGAAATATTTTACACCTGTTAACAATAGATTCATCCCAATGAGACGCCTCAGTGCTCAATCAAAGCGTGATTGCTTTGGTTTCAAGCGTAACTCGGTATTAGATCTCTTTTGATCACATCCCTGAAGTCAAGGTTTTGATCCTTATACTAAGATTTCCCCACAGTGATGAGCTGAGACACAGGCTAGACGAGTGCACCGTGGGCCGTTCCTTGAAGTCACCCGCTTTGAGTCCAGCCAAAACAATAGCATGGCATTCCTCAGTTAAATGCCCTCATATCTCTGGGTAGGGAGCAGAATGGGGGATGGTAGCTGGAGGTGTGCGTGTTTAAGATCCTCAGGTGAATTTACAGGGTTAGATCGCTATCTGATGGAGATTGTGCTTATCAGAGCTTTTTGTGAGTTGACAATTGTGTCGTTGACAGGAAAAGGCTCTGTGTTTGTCATCTAGTCTTCATCTGAGCTGTATTTGAACAAGAGGATACCTTAAAAGCACTGACTGTTTCAAGAATGAAGAAAGCTGTGTCTAGCCATTTTGTGAAGGAATCCAGCCTGGCTCAGTCTGTCTTGGCAGCTCCACATTTTTTGTTGGCTTAGATTTTAATATTAGTATGGTCTGGGAAGTCTGTCAAAAAGTTGCCGTTGCCATGAACTGACAAGGGCCGTCGGAGCTGCCAGCGTGTTTTATGTTACTTCATTCAATGATCTGTGTAGATTCTTATTTTCAGGCAAGGTGTGTGTGGCACAACCTGCCATCAGAGATGTGATCCAACTAAAGAATACATTTGTAAAGCTGTGGGCTTACGTGGAATATTGTGATGGCATGTTTATCAAAGTCAGATGTGGAGACCGACCACATTAATGAAGCGTGAGAATGAATAACAATTATCCAAGTGCAACGAAGGGGGTGAAGAATTTACAGTGGACGGATGCCAGCTCTTTTTGCCCCTCTCCCTCTCTCACTGAATTTTTAGAAAGCTGTAAGAGGAATCCCAAATTAGGTTTGTCACACTCAAATTGTCCCAGATTTTCTACCGATTGTTTAATAATAAAAAGAGCAAATACTTTTAAAAGGATAGTTTATCATGAAGGAAATATCTGTCATCATTTACACTTTTTCTTGTTATTTCCAAATTGTCTGACTTGTTTTCTTCTGTGGAGTACAAAAGTGGGAAAAAAGCCCAATATGTTGGCTGTTCCTTTCCATAAAGTGGGATGAAGTGGATAAGTTTCACCCCCTCTGAACCGCTGTAATAGCTAATTTCACTGAAAATATGCACTCAAATATCATATGCTCATGCATATTTGCATACATCATTATTTCTCACACTTGTTTGAAACTAATCTGTTCAATTCCTCACTCAAAGCCATTATATTGGAACAAATTATCCATGCACCGAAATTTTAATTCTTGGCTGAAACCTAAAATCAAAAATTTAAAGCACTACTGAAATTTCAGTAAATATACATACAGTATGTAGTATGGATGATTGTTGTTATGTAAAATACATAATTTTGTTTACTTTACAGTTACTGCACAACTTTTAGTCTAAAAACCTAAACATTTAAACCTAAAAATTAGGTTTAAATTTGTCAAAAGGGAAAGTAAAAACGTACATTGTACATTGTTAAAATATGTCCTTTTTTAAGTTCTTTTGAACATTATATTGATTAAAGAATCCTGAAAAATGTATCAGTTTACAGTAAAATATTAAGCAGCAATATTAATAATAGCAATAATAATATTGCACAATATTACTTCAATTTTGACCAAAGAAATGCAACATTGAGTCTTTTTTTCAAAACGTTTGCACAGTGTGCTTTTGAGCATTTCCTTTTGTGTGCCACAGAAAATGTTAAGCCAGTTTGAAATAACACAAGTGAATTCATTTGTAAGTGAATGATCCCTTATTATTTTTCTACTGATTACTGCTTTCTCCATTCCTTTATTTGACATGGGAAATACAAGAACATTTTCCTCACCTATTAATTCAAAATAATCTCCTTTTGGATCAATAGCAATTATATGCTTCAAGCAACAGTGTTAAGGACACAGCTGTAGACAGTTTGCTAATGCCATTAAAATAAATGGGAAATACGTAGTATGCACTGATAAAAGGCTTAATTTTGCGGACCACGTCCCATGTGATTCTTGGACTTTATCTCATTATAATTCCCCACAATTATAACCAGCTTAGCAAACCCTTCCAAAATGCACAATTTAATTGGCTGAATGCATCCCGTCACTTTTGGAGAGCCCCATCTGTGGGACACGTCACTGGCCAGGAACCGATTCGAGATCTGGCAGAAGTCCTCACAATGCAAGGGGGATTTCGGAAGTCCTCGGATAATGTTTTCTCCAAAATCTCCCTCTAAATCACTACCTCTCATCCCCCTCAAACCTGCCCGTCTTTATCGCTTTCCATCTCTCTGTCTTTCTCTGTTTACCATTACATCCAGAGACAGCTGCAAACACCTGGTGGTTAACTCATTTCTGAGGAGGCAGATGTGGATGATTTTTTTTCTGGATGTGTGTGCATGCGTGTGAGTTAGTAGGTTGCTCATGTTACCGAAATCATACACCACAATAGTAGCACCTCCAGTCTTGCTGACTACCCCCATCCCCCACGGTCCTCCCACATCTCCCTCATGCTCACATGCCCTTCACTCAGGCTTGGCTACCAGCCCATTCAGCGGAAGCCGGGGGCTTCAGGCCCTTCGTATGTTTTACTTTCTCCAAAATCTTTATTGATTTTTGCAGACATTCCTGCAGTGGCTGTGTTTTTGTTTCAGATGGTTGCAAAGTAATTCTCTGTGGCCACGTCCTGCCAAATAACCTGGATGAAGATTGTTTGCTTTTAACTGGTGTTATTAGTTAATTTGATTTTTGTGTTTTTGGAAGAAACTCTTAAGTGGGGTTTTGCCAGGGCGTTGCTAAGCGGTTTCCAAGGTGTCGTCAGTGAATTTCAGTGCATTGGAAGACAGTTGCTTGCCTTAAAGGGAAAGTTCACTCAACTTTTTTAGTTGCCTTTTGACTTACGCTGTTTTTTGGTCCATACAGTGGAAGTCAAAGGGAAACAAAAATCCTTGGTTTTCAGTTTTTTCTTTGGGTGGATTCTTTTAATAAGAACCACTTATGCATTATTCATTTTTTTCTGTCTTAGAGTCAATGATGTGACCGGACATTTATTTTTTTCCGGATCTATTTATTTTTAAAAAATACCTAAAAATGCTATTAATGTATACAATGACCCGAATTCACATCTTTCATGATGAGCACAGTTTGAGCATTAAACTTCATAAAAAAATGTCCTTGGGCATAAATGTTATAATTGATAGGGTGATAGATTATAATGAAGAAAAACACATAATTAATAACTGAACACAATGTTCACATAGTCACGTGATGCAACCAATAATAGGTAAAAGAATACATTATACAGTAATAAAAATACAGTTAAATTATATCATAGAAATATCTCATGTGTTACGACCCCAAAAATTGGATGACATTTATGAGTTAATAATTACTATTATGAATATGAAAAACGTTTTAGAAAATAATGGGTAAGATGTGTGTATATTACGTTTTTAGATTAATTTTTAAATGTAAACTTTTTTGTGAAACCAACATGAATACAAAACGCACATTTATAAGAACACGGTACATGAATTTTAAAGATAAAAGATTTTCCCTCCTTTTTTCTGTGTACACCATTCTGCTTCTTTTTTATTGGTTCAGTCTTGCACCGTAAGCATGGCAGAAATTACACACCTTTAAATATGCTGGATATATCATCATAATCTCTTTAGGTGTTAGTGGCATGTGATCCTGCACACGTCTCATTATGTGGTGGAATGCCACAAGATGTATTTCAGTGCTTTTTGAAATCTGATCAAGACATATGTCATCCTGTGTGTCTATATGAGTATCTTTGTTGACAAAGGAAAATGTCGAGACATTCAATGTGATCCTCTGCTGATTACTGAAGGCAAAAATTCCTCCAGAAGCACCACACCCTTCACATCTCTTTGTCCTCCAACATGTTGCGCTCTGCTACTGTCTTGTCTTTACTTTCTTCTTTCTTTCCATGTCTTTTACAAAACAAGTCATTTTATCATTCCCAAGTATAATACGCAGGAATGTGCTAACATTTCAACCAAACTTCACAGCAGAGTAATGATAAAAAAAATAGTCCACAAAATCTGGGACATATGGAAAGATCTTCTACTAACAGAAACCAAATGACGGTTTAGTTTTTTTGACCATTGTACAGTATTTACCAAGAATATGTTTCATTGCATTACTAATAATGTGTCATTACTGTTATGTGTTTTTAAACATCATATATCTTTCAGTACCATATGCTGTTGCCGACACCAGATTGTGTGGGAAAATGATCTTTTGGCTATGAGTGATGAGTACACAGTCTGATAAATATCACACGAGTAAAGGTTAGCGCTCACTTATTTCAGTCAAATCAGTAAAACAGAAGCAAACAGAATGTTCTTCATCTCTGAAATGTCATGCAGAACCACACGAACAGTTTGCCCTTTCTCTCCTAGAGGTATGTCTTGTTAGAGTCAGATTTTGAGGAGCGCGCAGGCACACAAAAGAAGGCTTTCGTTTCTTCCGTCAAAGATACATAAATACGGCTTGACCAGCTGGGATAGATTTCCCTTTTCTGACCAGAACATTGCAATTTTGAAAGCCCATATGCTCTACAGTGGTTCTGACTAGACTGATTCATGCTCAGTGTCTCGCATTCAAACTCGTACCAAAATAATGTAGGAGAAAACATTTAACTGATCAGAGATCTGTCGAATGGGGGGGGGGTAATATCACCCTAACACCCACGGCTGAGGGCACTATGCCAACATCCTGCCATCAGCGGCCCGCTTTTCATTCTTTCCCGTACTCCCCGTAGATCTGATAATCAAGCATAGTGGGTTCATACTGGCAGATCCCATACCTAGATAGTAGTGTGTGCATATGCACATGCATATTCAATAATGTACTCCCAGAATTCATAGCCCCACGCAAACCCTGCTGTTGTGCTAATGCAGGTCTTTGTAGTTGCTCTCAGCTGGGAATATGACTGGTAATGAAGGCTTGTATGTAATATGGTGCCACTGGACTGTAATTTATAGACATTCTTCAGGAACAAAGTCATTGAGGACAGACCACAGCAAAGATTCCCTCTGCCATTTTATGTTTTGTGACAGTAAGAACATTTATATTCACAAATCTGTAGCAATTTTTTCAGATTCTTTAAAGTAAAGTTTAAAGCTGAAGGGTGCATATTCCATCTTCAGATGGTTGGACAAACAAGTAGTTTTTAAACGTTGACATAAACAACAATATGCCGACAAGAACAAAAAGGAGCCTATTGTAAAAACCCAACACACACACACACAAAGCATGTTTACATTGAAAAATATAGCTGCAAGCAGCAATTAAGGGGCCAAGCACAACAGAAGCAAAACGAGGAGCTAAGCAAGCATGGCAGGGAGCAGCAGATGAATGATGATTCTCACAATAACTTGTAATGTGATGTAAACTAAATACATATTACTTTTAACAAATAGGTGGCTGGGGTGACAATAATACACACAAAGTTTGGTGTCAATATGCCAAAGCATTGCAGAAAAACATGACATTTGAGTTCAAAGAGGAGTTCAAAAAGGTTATCAGAAAGCTTGGTAAATGTGTTTGTAAATTTTGCCAGGCTTTTTTGCCTCGGAAGACATATCGATACACTACTGTGTCTGTAAAATAAAGCGTTTTACTACAAAATTCAAAATGGCTGACACCTAAAATGGTAGACATATTCGAGGAAGATGTCTGGAGGAAGAAGGCACTGTCTGACTCTCTGTCTACTGTCTGCCACTTCTTAAATGACCAATGATTCTGCACATATACCCTCATGCTATTACATGTACCAAGTTTGGTATGAATACGCTAAACTGCTGTGGAGCTATAGCTTCACGTTTGCATGCTTTTTATTTAATTTGTTTATGCGCTATACTAGAACAGTTTGGTCTATCGAAAGCATTTAGTAACATTTTGCCATCACAGTCTGAAAGTTTTCTGTATGTTTAATTAGCTGGTGTAATTAAATGATTTTGTGTAATGCGTATGCGTATGATATTGGCCATTGGCAAATATCAGTATTTGCATCAGCCACTGAAAAAGCCATATTGTCAAACACTAAAGTGTTCTACAACAGGTTTGTACTCTCAGAATTATAGATTAGATAAAGCAGGATGGAATTAGAATGAGACCTATGTTGTATTTAAATTCATAAATTCATATAATTCATCAGAGCACACACTTCATTTGGCAAATAGAGTTTTATTACAAAACAAAGAAAACACCAACCCAAATACAAAATGGGAACCAGTGGCTAGTTCTAAAACTGTACTAGTGTACTTGGTGGTGGTTGATTCTGCACGGTGGTTAAATGTAGTGAATGTACTGTGACCATCTGTGTACATTTAAAATATACCCTCATAGAAATCAAGCAAACACCAAATGGATCATTAATGGCAGCATGTCATATTTTACAGCAGCATTGTCAAAAAGGGGATGGTTGCCGCAAGCCTTTATATTAATACTTGACATTGGCCATTTTGCTTCCAAGGTTCCCCTGAATTCTGGATGAAACTTTTGTTATTCAATCCCTTTGTTAACATGATCATCTTATCTGGCACTGAAAGGTAATATTATACAAGGAATATTTTACACTGAGGCCAGGGATAATCTTTGTGGTGAGGTAATTTTCTAAAGTTAGGAGCCACACAAACCTTACACAGCAAATGCGGCGTTATAGCGTGAGAGGATAAGTACACTTTTACTTGATGGATTCACTTTAAATTATTTAAATGTTGTGTATGCAAAAATTCCCAACTTTTCGGAATGTTATTATGAGCTAAGGTGCCATTTAAACAGAGAAAGATGTAATGTTAACAATACATGAGCTAGGCACCCGGCTGTATTACTCACATGGAAATGGTTTACAGTCAGAACAGCTGGATTCAGCCAAAGGAGACGTCTTACTCAAGCCTTTTTTTCACTGAGAGCGTATCAGACCAGACATGACATGCAGAATTATGTCAAAGCCATCGAAAAGAATTGAGTTCTCGTGTACAGATCAGACTGTTCAGATCATTCCATGTAACTTATGCTGATCATAACTGGCAGCTCAAATATTTTAGCTCTGCTTGTAACAACAAAAATCACAACTGAGATCTTTTTATTGTTCAAAATGAGACTACATTAGAAGTATACTTAGATTCTTCTTCAGAGAAAAAGACCCCATAAATCTAACACTAGAGTTTCAGATGACATCCCAGTCCCTTAAATGTCTTCAATATAAACTTAAAAATGTGTCATTAAATTATGAATGGTCTGAGTTTTGCTGTGCATGTTAATTTGATAACACTGTATTTTATTTTATGTCAACAATTTGTCATGAAGAGTTTTAGGGGAAACATCTGATGATACTTAAAACATAATTGAGAAAACACATTATATGTACGCTATTGTTTTGGGGTCGGTTAGTCTTTATAGTTGACCTGGGACTCAAACTCGGGATGCTCAAAACACAACTATTTAAATATTAGGAAATAAATATTTTCAAATCTAAATGATATCTGTGCTAAACAAAGCTGAATTTACAGCAACTCTAATATGTTGATTTAGTGCTCTAGAAGCATCTTTTCTTATTATTTTCAGTGTTGTTTGCTTTCATTTTGTTTTCATTTTCTAGTGCTATTCATCAAATGATGGAGACGATCCTTATGTGATAACTTTAATGTAGTAGTTAACGTAGTAACCTTGACAGAAGAGTTCATAGAAAGGCAGAAATAAAGAGGAAAAGAGAATTAGGTAAGTCCAACAAGAGGGGCAAGAAAGAGGCCGTTTTCCCAGAATGCTATGCCTTCAGTAGTTTTAGTTGTATAAACAGATTCCGTCTAAATGAACTTCATGAACATCAAACAAATGCTAGATCAAAAAAGATCATTGATTCAGTAGAAATGAAATTGAATATTAGCAGAGGAGATGAATGACAAATATCAACAGATACAGCTGTCCCGCAGCTGTCACATGGCTCCCTTCTCAAGACATGAAGGAGACCCTTGTTTTTAGGACACTAATATACTGTTCATCTTTACACTACCTCATCCAGGTGGTATTAACTACACACATGCATTTAACTCTTTATGTCAGGCTTAATCAAATACATGTCTCTGGACACCTGCCAGGGAGGACTTGAGTTGAGCTCCTCCATGTTGACAGAATTTATTTTAGATGAGTAACTCAGTAAAGCTGTGAAGATGTTAGTTGGACTGGGAATATATGACAAAGAGGTTCATCAGTGGAATGGAGAGCTAAATAAATCCTTGTTGGTAGTGAATAAGTGCAGCCTTGGGAGTGCATCCTTTTCCTCACAAATGATGCAGACGCATGGCGCAGGTCTTCTTGGTGGGTCTTAAGAGCCTATATTTATGTCTGATGTCTTTTGTCTTTAACCTCTCACCCTATAAGGGTCTGCTTACTGAGTCGCTCTCATGGGCCCCTTTTGTCCCTTAGGGGCCAGATTTATGATCTGCCTTGTGGAATGTCTTCCAAATTTGCCTTATCACATACACTTTATGTTTGCAAAGATTCTGTTTCTTTTGGATTAAAATATATTGAGTGCAGGTTAGTTTCATTCTTCATGCAAGCTAAATAAGTGAAAACACATATGTTTAAAAGAAGTTTAAAAAAAAATCTGTGTGCAGGCTTCTTAGAGAAAAATGGTTGTCATTTAGTGTCCCAAGTAAAAAAAAAACATAATATTTTTACTTTAAACCATGAATACATACACCATCATTGAAAAAAAGGTATTAATTGCGGTAAAAATTTTATATATAATGTAATACATTGCAAATATCCAAGCCATAATTCATACAAGCACTATGAAGTGCATTTATGAGATTTTTGAATAAATTAATAAATAGATCCGGACCAAAAGTATGAACGCATGACATGTCATTGACCCACATGTCATCTGACACTTATTACGAATTGAAAGTATGTGCATATTATGTGTCTTGGCTGCAGTATGACCTCACACCTTTACTATCAGGTACTGCTATCTGCTCTGATATATGATATGTGGGACAGAACTGTCTAGATGTCTTTTCACAAAGGCAGTAGATCTTTTATTTTACATATTTCTTTAGTAAATGACGAGGTGTAGTGTGTCATGAATGGGGTGATTGAGACTGTATCCAGTATCTGTTATTGAAGTGAAGACTTTCCCTCTTGGTTTGACTAGAGCACTACCTCATGGACAGAGCCATTGCGGGGTATTGTATAAACTTAATTGATCACAAATGATCATTAAAAAGCAAAGCCTATTAAAACCCTCTCATCTGGCTTTTGAGGTTTTATATTCTTTTTTTTGTATGTTAAGCAGGCTGTAACCTTTGTGGTCTGCATCCTATTTAGTTTCATCAAGGTTGCTTATAAAAGCAATTTATATGCAATTTGTCACTGAAACAAAGCCTTTAAAGCACTTTTAAAGCCATATTCAAATGGTTACGAATTTCTGATGTGTAAATGAGTTCAAATGCACCCTTTTTGTTAATTGTAGCAGGTTAGTAAAGTTAAAGTGAGAAATGGTGGGATCTTGGACTGTACAATGTATTTTTAAAATCTCCCATTTCTCTTACAAACTGCTGTCCTTGACCAAACTGAAAGCGACATTTAATTATTCCCATGACAGTTCCCACTAATTCATCATAAATGTCTATACAAATGACTTTAATAAAAAATTAATTACAATGACAATATTATAGGTTCTGCATCCTTCTAAACTCAAATTATGATATGCATGAAATCCCTCCAGTGTGAAAATGAGGGTTTGGCATAGGAATAGCTGCATGTAATTGTGCATAATTTATTGTTATTATAATAGTAAATATGTCTAATGTATAACTAGGATGCCTTAAAGTGTTACCCATTTTATTTTACATTGTCCGTTGTCCGTACTATTATAATAGCAATAAATTGTGCTTAATTGCATGCAGCTAACCTTATGCCAAACTCTAATTTTTTAAACCCTAACCATATAGTAAGTACATGTAGTTAATTAATATTAGTCTATAATTACACTGTGACAAGGACACAGTAAAAATAATGTAACCACAAATTGCAATATACAGTAATAAATATTATATGATAGAATTGCAGAACTAAATTCTAAAGTGATATTGGAGACTTTCTCTATAGTGCTTAGTATGTAAAGAAGTGTTAGGTTCAGTGTGAGCCTTAACATCAGTAATAAATCATTTACAGACCCATGCAGGCTATGAGGAACCTTGTTAAGACTGTCAAGTGTAAGAGTATTGACATAAGAAAGCAGCCTCCATATCAGTCATGATTAACACCTGATTAATTATTCATTTTTCTGGAGGGAGCACAGCTAGTTGCTGATGATCCTTGACACATGAGGAATTTTATCCTGTGGTTTTTCGGACACTGCTTTGCAAATTTTAAAGTATTGTATCAAATGTTTTTCCCTTTTTGAATGGCTGCTGATGTAGAAATGAAGCCCTGAACTATTTCCAAAGCAGGATCATAACGACAAAGAAGCACTTTTGTTGTAGCTTGGGCCCTAGGGTATAGATTTCTGTAAAGGCCAACAAGTTGGTCAGGATGATGAGTCAGTGTGTGAGTAGTCACAGCACAGCAAGCCGGCTCCGCCTCCGACCGACTGGCATCTGCTCTCACAGCTGACGCCAGGAACTCTAACACCGAAAGAACCAAAACAAACACACAGCATCATAAAATATTTAATTATTGAGACGAGGGAAACAGGTAAAGGAAATCACTCCTCTCCAGTGGGAAATTGGAGTGAGAAACTCATTTGAAGGACTAATATCTGTTTTTGAGTCATTTAACGTTGTGAGAGACACCTGTGGAAATTTAGCTGGATGCTACAGTTCAATCATCTTCAGCCTGCTGTCAATTACCACAGAACTGTACACTGGTGTTAAGAAGTTTGGGGTCCATAAAATATTTTCATAAAAATCCACAAAATAAAGAATTCTCTCAAAAAAGACTTAATTAGCTGGATTTATAAAAAATAGTAATATTTCTGAAATTTAAAATAACTGTTTTCTATTTTAATATATTTTAAAATGTAATTTATTCCTGTGGTGACAAAGCTGAATTTATAGCAGCCATTACAGTTTTCGGAAATTATTCTAATATAATGATTTGATGCTCAAGAAACATTAATTATTACATATTTATAGCAGTCTCTCCATATTAAGAGTTATTATAATCTATTGAAATATGAATATAATTATGAAAAATATATTTTATATAATTATATTAGTGACTGTAATTGTAAAAATTAAAATATTAAATAAATACCCAATAATGATCAATAACTACTTTAAATGAGGTCAAATGTTTCATATTTTGACTGCAGTAGGCCAGCTTTTACATCTATTTAAAATATCCAAACATTTTTGATGCTATTTCACCGATTTTCTCCCAGTATTAGTGCATTTCCTTAAGGCGGCCATACAGGGTACGAATTCGGACAGTCAGAAGACCGTATAGCCATGCACACATCACGAGTGACTTTGTTAACGGACAGAGTGGTACACGGCGTGATTTTAAAACCTGCCGATTTCCGAGGCAATCACATTCATGAAGTTCCGTGCCAAAAACATGCACTCTGAGGAAGAGATGCTACAGCACTGTACAGTATTGAAATGTATGTTTTAACGTTGTATTATGCACGTCAAGGGCGATCCGCTGTAAAATGTCATCTCGGACGACCCTGTCATGATAAATGCTGCTCGATATATCATACAGCGCCCATATTCTCAGTGGAGCTGCCATGTTCATCTTTCTTCTTCTGTCGTTTTCTTTTTTAGGTTTTTTTAGCTATTTTTGTCATTTCCAGTTTGCTCAACAAATAGGCTCGTTCAGCAGCACACACGTCACGCTTTCAATCCGACAGCTACCGAAGTTTTTTGACATCATGAAAAGTGATCGTTAGGTCGGGAAGTGCTGGTAAGGCACTCTGCTCATCTCGTAATTTCTCACACACCATACGAGCCCCGATCATACGAGAAGAGACGATTTCCCCCGATAACCAAAAAAATTGTGTGCAAGCTCGAACGACCTCAAAAAATCGAACTAGCTGCTTGAAATATTAATTTTTAGTGAGAGGACAGGATGATACATAAATGGGGCTCATTACAAAACATTACACTCTTTTTCCCTAATGCTTTCCCAGCTGAATCACTAAAACAAAAGCGACAGTCTGAAGTTCAATTGTCGGATGAAACGTATGGAAAGTATGGAAACGTTTAGAATGAGATGAAGGTTTTGATAAGCTGTTGCCTTTAAAAGTGAACAGACGTTCAATACATGAAGATGTATTGTTGGGAACAAATTAGTCAAATAGATAGAAAAATACAGTCATAAAAAAATTCCAGAAAGTCTTGGAAAATGAAACGTTGAGAGTGTCCCAAAGAAGAAAAAGATGTCTTTCAGCCTTGACTAGATCCCAAACAGCTCTTTGAATTCACTCCATTTCAGCAGGGTGGCAAATGAATTTGACACTGGGACTGACAGAGTCTAAATGAACTGGCGAGACTTCACAGGACGACCTCCAAGACATATTTTATAACGGTCTTGAATAGCTCCAAACCACATAGCTGAGGATATTTATTGTAGTACTGTATGAGATGCTAATTCAACAGCTTTGGATGCTAACAGAGCAAAGTGCCTTTCAGAATAATACTGATGAACCC
The DNA here is from genome assembly GCA_032359395.1 of Enteromius anoplus. Lineage (NCBI taxonomy): Eukaryota > Metazoa > Chordata > Actinopteri > Cypriniformes > Cyprinidae > Enteromius > Enteromius anoplus. The sequence goes on from JAUMHG010000038.1 coordinate 18,016,851, forward strand.
AAAAATGCAAGCGTATCTTAAAAAAAGAAATTGACCTGAGTCTGCTCTCCGTGTTCTCAGGTACTTTATTTATTTAATATGCTTTTAATGAAGGACATCATTCAGCTTTGGGCCACACAGAAAGCAACGCTCTGATGTAGAGAGTTTTTTGGCCCTCAGATGAAGGTGATTGGTGTTATCTTTGAACTTGACGTTTGAAGAGATAACTAAATATCACATGCCTCTCCCTTCTTCCAGTATTAGCTGGTGTTAAAAGATCAGCTGTAGAGCAAAGTGACATGCAAACATTCAAACAAATATTCTTGAGAATTACTTTGCGTGATGAAGCTGAGCAAATGTTGTGCTAAGCGTAAAGAAATTAGCTAGAGCTTAATTTCTATGGCTGAATGATTAATCGAAGTTTACCTTAAAGCAAATCTGTAGCCTACTACAGAAAGAATTTGCAAGAAGCATTTACCAGTATTATCTAAACTCCGCAGTTTTTTCCATGCTGGTGTCACATCCAGTCAAGCAGGAAGGAGATTTGAGCTGGAGGGAAGCCAAACCATTAAAACTTTGCTAAAACACCTGCTGCCAGGAGCACAGTGGGGCACCAGCCAGTTCCGGATTCCAAGACGGCGGAGCCATGAGAGAGACCATGAATGAACCGTCTTCCTACGGCTACATCTTTGTTACAGAAAATAAAGATAAAGAGCGGGAAAAACAGGAGCAGAGCTTGTCACTCATAGTGTGTGGTCCCACCTCCTGCCTGTGCATTGGCTTTCTCACCAATCCCACAAATCACTTGACGAACGGACAAGCAACAGGTGTCACAAAGGAAACTCCTTTTGCCCAGCTGTGACTGTCCTTTACGTGGGAATCAGAAAGATGAGGCCATTGTTTGCCACCATGTGTCATGTCAGGGTCACCCTGTCTCTGGTGCTCAGAGCTTAAATGCTGTGTTTATCCCATAAAGCTCTTTCACAGTGGTTCTGAAACGCAGTAAACACAGTTAAGCCCAAACAGAAGCTTTTCTCAAGGCTATTGATGTGTGACTTTGAGACTAGCACTGTTGTCATGTTCTTGATGATACAGATATCACACATCATAGTGTGCAAATGTAAAAGTCACTTGTTAGTCTGATGTTAACCTTTTACTTAATAAAAATGAAAAATAGAATGAAATTGATGGAGTAAGTATATATAATGGTACGTTTGAAAAAAAGATAGTCAGAATAGATTGACTAAATGAATAACCTAGATTACTAAATACCGTTTTCATAAGGTAATCTGTAATCAGTAATGAACTACAATTTGTAAGTAATCTGTATTTCTATTAATTAAATGGAATAAGTATCAAGTTTAAAGGGTTAGTTCACCCAGAAATTAAAATTAGCCCATGTTTTACTTACCCTCAAGTAATGCTTGGTGTATATGACTTCTTTCAGGGGAATCCAATTGGAGTTATATTAAATTTTTTTATTTTTAATAAAACAGTCCAACAGTTCAACAGTCCAAAAGTAGTCAAACAAAGCGCACACATCCACAATAAAACTTGTCATGCTAATCCAAATAGCATACATGGTTCTCTGTCAGCCGTACCACACAGACCCCGAGTGCTACGAAAATGTTTTCTTTGCAAACGAAAGGTATTCTTGTTGGTTGAACCACTGCTGGCAGATTTTCCCTGGCAGTCAATGGGACATGCCTGCTGGATTTCATCTAAAATATCTTCAGTTCTCTTCCGATGACAAAAAAGCTTTTACGGGTTTGGAACGACATGGGGGCAAATGATTAACGACAGAATTTTCATGTTGGGGTGGAGTAACCTTTTAAGCGTTCTTTGCATTTATCCTTAGGTTTTATTCAGTCTGGTATGGTCAGGCAGTCAGTAATATTGTCGCAAGTAACAGAGCGGTGAGAATAGATATGAGGTTTCTGTATAAGTCTGTTATAATGAAAAACAGTGTGAGTTTGTTGTGAGTACAGATGGGCTCTGCTCTTGTTTTATCAGCATGTTGCTGAGGTCTGTTGCGCTCTGAGCTGGAGGGAACGAGAGTTCACAGTGTGGGCGTTTAATGAAATGAACTTAGCTTGGGGAAGAGCAGCGTTAAGAAAAAAACAATCGTTTATCTTGTTGCTCTCACCTTGGGGCACTGAGTTAATGTATAGAGATCACCCAGAAATCTCTGTTAGTCCCAGACTATCCTGTGGGGCACGGAGCGGAGAGGTAGGAAGGCCTCATAATGTTTCCTGTTTCGACTGGTTTGTTTTTGAATAGATGTGACTGCTGCATTGAACCCTCAGTGATTACCTTAATCACAATTACTCTCAATTCTCCCTCTTCCCAGAAGCAATGAATTTGTCTGAACTTGCACCAGAAAATAGCATAAACCAGTACAGCTGCAAAGGTTTTCAAGCTAAAATTGTGGCTAGAAAATATGAACTGAAATTGTAGCCCTAAAAAAACAGTGGCACTGTCAAAAACATTTGCATTTTTGGAAGTTTTAATAGACAGAATAATCTTACTGTTGATGCCAGCTCAAACCAGTTCATATCACATAGAATCAATATGATACGGATACCATAAAATTAAAATATTGCATTTCCATAACATGAAAATAGTTTGATAATTGTGGATCCCTAGAAATAATACATCACATGATCATATAAAAAGGCCTACGACTTGGCGTTTTTTAATAATAATAATAATAATAATTGTAATAGTAATGATTTTAAAGGAATGGTTCACCCAAAAATGAAAATGACCCCATAATCTACTCACCCTCAAGTCATCCTAGGTGTATTTTACTTTCTTCTTTCAGACCACCACAGTCTGACCATGGTGACCATGAGGAACATATGGGGTAATTTTCATTTTTGGGTGAACTATTGTAAATACAGTAAAAACCTTAAAGGTGCCATAGAATGCATTGAGAGAATATTTTAAATTGTTCTCTGATATGTACATAGAAGGTGTTTAGCTTAGGTAAGGGGAAAAATGCCCAGAAACGGTTTTACAGGTCCATTTACAACCCTAGAATTTGACCCTAGAATG
>JAUMHG010000038.1:18025150-18039562 GCA_032359395.1 Enteromius anoplus
TACGAGGGTCACCAAAAGGCCAGTGAGGGTCACCACAAGGCCAGTGAGGGTCACCAAAAGACACCAGGGCCAGTGAGGGTCACCACAAGACACCAGGGTCAGTGAGAGTCACCACAAGACACCAGGGCCGGTGAAGGTCACCAAAAGACCAGTGAGGGTCACCATAAGGCCAGTGAGGGTACCCAAAAGACACCAGGGACAGTGAGGGTCACCACAAGACACCAGGGCCAGTGAGGGTCACCACAAGACACCAGGGTCAGTGAGAGTCACCACAAGACACCGGGGCCAGTGAGGGTCACCAAAAGACCAGTGAGGGTCACCAAAAGACACCGGGGCCAGTGAGGGTCACCACAAGACACGGGCCAGTGAGGGTCACCAAAGGACACAGAAGCCTACGAGGGTCACCAAAAGGCCAGTGAGGGTCACCACTAGACACCAGGGCCAGTGAGGTTCAAAGACACAAACAAGATAGATGCTGATGTTGAATCAGCTGACTCAATTAAAACTTGTTATCTTCATTACATTTTGGAGTATATAAATTATTTGTTTTGTGCAATTTTTTTTGTGTCCAGTAAGTTTGAATATAAATAAATTCTGCACTCACCTGACCGTTCACAAAGAGTATGACTGACAGACAATCTGAGTGATCAGAGTTGATCATAACTCTAAATTCACAATCTTGTCTGGCAAACAAACCTTACAGCAGGGTAGATAAACTTTGGTGGACTTTAACTTGAAAAATGTTGTGTAATGACAAAAATTGCGTTCTTTTTGTTCATGTTTATTTCATGCTTTAAGGAAATTTGATCTGTTCATGTGTGTTGCTTGAGCTGAGGCGATACAAAGTTCTGTATTTATTGTTTGAATTTCCTAAAAATGGCAAAATTTGAATGCTGAGACCACATTTACCAGAAGTAACCTGGGGAGCGTTACCCAAACAACGATGTAACTCGCTGATTAACCACCATAGTACGATGCACTGTTTTGGAAACGAACTAACCACACGACTGTTTCCTGAACAAGGTCGCATCGCTGTTGCTCTAACCACATTAGTTCAACAACATAGGGCCATTGTTAATGAGGTCACATGCATGTGGTGGAGCTAGAGTTACCTTCTGCTATTACACTGACTAGAGATCTCTAGAGATGCTGTTGTATTGATCATGACACATATTGACAAATTTATTATTTTTTTATTCACTGTCATTTTGCTTTATTGGATCTTTGAATCATCGCAGGTTCCCTCTTACGTCATACTCTGCCTTTTTTGCGCATGCGCACTTTTCAGAACAGCGTTTAGAATGGACGTGCAAAAATACATAATTAAATCACTTTTTAAGGAATTGGAAGATAAAGATAGTAACGCATGTTAGTTTGCTTCTTGTGCCCAAGAGTATATTTATTAAAGCCCATATATCTTACTAACAAGAAACTATGCTTATCAGTAATATCAGTTATGAACAACAATGTCAAATTAATAAACAGCCAAATGAAAATCATACCACAAACAAACCATAACGCATTAGAAGTGCTTAATGAACTAAGTCCATGTTGTAAGTCTTTAGACCCTCTTAAAAGACCCAATATCACAGGAACGGAGATATTCAATATATTACTGTTAAGCTCACTATGAATATTGAAATACGCCAAACCATGTGTCATGTAACACAGCTACATTTATGACCTTTGCAGCAAAAAAAAAAAAAACACAGCATGAAAATCAGTTCGGTATTCCGTGAGGTATAATTAATTAAATGCGTTGACAGCTCGTTACACCTGCCAAACAGATAACACTGAGTGGAGCGGGTGACCGGTCCAAAATGGCGGCCCCACGTCTCGTAGGCGCCAGTAAGGAGTATCGGTCGATGCGGCGTCTACTCTCTATATATGTCTATGGCCCCATAAACCTAGCAAATGCAGTCGGGGCTGGAAAGAGCATTGATTAGGCCATCTGTCGATTCTTTCGAGTCATTCGTTCTTTTGTCACGTGACGTGACAACGATGGGTAGAGAAATTACATTTACAACATTCGTTACAAACGGGTGGATAGTCTTAATGTCATTTCATTTTTTTTTTATCCGTCCATTTTACAGAGCAGAGCTGTAATAATAAGGCTTAAAGGACATTAGTAAATACACAGCTTTTCCCTTCTAACGATAAGAAGAGACCCCTATGATTTTTCTGAAGATAAGGTGGTTCGAATTAGAGGATGTCGCTCTTTTTCAAGTTCAATTAAAAATTATTAACGATATTTATCCTTGTAATGAGTTCCTCAGACAGATTTAATGTGGATAGTAACGAATGCACCTTTTGTGAAGCAGACATAAGAGTCATAGGAACATGTTTAATTTATGCAAATTCTCCCCAAAAAATATGGGATGACATTTCTGTTTGGTTTAGCTTGAAGCTTGTATTTAATACCTGACTTTGATTTTAAAACGGTAAAATATTTATCTTTTTGTCAGAATTCTGTTGTGGAATTTTAGATTAACAATATTTTGACTTTGGCAAATAATTTCATTAATAAATGCGGAATTTTTAAAAACCCATCCACTTTTTTGCTTTTCCAGAAAGATTTAACAGTCCCCTTCAATTCTTGAACGCTTATTCAGCATAAAAAAAGCCCTTAAACAATGTAGTAGGTATTTTTTTATGTTTAATCCCCTTGTATTGTAGTACTGAATTTATTTATTTTTTATTATTATTATTATCATTATTGTCGTTTTTGTAATGCTGCTATTTGGACTTCATAGATTTGGACTTCCTCTTATTAAGATTTAAAAAAAAATTGTATGTTCCTAAAGTAAATAAATAATAAAAAAAAAAAGGTTTCGGACTCGCTCTTTACTTCTGTGGGAACTGGGTAAAACTGATAGAAATATAGAGGAAGGCTGTCCTCTACAGTTCACCAAAATAACACACTGGGCTCGAGCTGTCCTGGGTCAGGATTTAGTTGAACAAACATGAGTCACACATTATCGACTTGGAACTCAGTAAGTGCATGTCGGTCACCTCATAGCCTACCTTTTAAATTATTTTTTTAAACTTGTTTGTTCATTTGTTTGTGTGTGTGTAGTTTGGTTTATATATACTTGTGGGGACTTAAACCTGAATACACACACTCATGGGGACTCGTGTCATGGTGGGCACATAAATTGAGGTCCCCATGGGTACAAAAGCTAAAATCATATACAACGAGGTTTTTTTTGTTGTTGTTGTTTTTTTGTTTTTTGAGAAAGTAAAAAAGCTGTAAGTGTTGTAAGGGTAGGTTTAGGTGTAGGCCAATAGAAAGAACATTTTGTACAGTATAAAAACCATTATGCCCTACAAGGATAGCTGACCAGACATTTGTGTGTGTGTGTGTGTGCATTACCATTGATTGAGTTTTTAGTGGCCTACTTCTTAAAACTTCGATATTGTGTTATTTTTCTCTGTTTCATTTACTCAGTTTTATTTTGTTTCTTATTTATTTGTTAATGATAGATAGAAAGATAAATACAAATAATGTAATTGATACAAATAGGTTTTGATGTTTAGTAATAACTAACCAGAAATTAATGTTATTTAAAAAAATATTCTTATTTTTATTTTTATGTTTAATATTTGCTTTGGGTTAAATGTGTTTTATAATTTTGGAGATCATTTTCAGACACACTTCTATTTATTGTTACAATGGGTTTACCATGTCATTATAAAAATGTGTGTGGTGTATATCTTACTTATTCAGTGCTACTGAATTAAATTCAAAGTCACACAGTAATTAAGGAAATATTAAATGAGACCAAATGACAATATCATATTTTAGAAAGCCAAAGGCAAAATGGGAACTAATATGATTTATGTCTTTAAAAATTTGGGGTTTCATATTTTAACGTTTAACATTAAATTTGCTATACAATGCAATAATCTGTATGGCAGAGAATAGTCTTTCCATATATTCCCATGTTTACTATTGTAATTGTTCTTCATATAATTTATGTATTTAAGTGTATATTTATGAGGGCAGAACAAATGCACATATGCTGCTTTATCAGTCATAATAAACCATTAGATCTTCTTGAATGAACTTGAAATGTGACCGCATCTAGATGTTTCTATTTACATTATACAACCAAAATATATGTATAAAAGTATGAGAATTACAGGTTATTTCTTCCAGGTCTCTGTTGGGAGTTGATAACCTTGCTCTGTCCGAGATTATAGCTAAGCTGGATGTGGGTTAATGCTGGGGCTCAGATACCTGGCCGTTCCCCCCATCCTCAGGAGACTCTTTAAGGGTAGAGGGAGGATGCCGGCTGGGGACATGTGTTCTGATTGTGGTCTTTAAGTCAGTCAATGTGGTACCAAAAACATGCTTGCTTTAAAAGATAAATAAATAAAACATAAGACTTAGACTCTGTTCTTTTGAATGAGATCAGCTTGAGAACAAACTTTGAGGCTGACTTCAGAAAGCCAGGTCTGAACGTTTGAAGCAGATGTAAAGCTTGAAGTTTGAAAGTTTAGAGATTAGTTACTGTGCTGAGCACATTGCCCATAGCATGATTTAACATATTTTAGCATGATTACCATGTTGTTACATGTTTAATTAGCATGTTGCTAACATGTTTTAGCATAATAACATGTTGGTAGGATGTTTTTAGCATGATTAGCATGTTGTTAACATAACACAAACATGTTGTTAACGCATTTCTTGCATAATTAACATGTTAGCATGTTAGAAATATCAGTCTGAAGGTCTGATTCAAGTTGGGGGTTGTACTTTTGGTTTAGAAGAGCTTAAATAGTAGTAGATCAGCTTTCTGAAGCCAATTTGATAATTCTTCTGATGGTAAATCGACTTCTAATAAGACGGATGACCTGAATACACACACTCATTGGGACTCGTGTCATGGTGGGCACCTAAATTGAGGTCCCCATGGGTACAAAAGCTTATAAAATCATATACAACAAGGGTTTTTTTTGTTGTGTGTTTTGAAGCTGGGATGCTGGTTTAAACTGGTTTATGCTGCTCTTTTGCCAGCACATGACCAGCCTAAACCAGCAAGAGATCAGGGTAAACTAGCAAAAGGACCATCTTAAACCAACAAAGGACCAGCTTAAACCAGCAACCCAGCTCCAAAACATACCTAACCAGCATATGCTGTTTTTTTTCAGCAGGGTACAATAGCTTAAATAAGCCTAAGCTGGTTGGTTGGTTTTAGCTTGTCAACCAGCCTTATCAATGGTTTAAGCTGGTCAGCAGGCTGGTTTCAGAGGGGTTTTGACCACTTCCCAGGTGGCCAGGTTGGTCTTAGCTGATCAGTTGGACAGTTGGAACCGGCCTAGCCAGGCTGGAAGACCAGCTTAAACCAGCTAAGACCAGCCAACAAGCATTGGCTGGTTTTATCTGTATTTTTCAGCAGGGGTATGTTAACGAGACTAAATTTCACTCATATTACTGTAGCTGGCATCAAAGTAGTTGCTTTAACATCAATGCGACCTTTCTATAACACTAAGGTTCTTTATGGCAGAAAAAAGTTATCCAAATGTCCATTACAAGAAAAATATGGTTGTTTTAAAAACAGATCTGTTTTTTGAGAAGTCATAATATGCTTTTATGGAAATCTGTATTATTAAGAGTGTACACATGTACATTTTTCAAACTCCACAAATTATTCTTTTTTTTTTAACTTGCCGTAATGTGTCCCTGGCGTGGAGCCGTGTACAGTGACAGTCACACTAATCCTGCGTCTTATAAGCACCGTCCTTCCAGCACCTGACACTTACACATTGCACAATACTGTTCCTCTTTGGCCCAATTCCCTCCTTACTACAGTCCAGCTTAAATGAAATTAAAGTTGGAAGTTTATGAGGGCACAAATCACCCCACTGTTAGGTCATGGATGGGCAGATGAATGGCCCATGAATGTAGCGTGGAATTTATCCGAAGGTATATTGGGAGTGAAGAGTCTAATCTCATAAGAGGCTCAAGCCGCTGAGGCTGGGTAGAGAAGAGGAAGTGAGCGATCAGAAGCATTGTAGTTTCAAACTGTGATTGTGTCTGTCGTGTCACACCACTTTTTCTGTTGGGGTTGTCACTCACAGTTGGATGTCCTGACGTGACGCTGCAATGCACTGAGAATGCAATGGGTTGAGGAGAAGCCTGGAGTTACTTCATGGATTTACCAGGATGTTTATGTCCTTACACATGAGTTGTATCTGAGGTCAGTATGAGAGATCTGCGATATGCTTTTGAGCAGTTAAGTCACTCAACTGTGATGCTATTCAGCACTGTAATATGTCAAATTCAAAAACAGCGAAACATTTATATGAAAGAACATGTCTTGATTGTATCCAGACCATGTGCTTTTTAGTATTATCGTATTACTATGTATTAATGTTTTAAATTAGTATATAGGCTATTTTATTTTAATGAAATGAAGAATGGTGCTTTCAAAACTGAATAAAATTATATATATATATACATATATATATTTATTCAATTTGGGTTCAGTGATTTTATTATTTTCAAATTACAATATTATATGCTATGATCTGTGCTATGTATCATGAGTTCTTATTAATGCTTTAAATTAGTTTTTATTTTCAAATTTTTATTTTAGCTAAGGTTTCAGTAATTTTGTTGTGCTTTTGCTTTTAAAAAATATGTATAATGTTCATTACTTTTGATGAGCATTATTTTTGTAAAGCAAGTTATGTGAAATGAAAATGAAGAATGTAGCCTTGGCAACTATTGAAATAAGGTAAACGCATATTTAAATATTTTTATGGTTTTACTTTTATGCAGACTGTGAAAGTCTTATTACTATTTCTACCCACTGTATTTCATCTTTCAGTGCAGAGATGCCTTTGATGATTGTAGAGACGAGCTGCAGTCTGATTGGCTGGCTCTTTCTGTATGTGCTGCTGTGTCGCTTCAACAGTGAGAGAAATTGTGAGTGGAACTGCAGGCTGGTAACTCTGCTCCACGGCATCCTCATCATCTGTGTGACTGCATACATTGGCTTCATTGCTGGGCCATGGCCTTTCACACACCCGGGTAAGTTGTCCTGTTTGGAAGGTTTTAACCTTCAAAAGTCTGACATATTAAATAATATTTAGAAAAAAAGTTCACTGAATCGTTCAAAGAAAACAGTATAAATCTAAAAGTGCACTCAGCATTGTTTAAGTATCATTTCTGATCATGCTACATGGTTCATATACTATATGATAGAAGAGCTCATTCTCAAAGAAGAAAAAAAACAACTTAGCTTTATTCAGAGACCCAAACTGAATAAATATTCATCTTGGTGTAATTAGTTTGCATTTTTGTCCATAATTCTTTTTTTTCATATTGAATCCTTGATTCTACGGGTTCGATTTTCATAAAACTTTGCGCATATCATCCTCAGACACTTATGAGAATAAGTTATTTTTGAAAAAAAGAATAGCAAAAGATATGAGTTAATTAATAGGCAACACAATGCCCATTTTACGCGCTGACCTACATCTGCTGTATGTAACATCCAAGCTTAAAATTTGACACACATCCACAACAGAACATCCTGAGGATGCAAAAGTTTAGTAAAAATCTGCCTGTAGGTTGACCTACAACCGCAAAACCACTTAAAGGGACAGTTCACACAATAATGAAAACTAGAATTAAGCCATTAATTGCTCACCGCCCTTATGTCATTCCAAACGTGGAAGACCTCTGTACATCTTAAGAAATGCAAAGGGGCCATGTTCTGCCTTTGTTTTTTTATTTTGAGGTCCACTTATAATGTTATCAAGATTTTTACATAAAAGCATCTTAATTTAGAGGCTGTAGGCCATTTTCTGTCCTGTTTTTGATCCCTCTCATTAAAAAACACTCTGTTTGAATGGGCATGACTTATTATAGACAGCCACTGCTATGATTGGCTAATATTTGTGTATGTTTCTACACTAATGTTACATAGATTTAGCAATTTAGGCAAAGCAAGGTTTTCTTCCACTACTTCGCATTGCACAGCATCTCGTTGTCTCCAGAGCTTCTTTAATATTTGGTTTCTGCATAGACCTGCGCATTCACCTCTCTTGTGAACACTACATGCATGAATTGGTAGGTGGGGCTAAGTAGGCAGCAATTAAATTACAGTGACCTCTTAAATGTCAAAAGATCAAGGGAAATTTGGTTCCTCCGTTTATGGCCCCTTTATGTTATTTGGGATTAAATCGAAAGTCTTTCTGACCCTGCACAGACAGCAATGCAATTGAAATCATCAAGACACAGATATATAGTAAGGACATCTTTAAAATAGTCATAAGTGATTAAACTGTAATGTTATGAAGCTACGAGAATACCTTCTATGTGCCAAGAAAACAAAACAACTTTATTTAACGGTTTCTTCCGTGTCTGTCTCTGCCAAACGTTCATGAGAGAACCACGACCTCCTGAATGCACAGCGGAGACTGATATGGAAGAGAAGAAACTGATTCCTGAATATGTGTACTGAATCTTTAAAATATTGGCCACATGGTGGTGCTACAATATGCAACTCATTCTCACTTTAAGCTGTTTAAATTGAATGCACAAAAACTGTTTATATACAGTTATGGTGCACTGGTGGCACCATATCTGTTGTTCTTACTATTAGGTGTACCAGCACCAAAGGCAGAGTAGATGTTTAGTCAGTAGATGAGTTCATGAGGAGGATCTCTGGGGCCATAGCAGCTTCAGAAGTGACAGAAATGACTTTTGCAGGGGCCTGAAGGGCAGCAGAGGAACACTCCATAAAATTCTATAAGAAACAATGAATATATACATTTATTTTTCATTTTCAAACAAAATTTCTAAATTGTCATATAATTTTTACAAGTATATTGCAAGCATATGTCAACCATAAACCTACCCTAACAGTCTACTCTGAGAGTTAGTAGACATATAGTTGCAAGTGAATGAGAATTAGTTGATATGTAGTTGACACGTACAAAGTTAGTTATGGTTAGTAGAACATCTAAACTGTACTTTCAAAATAAAGTGTAACCTATAATTCTTTAAGAATGAATTGGGTGTGATTTTTGACATCTCGTCCTCTTTTTTCCAGGCACTGAAAACACATCTCTCCAGATCCTGGCACTTGTTCTCAGCTTGGGATACTTCCTCTTTGACATGGCTTGGTGTGTGCATTTCCGCACTGAGGGTCCGGTGATGCTGGCCCACCACACCATGAGCATCCTCGGGATCGTGCTGGCACTAGAGCTGGGAGAGTCGGGCATCGAGACCTGCGCTGTCCTGTTTGGCAGCGAGATCACCAACCCACTCCTGCAGGCCCGCTGGTTCCTCAAGCGCATGGGCCGCTATGACAGCTTAGCTGGAGATGTGGTGGACCTGCTCTTCATTCTTCTGTTCGCCTCTGTGAGGATCGGTGTGGGGAGCAGAATGCTTTATTGTGAATTAGCCTCTCCGAAGCCATCGCTTATAGTGAAAGTCGGTGGGGTGGCTATTTACACTCTCTCCTGGATCTTCATGATAGACATTGCACGTTTTGCCTGCAAGAAAACTCGCGCCAAATACAGGCGATGGAAGGAACAGCGCAAGCTGGATGAAGCTAATGGACATGCTGTTAAAGTGAAATAGGCCTTTCTGTGCAAAACTTAGACAAGGTGAAAAAACTAAAACTAGAAAAATCCAATATAGATACTTCTAGCATTTCTGACTTTTCTCAAATTTTATGAATCTACATTCCCACAACCTTTCAAAGACTTAAGATATTTTAAATACATATTAAGACTTTCACAAATTGATCTAAAACCAATTAAGATATTATTCATTTCCATGACTTTGTACACACACAGAAGTTCTATTAACTGTCACAAAATTTCCCATAACATATTAATAATTTATTCATTTCCTTAACTGTTGCATGGCATATTAAAAACTTCCTCATTACATACTAAGATTTTATTAATATAAAATATTTATTTTAACAAGATTTTATTACATTTCATGACTTTTGAATAAAATATATAATGATGTTTTTAATTTTTATGACTTTTCCAATTTCTGTTAATTTACATGACGTTAATATTTTATACATTTCTATGACTTTGAAGGTCTGGAAAACATAAATGTGTATATTTATGACTGCATGAATAATGTGACAGACAACAAACCAAAGTGCTAAAAAAAACACAACTACACAGTAACTTGAAATGCAACCAGGACTTACTCAGCGCCGTACAGCGGCATTACACTAATGGTGCAAATCTTCTAATGCTATTGAGCCTGTCAGTGGTGTCAAGGTGTCCTTGAACAATGACTGAAAAAGATGGCAGTGTCTTTACTTAACAATTTGTAGGCTATGACTTACCTAAAGCAAAAGCTTTTGTTGGAAAACAGACCCTAAACAGGAAGTAGGAGGCCATATGTATGTGATTAATTGCCACTGTATCCAAACAGCAGAGGAATTTTAAAATGTTTAAAATGTAACCCTTTTTGATGATTCAAGAGGGCTGTTTAGAGAGTAAAGAAGCATGCTGATTTTGCATGAGATATATGAATAAAGCATTTTTGCAAAATACTGTAAGGATACACTAAAGATAAATATTTGGATTCAGATAAAAAGGTTATTTTTTAGGTATCTATTTGCTTGTCTGATTATCAAAAGAATGTGTTAAACAAAAAATTCAAAACAGTCTCTGGGCCTACAACTTGAAATTACTATATCATCTCACATCTGCAAGTATGTTTACAGTGGTGTATATATACAGTTTGTTTTATTAAAATTTTATTGTAAAAAAAAAAAAAATCTCTTTTAGTATCTCTGTTTACATTATATTTAATTAGGCATTATTGCTAAATGTTGCTGGGTTCACAAACATAAAAAATAAGATATTCATCCATTGCTTTCAAATCTTCTGGGCCCAGAACACTGATCATTTTTCTAGTTGGTTTGGCACTGCGTAGAGCAATTAATCGCTAGGTGGCGCAAAAGCTTTGAACATGCTCCTTCTGAAAATATTAACAAATAAATCACAGCTTTATTGTATCAGGCTGTCTTTCATTCCAGCTTTTTTTTTCGGTATTGCATTTATTTATTTTATTATTTGATTTGAATACGATTAAGTGATATTAAAATATTGATCTGCTTTTTCATCAGAATGTGTCTTAATAGCTTTGTTTACTTATTGCAGACTCTGGCTAATCTGTAAACCACCTTGTTTGATTTACTGGTTTAAGTGAATGAATAATGTTCCTAATTTACTGTCTATTAGTTGTCGGTACTTTACCAGTGACAACTAGTAGGCTAGTCTCCAACACTTGGGAGGCGATAGTGCTGTTAGCGGAAGGATACGCCAAAAAGTGGTGAAGCATCGCAGGCGTAGGAATCCGGGATGTGATTTTACCCAAACTCGGGAATTATCCGGATTTTTGTGATTTTTTCCCCCGTAATCGTTTTTAATCTTCGCACAGCGCCAAACTGACACATGTGACAACGCGCGTGTGTGCGTTTTCTTTATTTTCGCCTGTATAGAGACGGAATCCTTAGTGTACAGATTTTGTTGGAAAGAGAACGGCTAAAACTACTGAATTTCGGAAAACATGGAGACAAGAAGGGAAGGACCCGACTAAAAGTTTCCGAACTAATGATTCCGAGAACAGAGGGAATCCGGTCGCGAGAGGAAAATATGTGTTGCACGTCCGTCAAGTTTGGATTGTATTTTATTGCCGCTTTGAAACGAAGCTGTTTTGAGCAGAATTCCTGAACTGGGAACTACACCGCTGCCCCAAGAGCAAACATCAAACGATTTGTAAAGTTTGTTAAAAAAAATAAAACATGGGAATTCTAGAAGTAGAACTAGGTGGGGAAGGAATTGCAATGAAAGGTTAAGCCGTGTGGATGCTTTTATCCATCCGTTGAGTGGATTTCCCGAGATTTTCACACGTTCGGAGTGGCCAGGAGACAGTCTTCTGGAGAAAAAGTCCATTCAGCGTGTAAGGGGCCTAAGAACGATGTATATTTAGTTAACAGACTTAACGTTACTTTGTACCGCCAATTCAATTGATGGTGTGGTCTGTACTGCAAAGTGACGTTTTGTGCAGAAGTGAAAATTCCGCGTTTGGGATCGGGTTGTGTTTAGGAATGCCGAGCTGGAAGCGTTTCAGTGAAGGAAATGATAGAAAACCGTCGAGATTTACAAACTAGCGTTTGGGACTGTAAAATGACCGGAGAGCTTTTGGACTGACGCGAAATGCAGCCGGACAGTCTCTTTCATTCGTGAGGCAACACGTTAACAAACGATTGTTTCTCTGGCTTTACTTCCAGCCGTGCTCTGGGATTCACAAAGGCGACTGTATCCAGACAGAGGCGAGGGGGAAGCCTGTCGGTCCGTGTGGTGGCATTTTGGCTGGGAAGACGATGAAGCGTCTCAGACAACAGAAAGAGTTCTTCTCCATTGATCATCTGCGTGTTTGCGTTTAGCATCGATTTCCTTTGCTAACTCTTGTGTTGGATAGCGATGCAGTCAAATGACTCAGACTAACGTTACTGAAACCAATGCAGACAAACCGTGGAAATATAAAACATAAGCTTGTTTGTTTCTGTTCTGTTCAAGAGGAGAGTTCACCATCCACATCAAGACGGAACTGTCAAGACTGAAAAGTGCCACCCGGCTCTTGTTGTTTTGTGTGTAACGTTATTAGTATTTTTTTACCGTGGTAAAATGCTGATTGGATAAAAGCTGAAGAAAATCAAGAAAGGAAAGCCCAATGAGCGGCACACAGTCCACGCTTGCTGAGAGGTAAACGATGACATTTAATATTTACATGGTTGTGTTTATAATAATGATGATAGTTACCTGTCTTAGGTTTATGACGCTGTGTATACATACAAAACACTGTATTGTTGAGATAAATCCGCCACCCTTCAACAAAATATATGCTGTTCCTGTGGGAATACACTCAGAAACAATTGACGTTTGGACATGTACCATAGTAAAACCATGGTATTCTTAGGATACTATGGAAAACCTTTGGTATATAAATACTTCTTATTTGCTGTCATATATCCAAATACCATAGTATTAACATCCTATACTGTAACTTCACCATGGTACTGCTGTCATAGTACTTTTTTATTAAGGTGTTGTCTTTAAAAGTGCTGTACTATGTTTCTGCCATGGTTTTGGAACCAAAGTTTACCATAGTATTCTTTGAAATGTAAAATTTTCACTAGTATTTTATTAATTTAGTATTCCAATACACAGCAGTGTACCGTGGCTTTGCGATTACTGTAGTATTAGTGGTATTTATATAATTCATGGTTAGTCACCTGTTGAAATGGGTGGGAAGAAAGTCAGAATACGTATCTCCATACAACAGAACTTTAATTAAATACTGACTCTTAAAAGAGCATGATGGGTAATATGATCATAAGCGTGACAATGCAGTTTTATTTCAAATCATGCTGTCTATGTGTAGCTAATACGTGCAGTCAAACAGTCCGTTTCCCACAAATTAGTGGAGTTGATAAGAAAGCTGATAGCTGACCTTATGACCTTGCAGAACAAATTTACTTGTCCGTTTTTCAGATAAACTCAATGTATGTTAATACATTTTGTGAGCAGACACACTTTGGTTTTGGTGATGCATTAGTCACTCAGAAGCCGGAGGACTGACCGATGTGTGTGGATTGCGCACACCTGTGAGCACACAGCTTGTGAAAGGAAGTACTTTAGATATGCAGTCAGTATGTCACTCCAGGTATCGCGGGCTATGTTCTGCTAATGTTGCTCTTAAGAGCACAGCTCGCCTTCGATGTGAGACTCTCTTGTTGTGGTTTTCCACCTCTTAAGTTGTTACCTGTAATACTCAGGCAGACGCACACGTTTCAAAGAACAAAATGTAGAAGCATGCTGGGTAAGCTAATGTGCTGTCATCTGTGCAGCGTTGTGCCTTGATGCATGTTGTGAGTGACACTTTTTTGTTTCCACACCCACTCTTTTTTTATTATATCCACCGTGTATTTAACTGTGTGAAAAGCCTACACAAGAGGTGTGCAGCAGGGCTGAAGCTCTGAGCAGGGTACAGGTGGTTAGGTGTTCGGTGATGTTGTGTGACAGGTCGTCTCCTTCAGAGACAAGAACTGGCCACCTGCTCTCAGGTCACTGTCTGTTGTCAGTGATTATCAGATGTTATTTGAGACCTGTTTTTTTTTTTTTGGAAGGAGAGGAAAGTTCGGAGAAGCATCTGCGTTGTATGTGTAAGGATTATTTTTATGCTAATCGATGTTATGTTCATTGCTACTGAGCTTCTGTATTTCCCCTGTGTAAATTTGCGGTAGTTTTATACATTAAACTGGCTGCACAGAAATTAAAAAATGTAGTCCTTTAAAGTCCTGCTAAAATGGCGGTGTGGTTATTAATAACATTAATATATATAATATATGT
>JAUMHG010000038.1:18049153-18070400 GCA_032359395.1 Enteromius anoplus
AAATAGATGACCAAACCTACTTGATGGACAGTGGTGACTAAGATGTTTTATCAGTGGCATTTATTTGCTGCAGTAGTGCTTTGGGTTCTTGCACGAGGCAGCTAGAGATTTGGCAATGAGTTCAGAGAGCATGTTGGCATTTTTGGGGAGAATTATTCTTCAGGCTTCTCCATTCTCTTCTTTGAAGGTGTCTCAGAAAATTAAAGCTCCACTCAGCTCTCGACATTTGTCTGCGTCACTGTCTGTCTGGCGTTACAGAATGACTCGCAACGTTTTTGTTCGTCACCGCCCTCTTTTCAAAGCTTTTACAAGCGTTTTATGTTTTTAAACATGGTTCAGATGTGAGAGAGAGCTCAAGATGTGCTTCTATGACAAACAATAGATACATAACTGCTGTATCCAAAACTCCTTGATGATGAAACAGGTGGATTTCTTTTGCAAATCACCTAATAAGGAAACTAGGTGCAGACACTATAGCGTCAAAGAAGAAATTACTCATAGCCGAAAAAATGTTTCATGACTATAATTTCGTATAAGAAGAACACTTAATTTTTAGCAGCATTTTTGTTTACATATTGGAATCAGATTTGTCTTTGATAGTTTTTGTAGGATAATGTTACTTATTTTATTTTTAAGGAATAATTAACCTAAAAATGAAAAAAAGAACATTTCGTTTTTTGCTGTGGATGCATTGTAGTATGCATTGAGGTGAAGTGTATTAGTTAACTGCGCTAACATTTACTGAACAGCCGCCGCAAATGGCTGCTTTTATTTGTAGTCGTGGATTCATGTAGCTTGTAGTATCATGGCACTGAACTTTTGCTGAAGGCTGTTGCTCTTTGTCACAGCATTTTGCTGATCTGTGGTCTTTTTCATTTTTTTTTTTAACCCCGAGGCCCTCTCGGGAAGTGATGACATCACTAATAAACAATGTCTGTCAACTGGGCCAGGCCAAGCTCTTCCTGACAGAGCTGCCGGCCGCCAGCAGTGCATCATGGGAAGAAATAGAGCTGCTTTGTTGCTTTATTTATGACACTTCTATTTGCCATTCTGTATAAATTCACATAAGAGATCCATATAGGCGCTTTAAATGGCTTTTAGTTTTATACTTTTCCTGAGGTGAGTTTTTTTTAAAGCATTTTCTTTAATCAATAATTCATTTATTACTGTTTGTACATCTGTATCTATATACTTATATATAATTTAATGCCTTAAAAAACTTTTTTTTAAATATTAGCATATTGAGGCTGGTTAAAATGCTCTTTGTGGTTTGAATAGGCCAATAAAACTCCTGCATTAATCAAGTTAGAAGTGTCAACCTACTACTAGTACTGTAAACACAGCAGCCCGCTGTATTACATTATTAAAAAACCCAGTGAAGCACAAATGCCTTCACACAGCCATCAACAAACACATTTAGTTATAGAGAGAATAGCGCACACATTTGTTGTTTAGCACAATATGTTGTATTTTTTCCTCATTAAGATATAGACATGTTTTTTGTTAGTCAGGAATTTGTAAGCAAACACTGTTTAATTTAAAATACTTGAAATAGATTGGATAAAATAAATAATAACTGGTAGAGATAATAATGGCAGAAAAAAAGTGTATCTGTTGATCAAAACTAAAACTAACTGATTATGAAATCATACCAGGCATATTGTCTTTGCAAATGGATTTTGGTAAACAATAAAAGCAAAGTCTTGCCATATGAAGTTCCTGTACAAGACCTGCAGGAACATGATCTTCACAAACCTGAATTTGACCTAGCATTTTAGCTCTTGGCTGTCTGTCGTGATCTTTATCGGACAATTAGTTGTCACCAACACAACATTTTGGACCAATGGTTGGAGTGGAGCCATGCTTTGCTATGATTCTAACGTCAAGAACATGACTCAGGGTTGTGGGTTGCTACGATGACAGGTGCTTGCTCCATATAAAGTTACATTGAAACTAATCTAGTGTCTGACAAACAATTTTTAGACTCGCATTCACGTGGCAATTTACCACCAACCATTTGGGGAGTATTTGATATGAATCTGATTCATCCTATATTGCATTCAATCTTTTTCTAGCTTTATGGATGTAAAAAAGCAGAGAATGGGGAAGATGTATGGAGCAGGGCTACTTGGCAAGCTTTCCCAGCTAGACTGGTTTTGTTGATGGAAGGCAGACTTTGCTTTGTTTGGTCAGCTGACGGTCGGCAGCCCTAGTCAGCATTTTATGTGCCACTCTCAGGCATTGCAGAAAATGTGTGTGAGCGTGTTTATGTTTGTCTGTTAGAGATTGAGAAATTCTTAAAAAACCGGTATGCTAAATAATGATCTCTTTAAGAATATATTTCTCAATTCTCTTGCTCTGAATCAGATCTTTTACAGTCGGCAGGAAATCTTATTTGTTCAAAGATGATAGCCTTTTATGATTTCCAAATGCTGTATTAAACATGCTTTATTGCAGTAGTCAATCAGCAACATTAACTGATTGACTACTGCAAACCATTGAAGTTTAATCACTGGCCCACAGCTGATTTTATTGGTCAAGTCAATCACACAGTAGACAATTAATATTATGTTAATATCACCAGAATCATCAGTGGGGGCGGGGCTTGTGCTAGACTGTTACATTGAAAAGTATGTAAATAGTATGTGAAGAAAAATGCATTAGTCTGTACTAAAAAACATTTCAAACCTGCTTGTGCTACTGATTTTCATGTGTTATTTAGCTTTTGTAATCCAATTTTTGACATTTGATCAAATACCGAGTCAGGTCATGAAAGATCAGTCTTTGTGGATCGAGTTTTGGGATGCAAAATGATGTTGCTGTAAAAAATAAATAATAAAAATCTATACAACACCTCTTTACTATATTATTTAAATATGAAAAGTGTTTTGCATTAGTGTGTTGGAGGTGCTAGCACGACTAATGAGGACCCCGTTCAAGACCACATAAATATAGACCTGCATTCTTCAACATTTCGCCTACAGTAAATACAAGTGACATGAGAAAGGATGAGTAGTGTATGAGCAGTTCCACGTGGTAATTTTGGCCCATTTAATTAAATACCCCAATCTTTAGTGCGTCTGACATGCCTCAGCTTGCTGAGCAGATAGAAACTTGTCCTAATCGAGGCCCACACCCCAGTGAGCCAGACACTGGAGAAGAAGTTCACTTACAAACGTGCTTTATTGTTCATTTCTGAATTAAGAACAAGTGTGCTTCAGAAAGCTTTTCACAATACAAAGGATGATTGACTAAACATATTGGGAACAGAGTTACAGAGAAATTACAGAAACAAACGGAGAGAACTCACTTTAGTCAAAAGTGACTTATGGCTCAGAGCAGGAGGTTTGGAGTTTGAGTAAAACGGGAAATGATCGATGTCATGGCTTTAAAAGTTAGAAATCCTAACAAATGTCGCCTCACTGAGGTTGTATGTATGATCAGAAGCAGAAACTTGCTACAATGCAATGTAATGCATGCAAGTGATTTGCTTTGCTCCCCTTACTTTCTCCTATACATTTGATAGGAATGCAAAAACAAAAATTATTTTGAAATTAGTTTTAATTTAGCTATAAACACAGAAACGTCATGCTTTAGGTATTAAATCAAGCAAGTCATTAGCTGCATATTTCAAATTTTTTTATTTTCCCAGTGTGGATAAATCTGAAAAAGACACCCTAACCAGTGTATCTTATGGCGCTTTTCCACTGCATAGTACGGTACGGTACGGTTCAGTACGGCTCACTTTTGGGGGGTTTTCCACTGGTAACAGTACCTGGTACCTGGTCCTTTTTTAGTACCACCTCAGCCAAGGTTTCAAGTGAGCCGTACCGTTACCAAAACGTGACGTGTAAACTCTGCTGGTCACTGATTGGCCGGAGAAAATCGGCATTACTGCGTCACTGAACTTGCGACACGAGACACAACAGACCCGCTAGATTTAAATCGGCACAGCCAGCGAAGGATCGGACGCAACTTTTTTGTTTGAAGAAACGCACCTTTTTGTATCAACCAAAAATGGCTGTTTTGTGGTCTATTGAGGAAGTACAGACGTTCCTCTCGATAGCCGAGGAGCGGATCCAGCGAAAGCTTGATGGGGCGACTCTCGCGTTCCTGGCTTGCTGGCCAATTAGAAATGGCAGCGGAAACAGCAAAGCAGCTAACACATAACGTGTACCTCTAATTGTGCCAATAGAAAAAGCTTGTAACTGCGCAGAAATGATGGGAGAGGAAGCGGGGGAGCACTTGGTTAACAATGGCGCTTTTCCACTGCATATTACGGCACGGTACGGTTCAGTACAGCTCACTTTTGGGGGAATGAAAAATGCATTGTTGTGTGTTTGTTTGTGGTGCGTGATGTCACGGCAGTAGAGGCGGCGCAACTATAACGACACGTGAATAATCCCGCCCACTCTAAAGCTGTACTAAACTGCATTGGAAACGCAAACCGAGCCGAACTGAGCCGTGCAATTACATTCTTGTTTATGTCACATTAAATCTAGTAGGCCTAGTAAACAGGAAGGGATGATAGCACTCCATGCTGCTTTTTGAACTGAGGCGCCTATACAGTGTCAAAGAGCAGTTACATCAAAAAAACAGGTACACACATGCTAAAACGAAAGACCAAATGAACTGTGAACCTGTACGCCCCTACAGAATATTCTCTATAGAGAAACTTTCTTTAATACGGGTAAGGCCAATACACAGCTGCCAGTATGTGTTTAATGTTATCTCGGTGTAATTATCATGAGTTTAATAACTAAAGTAGTAGGGCTGTTTAAATCGAAAGGACTGTAGGATGTTAATCTCCTAAATGGCTTTGCTGCCTACAGTTCCCACAGGAAGTGTGGCTGGGGAGAGAGAGTGAGCGAGAGAGAGAGAGAGAGAGAGAGAGAGAGACAGCGACGGGGTTAAAGACCCGTGTTGAAAAAGTAGGAAGTGGCTGTGGGAGCCAGTCTGCTTTTGGAGGCTGAAGTTATTGGGGCCAGAACAGCACACAGAGTCCTCGTGCTACACACACGTGACAGGCCCTTTGACTCTCCCAGCTGCGTCACCTTGGAAACTGCAAGTAATGTTGCTGCTGCTCGCCGAATACACAGCTCGTCGCCTTCTGCCATACTGCAGTCTTCGGGATGAGGTGCTTGTTGAAGATGACTGGTTTATTGTGATCAGCTACTCCAGATCTTTGTGTGTTATATTGAGAGTCGGGAAGGAAAAAAGATGTGTAGATCTTTTTTTTTCTTTTTTTAAACATCAAATCAAGCATTTTCTCCAATTTTGGATCATCTTTGCATGTCGTGCTTTAACTTTGTCTCACTGTTGTGGTATTCCCTCAGCGAGCCAGGCTTGTGAAAGGTCAGTTACATCAGTCTTGTTCAAACGTAGACAAAAGTATGTGTCGCTCAAGAGGATCTGATGCTTCACTTTCTAAAAACAATCAAAGTAAGAAAGAATATGAGAATGGGAAAAACGAATGAGCTTTGAGCTGCTTTTCTCGTTAGAAGCATCAGCCTCAGAGCCAAAGGATTTACGGACTGGCAAAGGTCATTCATGTTGTATGAGACCAAAAGCCAGACAAAGCCAAAAGATTTTAGAGCCACTATGACTGACCGCATTGTGCGGTTTTCCCTTTGGGGCGTTTTTAAGGTCCAATTATTTAGTTCAGTACTTCTGTTTTTAACTAACTATGTTTTTAATTAAATTGATGTCAACGTAAATTCTGAAACAAATTCACGATCTCTGTGGATATAAAGATGTGTGTTTGAGTGCGCCACCAACTCCCTTTTTTTATTTTGTCAACCAGTCATCTATACTCTGACTCATGCCACCATTAATATATCTCACAATAGCAGGGTTATTAAGGTTTGGGTAGCTTTGGGGTCAACTGAATGTGCCAAAACTGTTCCTCTCCACAGTCTTCATAACGTAAGAGTTACATTTCTGGTTGACTCGTTGTGACAGCGGGGTGCTTTGGTATCTGGACCAATATGTTGTTTCCCAGGGGACAGGGACTAAAGATATAAGGTGCTTCTCAGTTCCCTCTGAACCTGGTCTGCTGTGATGTTCAGCTTGAACTGAGTTGTCAGGATTGCCGGTGCCAGAGGAAGAGGTGTGAAAGGGTGACAGCTGCAGTCTTGTGAGTGAGTCTGGCTGATTACTAGCCAAAGGCACAAAGGAGATGGAGGCGTAAGGCATTTGGAACTGTGAGGGAGCTGGTGGTCATAGGGGGTTGGGGGGTGAGCCACAGAGGACCTTGACTAAATTACATAAAAAAACTGGTTTAGATTGTTGGGCATCTCCAGGTTTTTCTTGTTATTCCCCCCAAAATATCCTTAACTTATTGTCATGCAGCTTGCTCTCTACTTCTCTACTGTTAGGAGTCCCTACTTCCCCTGGTTTTAGATTTCTTTATTTTTTTTAGAGTCTCAGTCAGTTAGTAGAGCCTTTAGGGAACTAGTGTTGTCAGGAATACGGTGTTGTCAACACAAATGTTTAAATTAGTATTATTAGTAACACTTCCATCAAACAGGAAATTAAGATTGCTGGTTCAGTCCTGACTAAAATGCCCCTGAGTAGGGCCCCCCAGGTTGCTCCAGACAGGTTGTACGTGTTGCTGTTATATGCCGACATTACGTGATAGTCAATTCTTGGTTCCACAGACAGAAAAACTGGTTTCACATAAAAAAAAAACATGTCATGCTTTTGTTCAGGTCAGAGGTGTTGACGTATAGTTAACTTTAGGAGCACCTGATTGTGTTGACAGCAGTTGTTGCGTTCCTAAACCATTGTGAGGATAAGTATTTTAATTGAAGGGTAGATGATGTAATTATTTTAATTGAAAGAAAACACAACATGGAGTCAGTTTATAATGTATTGTACTGTTATATTCAGTTTAATTTATTCAGTAAAATAAATAAATAAATAGTCACTCCAAAATCTCACTTAGATTAGAATTGGCTGAGATATGATTTCTATCATGTTCATGCATGCCAGTTTTAATTTGGTTGGTTTTGAATTTCAACATTAGTTTCATGATGAGCATTAGGAAACGGTGTGGACACACTTTAGTTTGGGTGAGTCAGTTGTCAGGAGTTTCTCTGCTGTCTGTAACTGTTGTTGGGCTAAAGCTGTATTCCTGCATCCCTCGTTCTCCCCCGTCTCCCCGCTCTCCAGTCCACTGGAGCGAGTCTCAACAGGAGGCGTACCCCGATCACTATCTCTGCTCCACACAGCTGGCAACATCTGCTCCTGAGAGGGAGATAAGAAGGGCTTGGCAGCTCCACCCTGCCACACGTTCTACACAACATCCGTGCCCGTCTGCTTCCTGCTCCAATAGACCATTAACAAACCCAGCCTACAGAACCATAGTACTGTACGCCTCCCTGCTCCATCTTTGTAGGACTCTCCCAGATGACGACTTGAAAAAGGGATGCAAACTTGGCTCGACATCTGCCAGGACATCAGAATGCGTGTGTGACAATTATTAACAGGGAATTTTCATTGTGAATCTCTGCTTTCGATTTGAGCAGCTTGTTTCCACTGTTTCGTGTTTGTGGGATGGAACAGTGGAATTTGAAATGCTGTATTCTACGCATTCTGCAGAAGTGACGTTTCAGCTTCAGCATTTAAATACAAAAAATAGACTGCTTCATGGAAGAGTGTCAGCAGAATTATGGAAGTATAGATTTGTGTCCTGTAAGACTTTTTACATTGATTTGGAAACTACATTTAATGTAGATGTTCAGCTGCAGCGAATGGGATTCCATTTTCAAAATGGAATGAGTGCAAGTACATAGTGTACATTAGGGGTGGGCAATATGACGGTTTTTGATTGTGGACGATAGGGCTGCATGATTTTGAGAAAAATTCGAATTGCGGTTTTTCTGACAAATATTGCGATGCGATATTCGATTTTTTTGCGTGCATAAAACCTAAAATTATGAATAAAATATAACACGACACACTTTTACGACACAGAGGGTTAAATAAATGATTGCTGTCGGTGGTGATTTTTAAGATGCTGGTATAGATTGGTAGTGTTTCCTCTGGATCTGGCCACGGCACGTCGACATATTTTACATTTAGCACTCTTTTGCTCCACGTCGTTCTTCGCGGATCCAAAATAAGTCCAAACAGCTGAAGTACCACCCTTCTTGTGGCACTTTTCCACTGTTTGGTACGATTCGGCACGGCACGGCTCAGTTCGGCTCGGTTTGTGTTTCCAATGCAGTTTATTACCGCTTTAGAGTGGGCGGGATTATTCACGTGTCGTTATAGTTGCGCCGCCTCTACTGCCGTGACATCATCGTAAATGCACCATAAACAAACACACAACAATGCATTTTTCATTCCGCGTCACCCCATCAAGCTCTCTGCTCCTCGGCTATCGAGAGGAACGTCTGTACTTCCTCAATAGACCACGAAACAGCCATTTTTGGTTGATACAAAAAGGTGCGCTTCTTCAAACAAAAAAGTTGCGTCCGATCCTTCGCTGGCTGTGCCGATTTAAATCTAGCGGGTCTGTTGTGTCTCGTGTCACAAGTTCAGTGACCCAGTAATGCCGGCCAATCAGTGACCAGCAGAGTTTACACGTCACGTTTTGGTAACGGTACGGCTCGCTTGAAACCTCGGCTGAGGTGGTACTAAAAAAAGGACCAGGTACTGTTCCCACTGGAAAACCCCCGAAAAGTGAGCTGTACTGAACCGTACCGTGCCGTAATATGCAGTGGAAAAGCGCCATTGTTAACCAAGTGCTCCCCCGCTTCCTCTCCCATCACCGAAGAAGTGCCTTCGGCCATTTCTGCGCAGTTACAAGCTTTTTCTATTGGCACAATAGAAACAGGTCACAATTGTCCCAAACCTGTTTTAATTTCTTTCTTGTGCTAAACACAAAATAAGATATTTTGAGCAACCAAACGGTAGCTGGTCCTCATTGAATTTAATAAAAAGAAATTCAATTCATTCAGATAAAAACGAGCTGAGAGAGAGTAAATGATGGATGTAGTGTAAAAGTATATAGTGTTTTAGCTTTCAGTACTGCTGACTACACCTACTCTTCCTGAAAAATAAAAGCACTTGTTTGTTTGTTTTATTTTTGCCATATCACCCACCCCTACCTCTGTCATTTGCAAAATAGTCTTAAAAAACCAACTTGAAAAAGAATCGAGATAAAATCGTGACTCGTGATTTCCCCAGAAAAAATCGTGATATGATATTTCTTCCATATTTCCCACCCCTAGTGTACATGTGTATAATGTATAGTGCAACAGCTAGATCTTCAATAATTTCACAAAATATTCCCACACCAACATCTTGAACATTCCCAAATTTACATCTTTGTTAGTCCTAAAGCAACATTTTCCAATCAGCCAATCTGATCTTGAGGAAGGCTTAGATAATTAAGCAACTATTATATCGATGTATAATTTCCCTTTTATTTTAGGGTTCGGGTCTGGGTTGCCAGGTCTGTGTAATAAAAGCAGCCTAGCCTAATTGTGTTTTGGGGGCCACTTTCATGTTATCAAAATTGGTCCAAATCACATTCCTTGGGGCGACCCAAGGTTTTACTTTATCCATTGGAATAAAAAAATCAACCTATGGCAGTAGTGTAAAAGTAGCCCATTTCTACTGGAAAACCATAGACTTGGCAAAACTGGCAAGAGTGTCCAATCCTGCTCTTGAAGGGCCAAAGTCTTTGAGAGTTTAGTTCCACCCTGCCCAAATACACATGCTTGGAATTGTATGGACTGTAGCAAAACTCTAGGATCAGGACAGGGCACCTCTGTGTTATGGGTTGTGTTTGGATGAGGCCAGTTTACTAGGCTAGTTAAATCAGAATCATGCCAACACCATCTCGAAACAATATTTAAAGAAAGTAATGGTCAGAGGGACAAGTGGTCCTCGCGATCATCCATTGCAGATAGAGCAAGAGTCATGGTGGTATGTGGATATACCTGAATAGGCCCCAGCTGTAGGGCGCTGTTAAAATTTCAGCGTACTCTCTCTCTCTCTAAGTAACTGGTGACAAAAGCAACTGCTGAGCCCAGCCTTTTGTTTTTGTTCTCCCAACAAAGTGCACAAGCCAACCTCCCCTGGTGTTACAGCACTGGGGACATGCCTGCGCTACTGAAATCTATCAACTAGAGGAGGCAGAGGCTACTGACAGACGTGGGAGTTGCCTGGAAACTACTTCATAGCCGAGACGTGAACTGAGAGATTTTGGTATTCAGCATAGCTCTCGCTGTTCACAGTCTCATTCCCGCTGCAGCGCTTATCTGGTCTTGAAAGCATTCTTTCCTCCAGTGCTCAGATCTCTAGCTCCCTCTTTTCTCCAGCCATGCTCCAAATTTCATCCACTCAAATCAAGCAGCAGTTGTTTTATTGGTTGTTGAAAGTTATTTGGCATTTTTGTTTAGGAGCAAGCTGTAGTGATAGGTGAGACTGCACAGGAAAACTGTACATTCCCTGAGATTCTACTTCAAAATGTGGCCAGCTGCTGCTCTTCTGTCCGTTGCCTGCACAGGGATCCTAAAACATGCTCTACTCATATAATGAATGCTAGTGTGTTCAGTAAATGACTACTGCTATGTTTATTATTACATTCAACAAGACAACACCTCAGTCGCTTTAGGAGTCACGCTTGTCTCTGCATCTCGGACTCTTCCAGCCCTAATTGTAGCATTCAAAAATGCGTTGGACCTTGATTCAATACACAACAGAATTATGATGCATTTGCATTTTTGCACACAACAATGATAACAAGACATTATGAAGAGCGTTGTCACGTGGCTTCATGGTATATGACCATTCAGACTGAGGCATTGCATTGACCTGAATCAGATTTAGGGTCACATATGAAAGCCATTTTGAGAAATCAAGGGTGTTTTTAGGGTTCATTTATTTGTGAGTGTATATGCCATACTAGTTTTCTATAATAAGTTGTAGATGGGTGTGTTGTAGTGGATAGGTTTAGGGTTGAGTAGATAAAGACCATATGACTCTAGCACCAGGCGGCGAAAGGCCAGTGCTTGAATCACCCCTCAGGAATTGTCTGGTATTTTTGGCATTCAAGACATGAGAGTATTGTTGTTGTGCCTCTTTTTTTCTTTGTCGTAATCAAGTTGCTATAAATAGAGCGGGGTCCTGGACACTCCCAGAGTCTTTCATTGCATTTAACTACTGACTCAGTCTCGGAGCATTCCGGCCAGATTAGCGAATGTTTTTGGAAATTCTGACATCAAAACCGGTATGGCTGCTCTTAATACGTCCAAATGTCTTACTACGGTTTGGAAATATCTTTATTTTTTCCTATTCTTTGGATGTTAAGGATTACGTTTACCACTGTGGGAAACTATAGCACTTCTTTACTATTTGTTCACATCGCCTCAAGACTTAGGTATACACAGTCATAAAACATGCTTCTGTGACGAAATCTGTTCTCTCCTGTCCTACAACTCTTAAAACAGCTCTTATGCTGACAGTGCCAGGGAAACATCATGCTGATCTCTACACCAAACGAGACAGCAGCGTGGCAGGAGCCTGTAGTAGCAAGTGAAGGATTATGTCCTGTGAGTGTTTACCATGAATCTGACGAGTGCTCTCCAATGCGGTCTCTGTTGAGCTGTACTAGCTTTGAGTGGAGTTCTGTGAGCTGTTTCGGACGGTATTTTATCAAAAATGATGATGTTAAAACCCATATTTTAGTAACTCCCATTATTCTAAGTAGCTATTTTCATTACAGTAATAGAATATTTTAAGTAATTTTATTCATTGTTACTTAAATTAATGTTGGGCAATCCAATCAATAGTCATATCCACCTCCTATCAACCTGTGAGAATGCCAAAATGCAATATTATCATGCTAATTAAATTATTTCCTGGGTGTGCCAGATAAGAGAAACATACAAAATGTGCAGAGCGGTGGGCCTTGAGGACTGGAGTTGGGAATGACTGGTTTAGATTCTTGTTAAGATCAGTGAAGCTATTTACACAATATGATGAATACATCTTTCATATTTTCCTTTTTTGCCTTTATATTTGATTGTTGTCTATGCTCTTGGCATGTTTTGTGAGATTGCCCTTTAACAGTAACGTTTTCTCAGGTATAAATGTGTCTCTTGTAAGGTTGGTATAGATTTCTGGCTCTCTATACTGTTGTTTGGATTGGCACTAAATGTTGTATTGAGCTCTTTGCCTGTCTGTGTACGGGTTTCAAATTATTTCCCCGCTGGACACTCAATGGTTGGCTTATCCACTTGGTTCAATGAACCGGATGGTTCAGTAGGGTTGAGACAGATATAATTGAGCTGGTGTAATTGGAGCGTGCTTGAAATATTGATTTGTGAGATGATGTGGGGAATCCCACACAATGCTGCCAAACAACAGACACTGACAGCAACACTGCTGTGACCGAGCCAGCCGCTTACTTCATCCCTGAATCAGCATAGTATGTATATACTGTATAAGCGTTCTTATAAAATGACTCAACAGTATATTGGAAATTTGCAGAAGTGTTGTTATTGATAACTGTAATTAAAATAATTTATTCATTTTTGTAATTTAAAATAAAACTAAAATGAAGAAAAAAAGTAACTTACGTCTTGGATGCCCTGGTGGTAAGCAGATAAACATGTTCATTTTTGGGTGAACTATCCCTTTAAGCTGAAGTAAAATAAAGCCAAGTAGATATATTTAAAAAGTAAAATAAAATTAAATAAAGTACATATATTTAAAAACCTGGGCTAAAATGAAAGGACAATTGGAAAATAATTTTTTTGTATAAAAATGTTATTAAATAAATAAATTGTAAATAATTAAATAACCCTGTTTTACCATATTCAGTATTATTGAATTAAATGTATTTATCTTACCATAATGGTAATATTTTTGACAGTTTGGAAACCATACTTAGTAGTAGCAGTAGTAGTAGTAATTAATTAATTATCCTTTTCACCCTTTTTTTTTCTGTTTTACAACAATAATTTTTTTTATGATCCTATTTTACCCACTAAAGTTACATAATGTAATATCGCCTAACTATATGTTACTGTATGAGTCCTTAGCTTCACTGAGTAACAGTAGCCTGAGGGCAGACATACAGTTTTAACCATAATGTATCACAAACCCTTGAAGAACTATAATGAGTGGCACACAGAGCAAGTCTCGACTCATGTCAAGCGTGTTTCTTACATGTATGCTGTCAATTAAAGAGTTGATTGAGACCTGAAGGGACTGACCTGAAGAATCTGCCGCATGTGTCATGAACGCCGTGCTTTCTACACTCTCACGCAACATTCTAAATCTTTCTCTCACCTCTCTGTAGCTTCTGAAGTGTAAATCATGTTTGTTTTGAAACCCGAAGCACTTTTTTGCACTCGTTCTTAAAACGATTAAAGCAAGGAATCGTGTGAGCAGAAAGGGTTTGTGATCGGTGTGGAAGAGCTGTTTTCTGGAGGCAGAATCTCATGTCTGGGACTGCACTGCTATGTAGCCGTTGGGCAACTCAGTTCAGCTGCTGGTGAGTCAGCTGTTTGCCTTGGCTTGTGTTCCTTCAGATTCTTTGACCTTTGACCCCCTGACCTGCCATTAGGCTTAGTGCAGTTTTTGATGTTAAAGTGCTGTTCGCAGTTTAATATTAATAAGTAAGCCATTTGCAGGTAGATTTCAACGTTGTGACCAGTACAAATAAAAGCAGTGCTATAAAACAGATTTGAATTGTATTAGTTATTTTCAAATCTTTGCTAGAAAATCATCTTGCATAGACAATTTCAATCATTTTTAATATATATTATTTTAAGCTATTCTAGATATTGACTTGTTATCTGTTAAGTAGCTTAAATCACTTGTTTTTAAACTGCAGTGTTTAAAGCACATGCAAATGAATGAGTTTTCATGACCATGGCTCACAGCAATGTGACGTGAGCTCACTAAATAGGCTAAAGCTTGCTGCAAAGCCCCAGCAAAAGTTACAATGAATGTGTCTGGGGAAACAATAAGGGGGTATTTTAATGATTTATTATTAAACTAGTGTTTACTGAGTCAGTGTGACATGGATGAAGTTCAAAATCCTGGCTCACCATCTCCTCATTGCATCATTGTAGAAATGCATCTTTATGGATTACATAATGAAAGAGGTTTTATTCGTAATTACAACATCGTATGACATTGTCTCATTTGATGCTCATAATTGTGTGTATTGAATTTAGTATCTGATAACACCAAAGAATAAAAATTGCACTATGAAAGATCTCCATGACTGGCCTGCTTTGCACTTCCTGTTTTTACCCTGCTTGAGCATTTCTGTCCAATGAAAGTTGGGCCTAAGCACACAATTTCTGGTTCCTTTCCTTGTGAGAATACACCCCAATAAGTAGGCTATCTCCTTTGAACTGTTAATGTTTATCTCTTATTTCTCATAGCATATTGAGTCTGTTATTTTTTGAAAGTTGTTTACTAGACCTTGGCTGTGAACGGGTTCTCTTGAAACTTTAATGGGATAATTCTGCTCTGTAGTGAAGTTTGATTAGTCTCTTTCCGCTAGTTTAATGTTAAAGTGTCACTCAGTTTTCAGCAACACATGAGTGTCTGTCTTCACACAGCCAACATGAATGAAAATGACTTTCCTGCAGTCAGAGGTTCGTGAAGAGTTCCATGAAATCATCGTCTCATCTTCTGCCTCCATGAGCCGTCCACTGTGTTTATTAGAAATCTTTGGTATGGTTTTAAAGTCTGTTTCTTTAGAGGCGTTATGGTCCCAGACCGAAGCATTTGCATGTGTTGTTGGCAATGGCAACAAAGGAACTAGACAGAAAAAGCACCGGAGTCTCCCTTTAATAATCACAGTTCAGCTCTCAAACGCGCATCTGCGTTCATAAACAGTCTTTATCACGTCTGTTGCGCTTTCTCTCGACCATTAGAAGTTTGTGAACTTGTAATCATTCGAGCTGCTTCAGAGCAGAATCAAAAGAGAGCTTTTCATATTTCAGCTATACAAACTATTCCAAGTCGCCCAGCCTCAGAATCACTTTCATTTAGATGATTGAATAGTGTTGTGTACCCAGACTGTTAATTATCTTTATGAAGTCTCCTTCACTTTAATGCTTTCAGACCAAGCTCTGCCCACTTACACAGGAAGCATCTGTCTGGCTCACATGGAAAAAAAAACAACAACCAACCAATCACATTTGGTTTTTGCTCTGAATTTACTATTGTGTAGAAGTCAGCTCGAGGTTGGAGCTTATGAAAAATGAAAAAAAAAAAATGTGCTGAATGCGTCAGATGGGCATTTGGTGTTTGTTCAACACAATCCAATATCCGTTTTCAATACTTAAAGTAAATCATATACATTTTTATGTTTTTAAGTTCAATGTAAATAAAAGGATATGTCAGTAAATATGTTAATACACTGTACTCAGTATGAATAAAATATATTTGAAATATTACTTTTTCATTAGGGCAGAAGCAATTCAACATATCACACTGTTTTCTGAAGGATCACGTGAAAGTAAAGACTAATTCCGTAATGATAATACAAAAATTATTATAGAAAGCAATTATTTTAAATATATAAATAATATTTTACTGTGACATGGTCAGCTTAAAAAAAATATGAACCCAACTCTTTTTAATAGCAGTATTTAGTATGTATTAGATGAATAATAATATTAATAATCAATCCTGATCATGGCAGTCATGTTTTTCTTGTATTGTTGGCATTGTTTCTGTATCCTGTGGATGTAATGTGGGTTTGTGTTTGTATTGTACTGTTGTGTTTGAATTATCTAGGGAATGAAGAGAACAGGATTGCCTCAAGTTTTAGTGAATATATGTCCCTCTCACCCTCTCCAAGTCCCTGCCCCCACCAGCCCATCCTAATCATAATAAAACGTGAAGAGACAGTGTAGCGTGAAGAAATGTGAGTCCCCAAGCACACTCGTTTTGTCGCTCTCATCGGGTTTATTGGGGCAGAATGAGGATTGCTCTGGAGATGAGACCCCATCCTTCAAGCACTTTGAGACCGTGAAAGGGGGCAATAGGACAGAAGGTGTGGTCGCTGTTACTATCATGCTTGAGGCATGTTCTGCTCTGATCATACATATTTTAAGACCTGCCAGCCAGTAGGATTCAAGGGAAGTGTAACCCACAAAAGAGATGGAAACAAAGAGGAAGGATCCTAATGGTTTTTCCTCATTAGCAGGTTTGATTGAACCAAATGTGGCGATCCTTCTCCAGTAAAGACCAAAAGGCTTTACCATGGTGCGTTCATTGTAAAAAAAACAAACTGTAAGAGACTGCAAAAATGCTACAATTGATTAATTAATTGATTAATGCTCCATTTACATAAAGTTATGTTAATGTTGTTAAATTAATGTTTATTGCATTATTTTAGTTTCATACGTATTACCATGATGGTGTTTGATCTGGATGACGCTGTGCACCTTCTACATAATACAGATTTCAGTACTTCCATAGGCTGTTACATTAACATTGTATAATCTTAATCTAAAATTAAATGTAAATTTGATTTAAAGCGTTAAAATCTCAAATGCTGCTACAGTAATTTTTACAGTAAACATTTTTTTTTTAATTTTATGAGAATTTTTTTACAGTGTTGATGATATTGGTTTGTTATTGTTCTTTAGTGAATTATATTCATGGTAGGAAAACGGGATGTCAAACTCACAACTATATAAACTGTGTATTACCACGTCGCACAAGAAATTCCTATGCTACTGTTATGTTTTGTGAGCATTTGCCATGGAAGCTTTAACATTGTATTGCTGTCTGAAAGCATCATTTACCATTGGATCACCTTTTGTGCCACTTTCAAAATCATGACACTGAGTGGCACTGCATTGCATATAAAAATATGTTGTTTCCATGAAAAACATCTAAACATACAAAAAACCATGGTATTACCTTGTGATGAATGATGAATTATTAAACGATTCTTTGAGTGAACATAGTTTGTTTATATGTGTTTTGTATAACATACTTTGTAGCAGTGCTTCTGTGTGCAATTCATTGATAACTTGTTTGGTCAAATTCCAGTCTCGTACTAATAAGCTTAAGAGCTCAGAGAGGCAAAGACGCACAAATCATTTCACATACAACCAAAAACCCGCAAATGACTCTTTAATCCAGAGGCTGCTGTTGGCCATCAAATGAAGGAAAAATGAGGTGCTAAATGTTTTCTGAGCAGCTTAGCATAATCTTTATTCCCCAGTTACAATGGCATCATATTACAGATCTGCTGCTGTTGTAGAGTGATTAACACCACTGCTACTGTAAATCAGCTTGCTAGTGGCTTTTTTGAGAGACATGCCGTGGGCACCATCTGCTGTTTGACGGATTTGGGATCAGATATAGTTTAATGGATTAAGTGTTTCAGAAATAGTTTTATTCTGTAGTTTGTTTATCTGAAGTTGACTTGAATAACTGAAAGAGATTTTCATTTAAAATTAAAATTAACATTCTGTCGTTATTTCCTCACGCTTACATTGTTTTAAACCAGTGTGACTTAGCCTGCTTTCTTCTGTGGAACGTAAAAGGAGAAACGTCTCAGAATCTGCAAGCTGCTCTTTTCCATACAGTGGAAGTGGTCTGTGTTCCAAAAACAGACCCATAGGGCTCATGCTGTGTCTAACAAAGTCTTAAAGTTGGCATGAAAAGGAAATTAATCCTATTTTAAAAATGCCTATTAATGATGTTCCTGTGAACAATTCATCCATTCATGTGTTCAGTGGTGCTAGTAATGCCAAGGTCGATCTAAGGGAATGCATACAGTTATAAATTATAATTACTGTACATTTGAATGCAATGTAAGTTGCTTTGAATACAAGCATCTGGCAAATGCTTTAATAAAATTCATAACAATGTAGACTTTTTTATTTTTTCATAAAATGACCCCACCCCTTTCTTACAAACTCAAGCTGTCATTCAGATCTTTCATTTTTCCACCCTACTTTTTTTTTCCATAATTTGTTGTGTTAGAATGTACATACATCACACATTGGAAGAAATGATCTGCTATGATGATCTAATGATCTAATAACGTTTCTGTTCTGTTCAGATCAATACCAAAATTTAGACCATGCTAACTTTTTAATTTGGCTGGCAAAAGCTGTAGAGTACTAGCCTGGGCCCGCCCATACATCTAGTGACGCTACATTCTATTTCGCGAGCAAAGTTAGTCTGGCCAAGCTGTCGTTTTAGAGCATTTCTGTTCCCCAAAAAATGGGAACCAATGAGAAACAAGCTAAAACAATTTTTACAAGTTGTCCCAAAACATTTGAGCAGGATGTAACATATACTTTGTATATTTGTATTGGTATCTTTTGTCCAGTGTGCCAATCATTTTCTCAAATCCCTCTTTGCTAAAAGTGCGTTCACACCTGAGGTGACTTGGGCGAATATATCTCGCTATTCGCGTGTAGTTGGACGAGTGAACATGTCGAGTTTACGCCGGTTTCACTCTGCACGCGTCAGCAGGGCGCAAGCGGCGCGTATTTTTTGGCGCCCATGTTATGGGATGAGAGCACACAGGGGCACACAGAAGCGTAAAGCAGGTGCAAAGAAATGACTTAAATCAAAGCACATGGCACACAGTGTTCGGAGAAGAACGCTGGACAGAAAGATGCGTGTCTATAGCTGGCTGCAGTACAATTGGCGCGTGCTGATCATTCTCTGCATACGTGGCGCTTCCGCACTGTTTATGCGTGCAGTAAAACTGGCGTGTTTAACACACCTCTTAATTCGCGCGAATCATGCTGCAGGATGTCTAATTGCGTCTTTGCATTGACTTAACATGTAAATCACTCGCGCTTAACGCTTCATTGGCGTCTGGTGTGAAAGCAAGAATGAATGTCTTGTTACGTCCACGAATACATTTATTTATTTAATATAATCGCAACATTTGCTGTAATGTAATCGCATGGGCTGACATCGCGATTGCGATATGGTTAATCGCGCAGCCCGAGTAATAAGTAAAGTTAAGATTTACTGATAAAATCCTGATAAAAGTTTACCAAGTGACCCATTTTCTTTTTTAGATTTTATCAATCAGTTCATTTTTTTCCCCTGTTGGTTTGATATCAAAACCAGCATTGTGATGTGGAGGAAACACTTCTTTACAATGAATCAATAACGGGTTGAATAAAGTCTGATTCAGTTTGTGATTCTATCTTTTTACGGGATAATACTGAATCAGTCTGAATGACTCAAACAGCTCAGTGGAGAAAGTAACCAAAGTACCATGGAATTCATTCTCTTTTCTCCTCTTGAATCTCTAGTGAACTAGATTATGAAGCACTTCCTCCCGTTTTCACAAAGGCACGCAAAATAATTTCAGATTGAAATCAGATTTTTTAATTCCTCAGTCCACAGTTCTTTCGTCTTCACTTGGCATTAAGAAAAACGTCCATTTGATTTCTCCTCAGAGTGATGTTCTCTGCTTTGACTGTTGTGGCCTGGATCGGCAGCGCTTCAGAATGTTTAAGCTGCGATTTTGTTTGTTGGCCACTAAAAGCTTAAAGACAGTTTTCCAGAGAAAGAGAGCGAAGTAGAAAAGCGCGAGGGAGCAAAGCCCTGAGAATTTTTATTTTGGCCCAGTCCTGCCCCCTGCCTTCACTCTCAGCCACCCCAAATGCCCCTTCCCCCCTCCCTCCCTCATTCACACATTCAGGAAACAGGGGACCCTGCCAGAAGCCCTTTCTGTTTCCGGGAATCAGGCCCACAGGGCTGCTGTGTAGTGGGCCGGCTCTGACGTGAAGGCTATTGTTCCCGTGCGGAGCTCCATTGTGCAGGGGAAGGAACAGCAGCAAAAACAAAAAACACCCGCGGAAGGAGCTGAGAGGGAGGGAGGACGAGATGTCTGAGCTATTTCTGTAAAGAGGCTCCTTCCCCGAGAGCGGCCCGCTCGCTGATGAGATACGGCGACTCTTGCATGTTCAGCTGCGGAGTTTATCGCTGTGATCTATCTCAGGAGTCTGCCATGTTAAAGGCTGACGCACAAATTAGGAAAATACATGTGACTCATGAGAACGGAGGATCTGATGTCGGTGGAAACATCAAAACTTGTGTGTTTGAGGAAAGCCTTACTGTACACAAGCAATGTCTTTTCCGCTCTGTGGTCAAGGGCAGAAATCCCTGCTAGAAAAAGCGTGTCACACCAGCTTAACATGTTCAGGCTGTTTTGGTTTTTTTGGAGAGGGGAGGGTACAAAAAATACATGCTTTCAAAATCTACTGGTCTATTTCTTGTTCTCGAGCGAGGCTTGTATAATTAAAGTGATTTCAGGGTTGGATACGTTATGGGTTTAAGACCTCCATACACATTTTTAACTTGACACGCTGTCAGCTCTTAGTATGATCAAACTAGTAGTATGTCTGTCTGAATGTGTATGACTGTGGCCCTTTAAAGGACATGAAAAGCAGAAAAAGGCTACTCCAAGAATATTTTACTGTGCAAACCGCCTGGAAGCTAAAGTTGTTAGCATGCTAATTAAAATGTAGTTTAAGGGTTTTTGATCTGAGGTCATGTGACCTTTTAATGTGTATTTTTAAGGCTGCTCAATTAATCGTAATAAAACCAAAATGGCAATAAAACTAAATAAAACTAAAAGAGTCATAAATAATACTATTGTACTAGTCAAATATAATAATAGCATTAATAATAAATATTTTGCAGTGGAATATTATAGTAGTAAGTATTTTTAGAACTGTTTTTAATTAGAACAACAGCAATAATAACTCCAGTGAAACATTGCAATAAACATTTCTTTTGTTAATAATAATAATACATTTCCCCAAATTGTGTTGTCCTGTGTCAAAATTATTACAATAAACAATAAGTTGAAATTTTAAGTTATCATATTTACTACATTTGATATTGTTACTTTTAAATTGTGCTTTCTAAATACTGGTTTGAAATCAATAATTAATCACAATTTGTTTTTTGTGGGGGGTTTTGAGGGCCGGGCTTTATAAGCAAGAAAAAACCCCATACAATTCTGCAAATGTTTATTTACTTTCACAGTTTGCTTTGGCTTCAGTTGCAGTGACGATAAGAAATCTGAGTATTTATTAATTAAGGTAAAAACTTTTAAAATAACGTTTGAAAACCCCCTGTTTTGGTCTTGGTAGTTGGTCTGCTGGTCAAAAGTGGTCTGTTAGCCAGAGATGGGGGACTCGAGTCACATGACTTGACTCGAGTCTGACTCGAGTCACAATTTTCAGGACTTGCGACTTGC
>JAUMHG010000038.1:18074900-18098544 GCA_032359395.1 Enteromius anoplus
GCCTTCACGTTTGGGGGGGCAGTCACAGCATTTAGGGGGGCATTGCCCCACCTTGCCCATGCCTATGTCCGGGCCCGCCATGTGACATCAGCGGTTCAACTCATTTTATGAAGATGTGCGGATAAATTTGTGCTCAAAGTAAATGACCTGAATTTAGCAATGTTTTCTGTATTTGTGTTCTGTAAGTATGTATGTCAAAGAGAATCAGTTAACATTAGGCTGCATTAAAATTGTATTACTTATTAATAAACTGCTGCTTTCTTTGATTTTGGTTAAAGAGATTATCATCATCTGCAGCAGTGGATGCATCTGTATGCATCTTTTACACAGGTGCAAAGATAACCTGAGAATATTTGTTTTCCATTTGAAAGTAGACATTTCTTTCTCTCTAGATATATTTTTCATGTCTATAAGGCAAATACACAAGGAGTTTCACACTCAGTCAGACAGACAGACGGCAGAAAGTAATAAATGAGTCTTTCCAGATTTGAAAGATGTATGTACTCTTATCTGTGCAAACAAAAAATGCCTCCGTCCGTCCTGCAGTGAGCTCTACTGTTCAGCTTCCACTGCTACTAACATATTTCAAATGAAAAGCAATGCTTGTTTTGCTTTTAAAATTGCAGCAGTTCGACAACAAACGGTGGTTTTTCCTCTTTACCTCACTTTCCTTCGCTTTTTTAAATACCCTAGTTTAAAAAAAAGAACCGTGCACATTTGTTTTACTTTTATGTTAGCAGCGATTCAACATCAATTGCTTGAATTCAATTCAAGCAACAGCAAAACACGATGTAGAACATAGAACTTTTATTAACGAAACAAATAAAATACACAGTGCCTAATTCCTAATATAAAATAAATAATAATTTGGTTTAAATAGGTACACAAAACTAAAAAAACTGTAAAGAATGAGAAACGTATAACATTTAATAGCAAAACGAGTAAGAAAACAAGGAAAAAAATAATGAAAATAATGTTTAGTCTTTTTCACCTCACTCTTATCCATCAGCTTCATTTTTTTTAATGTGCAAAATAGCTAAAAGATTGCAGTCTTGGGGACAGAAACAATTTGATTTAAAAACAAAAATCTAAATCAAATTAAATTTTACACAGTATGTGTATATAAACACAAAAAGAGATAAAAATAATAATAATAATAAAACAACATGCTGTCAACATGCTAACGCTTGGAGTGAGAAGTTTAAAATCATCATCTTTATAGTTCCATATTAAAATTTGGTATATGGACAACTAATGATCATCCTGACCCACCCTCTATAATTGTTTTGTCTGCTCTCTCTGGGCCTGTTTTGGGACGGGAGCATGAGTGTGACCTTTTGTAAGTGGATCCACATTTCCTGTCTAGTTTTTGTGTGCTTCTGGATAAGAATAGCATGATGTGGCAGTGATGGTGACCTTTTTTGCCGTTTGTGTGTGTGTGTTTGTTGTGTGCACAGGACAGTAAGTATTCTCAGCAAAGACCATCCTCCAGACAAAAAGCCCAAAAGTGACAAGGTGTCAGTCCCCCCCTCGCAGGAGTTTGACCCCACAGGTAAGAACCCCTCTCCTTTTTAAAGTCATCTCAATAATGCATAACTGTCTCTCTCGTTTTCTTGAGTATTTTGTGGTGCAAAACAAGATGTTTCAGTGTTATTTTGTTTGAAAACTAAAAGTAACCGACCAATTGAATCAGTTTATTTATAGTCAGCTGCGTATATCTGGATTGTGACAGCTTGGATAGTGTGCAGATACAGTGCACATTGCTCTAAAGACCAGTGAACTGCTTGCCTGTAGATTTATTGTAGCTGAGAGATTGAACACAGACCCAGTGTGCTGCTCCTGGACTGCTTCAGTGTGTATGAAGATAATAACAGCAGGAACATGTCAGCTGTGACATCAGAGGGACCACAGGGACCTCAATCATCATTTAAATGCTGGAGTAGCACCTTGTTTAAAGGTTTAACACTGACTTTGACTTTAACTTCTGGTCACTGTTGAGTAATGTTTTCATGGATCAGAGTCAGTGCAACTCTTAAAGGGGTAGTTCAACCGTAGCTCATGCCATTAAACCTGTCAGCAATATACACTACTGTTTTCTAATTTGGGGTCAGTAAAAAAAAATTTATCTTAAAAAGTACTGTTCTCGGAAAGGTTGTAATAAACGTGTAAAAAAAAAAATAAAAAAAATCTATATATATGTATATATATATATATATATATATATATTGTTACAGAAATAAATGCTGTTCCTTGAATCGTTCTGTCCATCAGATTATCTTGAAAATATAAAGTATGGAAACTACTGTTTATACTGTATTTTTGATCTAATAAATGCAGCCTTTAGTGCAGAGATCTAATAAAAAATAATGCAGTACTCTTACTTGAAGTGTAGCATATGAAAATTAGAATAAAACAAGGGGGGAAAATTTAGGATTTGAAAATGTCATGCTTAAAGGTGCTCTATGCGATCTTGCAAAACACTAGGGTACAGTACGTACACCAAAGCAAAAACAAACTTCGGCCAACCCATCGGCAAGAAGAGCCGGGGTTTAACGCACGCAAACAAACATCGGCCAACCAATTGGCAAGAAGAGGTGGGGTTTAACGCACGCAAACAAACTTCGGCCAACCAATCGGCAAGAAGAGGCGGGGTTTAACGCACGCAAACAAACTTCGGCCAACTAGTCGGCAAGAAGAGGCGGGGTTTAGCGCACGCAAACAAACTTCGGCCAACCAGTCGGCAAGAAGAGGTGGGGTTTAACACACACAAAACAGAGGTGGGGTTCAACGAGCCCAAAGTGTTTTTTTTTAGCATTGCAGCCTCTGTGTTGTCTTTTGAGAGTGTGTTTTTTCCCGATGTATTCAGAGGGCAGACAGCAAGACGATCAAGGGGTGATGTATACGGTTTGAGATAAAAACGATATCGAGCTAAAATCCTGCAACATCGCATAGAGCACTTTTAACATGACGCGCATTAAAATAGTTTTTCAATAAAATTAAAATGAATGAGAACTGAGGCTGCCGAGCCTAAAAAAAACAACAAAAATACGACAACAAACATAGTATACACAACTCGCTCAGTACTTTGACTGAACTTTTAACTCACCTAAAACTAGCGCTGTCAAACGATTCTTTGTATCTAAAGTTAAAGTGTTTGTTTACAAAATATGTGTGTACTGTGTGTGTGTGTATATATATATATGAAACTATAACTTCACAACCGCTTTCTAATTTTTTTTGCCTATTTGAATCAAAAAAGTGATATCTAAATGTTTAAGTGCAAATGAGATTTAAAGTTGCAACAATTACCCGCAGTTTCACAGACAAGGCTTAAGATAGTCCCAGACTGCATGTTGAAGCTTTCTCAGATGAAAATATCTTGCTCTGACATATCTTAAAACATGTCAGTGTCATTGTTCTGTGTTAAGATGCACACCTGTAATATCTTCTTACAAGGCATTTTTGTAAAAGTTGCCTAAATGTCTCAATTAACTAATGCCTAGTCCTGGCTTAGCTAAACCCTGTTTGTAAAACCGGGCCTTAGAGAAATTGACACATTTTTACTTTGTTTTTTTTTACTCAGTTCACTCATATGTAAACATATATCATGTGTAATCCATATATGCTTTTAGCAAGCTTTTTTTTTTTTTTAAGCAAATAAGCAATTAATTACAGAGCCACCAGTATTTGCAGCATATAATGCTACGTTTATTATAAAGCTAAATTGGATGACAAGCAGGGGAGAAATATAGAAAAGGGTTTTATTTTATTTGTTTACATTTTCATTTTTTCTGTTTCACAGCCAAATGTTCCAGACAAAAAATTAAAAAAAAAAATTAAACAAGCAATATTAAAACAGCCTATTGTCACACTGTTATGTTAGCTCCATGGGAAAATATAATTTGTTTTAATGTCTTGTAAGAGTAAAAATGTGATCTTTTATTACACTGAAGTGAATTCATTACACATCTGTGTTTCAAACCTGGATTTGAAGTCATGACTCATTTATAATCTTTCTAGGGTTTAACCAGACATGACTAAAGTTATCAAATCAAGCACACAGCAGCCCATGTTGCCATGCGGTATGGACGTTTAACTCTTTAATTCCCAGC
The DNA here is from genome assembly GCA_032359395.1 of Enteromius anoplus. Taxonomy (NCBI): domain Eukaryota; kingdom Metazoa; phylum Chordata; class Actinopteri; order Cypriniformes; family Cyprinidae; genus Enteromius; species Enteromius anoplus. The sequence goes on from JAUMHG010000038.1 coordinate 18,079,013, forward strand.
ACTTTGGACTAGATATCTTTTTAGTGGCCTGGTTATACCATTACGTGGGAGGCCCATCTCATCACAAGCTCCGGATGTTGTCACAGGACTGTAATCCCTCTCCCTCTCTTCCTGCCGCAGAGACGCACAGCTGTGCGGCCATCAGAGAGGGAAATCTCATTTGAGGATGGCGGTTTATTTTAGTAAGGGATCTAGCTGAGTCATCAGGAGGATATACAGGGTGTGTCTCAGATGGGTCTGAGTCATCGTTTTATAAATTGAGTCGGGAGGAAAAAGGAAGCAATGTCTGTTGGTCATGGATAAACTGTCTCAAATTTGGTAAAAGTGTGATTTTGTAAACCGGAAGATTGAGAGAATGATTTATTATAGTTTCATCACTGTATTATTATCTGTTGTAATTTTTATAGTAAATAAAATTATAAATTATTTAGATTTAATTTGGCAGAATTCCACTTTACTTCAATATGGAGTCTGAATATATTGTGTTCTTTCTCTTGATGTTTGTGTGTGTGTGTGTGCGCCGTGTGTTTGCTGCTGTCAGAACTGGCTGTTCAAAGTGTAGTAGCCGACGGAAGGCCAGAGTCCTGCGGTAAGGGTCACTGCCGCTGCTCTGGGGGTTTGCTGTGGTTTGTGTGAGCATTTCTTTTTCTTCTATTGCCCACCTTTCAAAGTTGGCCTGCACTGATTTCTTAGCATGTGTTGGGCTTTACCTTGGTGGAGCTGGACGTGCTCAAAGACATGTTTAATCACCGGCGATCTTGAGCCTTTTTACATTGTTGAGGTGGCGTGCTGTGCCTTGTCCTCACACACCTTAACATTGCTCCTGTAGTCTTTTCTTACTGACTCTGTCGGGCTCTTTTCCTCTATTCTGTAGTGAGTTCATGCCTTTTAGTTTCCTTTTAATCTTACTTTATAGCCATCTGTTTGATGTAAGCGAACAGAATGAGTGAGCAGATGCTTGAAACATCAAGATGCTTGAGTCAATTCTTTGTGGTTAATTGAAGTCAAGCGCATCCATCCCAGACAGTTTGTTAATTACGATTTATTTTAAATAAACAATTAGATTTTGAGCAGTAGTTGTTACACAATGCATGTGTACAACCAATACAACATACTAGTTTTATCTTTTGCTGAATAGAATATGTTACCAGAATAGGACTATATTTGTTACTACTATATTTCATTGAGCCTTTCGTAGAAATACCTGTATTCATCAAAAAATCAGTATCAGGCTAGCAGTCTCAAATTAGGGCATATATTTAGACTGAGTACAATCAGAAAAACTAAAATCATTTTTTGAATCTGATATCTCATGAGAATGAGGAGTAGCCTTATCATTCCAACAGCTTTGAATAATGCATCCGGTTAATTCAGGATAGATGTCACATACAAAAAGCAATATAATTCAGGCAAAGGCAGGTTGTGTGGCCTGGTTGTATTGAGTGTACAGTAGTTGGGATAAATTTGGCGAATGCCAGTCTATGAAGTTTAGTATAATCTCTGCACTTCACCAGAGTGTTTGTGAATGTGTGAGGGTGTGTGTTTTTGTGTTTGCTGCACACACACACACATATATATATATATATATATATATGAAGATGCTCTTTTGTAGTCATCACGCATGAATGGTTTAAGAGCTGCACCATTTGAAAGGGAAACACATTTCAGACTAATCCAGTCTTGTGAGATACTTGTCTGACCTGTTTTTTTTTGTTTTGTTTTTTACATTTTTTACACTCTTCACAAAAAACAAGTGTCCATGTGAAAACTGTTAACAGACACCTGTCTGCGGAGGTGTTTTTTGTGTACATGTGCATTGGCACATCCTGAATGACAGTATGGTTAAATTAAGACAAATTCAGATTTAAATAAACAAATAAAATCCAAAGAAATAAACGTCAACTTCTTAATTTGTATGCTTGGTACACAAGTGGTTTTGTTTTTTGGTTTATCTCAGCGGCTCCGCACTTTCCACCTGTATTATGATTTATTTATTTATTTACTATAATTCTATACGTTTATCATTTTAGACATACATTTTTAATCTATTCTTTTTTATTTTAGTAGTTGATTTATTCTTATGTGATGACGCTGGCACAGATACGCCTGCTTGATTTTAGGATCTTAATTATGTCTAATGAAAGATTGCACGGATATTTCACTTTAGTCATCTTCGAATCAAAATTGATTCCTTTTATTTTAACAATACACCTTTAAGGTCCTATTGTTAAATATGATTTAACACTTCATTCTGAATAAGAAAAGGTGCCTGTAATCTTTCATCATAAACTACAACTATAACTCATTCTGAAACATCTTTATCTACTGATATCATCAAGCGCACTTATTTTTACATTTTTGCTAAATAATGTTCATTTTCTTCTTGTTGAAAACCAGTTGCCGTCGGTCAGTGTCTGTTAGGCTAGTTTTTGAAGTGTGTTCCGGGATTTTGCTCAATTCATAACTCTGGTTGGATGTTCAGTTTAGTTGCACATACAGAGGCTATTCTAATGTTACGTTATCATGTCCAAGAATTCCAATACGTGGGTATTTTAATAACGATACAAGCCACTTAAATGGAAACAGTTACCAGCATAACTGATATTCAAAAGGGTGAGCAAGCACTGCTTTATTTATGTTTGATACATTTGCATATATCACATATTCTTGTTTCGTTTTCTTCTTTTCAATGACAATATATAGAGTTGCTGATATGGCCAGGTAATTTTTATACCCACAGGAGCAGATGCATGTGATATCTGTTTTATCAGTTTGACACAAGACACCTCTAATTCTTTGAAGTCAGCTTGATGATTTCATGCTTCGATATACTAAAATCTTTGAAGATTTACATATTTAAGATTGTGAAAAGAGTCAAAAGTCTGTGGTCATTATTTATTTTTATCACAATGTTTATTTTTTTCAAAAATGCAGTAAAACAGTCAAACTCTGGGTATTTTTACAATTTAAAGTAACTCTTTTGATATATTTTAAAATGTTATTAATTTCTTGTGATGGCAAATCCTTGAAAAAATAGTTTGAGTATGACGATATGCTGCTCAATAAACATCTCTTATTGTTAAGAATTTATTAGAACTAGTTTTTTAGTGACCTCAAATTTTTGAATGGCAGTGTGTGCGAGTAGCTTTCTTACATTTTCTCACATGGACTTCCTGCGAAGTCACAAGCGTGCCAGAAAAGAAACAGGTTTTTGTTGTTTGCGTCGCTTCTGAAGCTCTTTCATGACTGAATGCATTTGGCATGCTCCGGGCCTTTCAAGAAATCATTTTTGGTGTTTTTATCCCAGCCGTTTGATCTGGCTTTACATACACACAACCACTATACTGTATGTGACCAGGAATAACACACTCTTCTTTATCCAGCTCCTTGAGTGCCTCTTAGCGAGTCCTCATCCTCTATCTTGCACCCTCCAAATCCTTCCATTGCTTCATCCCCCTCTCTCCCTCTCTCTGTCTCGCAGGGCTTGTGCAGCGTTGTGTTATCATCCAGAAAGATGAGAATGGCTTTGGGCTGACAGTGAGCGGCGATAACCCTGTGTTTGTACAGCTTGTAAAAGAGGGTAAGAAAGACATGCACATGCAGAAGAGTTTCTCGAGTGACTTAAACACATACTTGTCTGCTTTAACTACTAAGGCATGGATAATTATCTGGTTGTGTAGCACCACAGCACAGTATAATTACGACACTAACAGTGCTAAATACATAGTTGCTTTTCCCGTTACTACAGAAAGACAGTGAAAATGTGTATTCAAGTTACTTGTGACTATCCTTACTCTGCACTGATGATGTCAGATGGCACCGTAGTTTATTTGTTTCATTTCAGCAGACTGCATGATCTCTCTTTTTCTTGTTTTGCATGTAGATGGAGCTGCCATGCGAGCTGGTGTTCAGACAGGTGACCGGATCATAAAGGTGATGATCATCAATGGCTCCACCACGATAACGGTTCAGATTTATTAATCAGAGAAGTAGATTTTAATATAGATTGTGCAGGTTTAGTTCAAAATGGGCACAATCTGTTACTGGGTCTTGTGTCTTTAAGCCCTGGGGCTGTCATACACTCATCCTCTCCAGACAGCTCACCTGATGTCTTAAGGATGTCTTTGGTGCTGTGCTCTGCCACCTGCTGGCTGAATGGAGAATTATAGCTCTGCATGGATTTCGGGCCCCACTTATTAGTTCAAAAATCACACATAAACACACATGTACTCAAATATAAAATATCTTTTTATTTACTGTTTTTTTTAGTGCGCACACACACTAAAATACCTTTTTTATTCACCGTTTTCTACATACAAGTGTAATAATATTAAGAAACATTTTCATGATTCTTTGAAAAATTGAAAGTTTAAAAGAAAATGTATTATAAACAAATTATAATTTATTTAAATTATAAACATTATTTATTGTATAATTGACCAGTTGAATTATTCCCTGCTGAATAAAATGGTAAAAAACAAAAACCATACTTATCCTGAATGGTTTTGAATGGTAGTGTATTCTCATATCACATTGGCTCATAGCATTCTAGCCATTTTGACAAGTTATTTCTCTGCCCAACAAACACAGGAAACCTGTCATTTTTATTTTCTTTCTGCTAGATATGGAAGCAATTTGCATTTACATTTTTACATTATTTAACTTGCATTAAACTAACTGAAAATAAAAATGAATAAAAACCATATAGACAAAAGAAAACAAACAAATGATTAAAAAATACTCAATTAATTTGAACTAAATGCTAAATCAAATTAAAAATAAATGTATTCAAAATATTAAATAAAAGCCAATAGTACACCCGTATATAATATATATATATATATATATAAGAACACATTTTATAGCACTTTTTTTATTTGCTGGTACAGAAATAAACATTAACTTTCACATTAACTAATTATGTTCTTAGTGTTAAGCAACTTTTAAATAGGTTTAAATAAAAAACTGGGTTAAGTAAAAGCATCACAAACTAAAGACTAATGTAGAATTCTGGCTTGAGCATCATCTAAAAATTAAATCAATTGTGTGTGTGTGTTTTGTTTTTTTGTTTTTCAGGTCAATGGGACATTAGTTACACATTCAAATCATGTAGAAGTCGTAAAGCTAATAAAATGTAAGTATCTTGTCTTTTTACTGAGTTTTTCACATTTAAAATGAACAAAACTGTAGACTTGTTGTTGTGTTTGTGTACAGCGGGCTCCTATGTGGCCCTGACAGTTCTGGGGAGACCGCCGGGCCTGCCCCAGATCCCCCTCTCAGACGGAGAGGGGGAGGAAGGGCCTCTCTTCTCTCTCACCTCCCCTCATTCCCCGGGACCTATCGGTCCAGACCGCTCGTCTTCCTCCCCCTGTCCCTCGGAGCGCAAACCGACCCCTCTGTCTGTATGGGTAAGAGCCGATAAATAGCCTTGATCTCCATCAGCCCCATGTTTTTTGCCTTCACTCTTTTAAAGCACTGTATGCCTTTTACTACAATATCTCATTATGTGTTTTGCTGCCTGTGTCTGAAGCATCACAGCAGCAAAACAGCAACAGCAGTCACATGCTTTCATACAAGCAGTGTCTGGGACACGTAAGATAGCTGTGGCTGTGTGCTTCCTTTTATAATGGTTTAAATTTTACACTGCCTTTCACTGTTAGTGTTGTTTTTTATTTTTATTTTTATTTTGCACAGACACATTAAATTGACCAAATGTGACAGAAAATACATTTAAAATTAATTTAACAAAAGATTTGTGTTTCAAGTATTTCTTTTCAAATTAATTTGAGTTTTCTTTTAACTTTCATTAGAGCTTTTTTTTTCTTTCTGGTAAATATTGTGATTTTTACACTACTCTGAAGAAAGGCATTCAGATCTTGCTTGATCCAGTTCCTTTAAAGGATTGAAAAAAATCTTACTGACTGATTTTCTGGCATGAACATTAAAAGTGGACAAAAAAAGACTGATATACTGTACTTGTATCAACCACGTGATGTTGTGACAGCACTCTCTTGAGTTTTTAATCTCACATCCTCTATGACAAGAGACGTGGGAATGATCAGTGCCGCTGTGATGTTTGATAAATTACAGGCCATGACGGAGGAGCACAGCAGGAACCCTACACCTAAACTACTGAAGGAAATCCAGGACGCCAAGAAGCACATTCCACAGCATCAGGAGCAGCTCAGCAAACCCTCTGGGACTGGACAGGTACACACACACACACACACACAAAACCAAGCAACTAGCTGTCATTCAGAGGAATTCTCTGTTATAACATGGGAAACAGATTCTCTAAAAAACTTCTCTTAAAATACTATTTATTTATAATTTTTTGATTTGGTGTAAATACACAGCTATAATTTCATCAAAAAAGTCTGTTCATGTTAAATAGTGAAACTACATGTTACACAACAGTTGTAGAGGCAACTGAGAAAATGAAATTAGTTAACACTATAAATTAGCTTTTTAATAACTAATTAATAACGCTAATAACCTAAACTTTAGTAAAAGATGTGGAACATATAATTTAGCGTATTTCAAACAGCGTACATTTAGATTAAACCATTAAAAACATTTTTTTTTATTTACTGAAAAAAACAACTGAAACGTACTGTATTTCGGCTTGTTGGCAAGGCAACAGTTCTCATTTTCATTTAATTTGTGGAAGTACTAAAATAACTAAAACTTAATCAAAGCTATATAAAAACACACCGAAAAGCCCTAAACTTGAACTGAATTTAAAATTACCTGACATGCATAATTCAGCAATATGACTCAGAAGACAAGCATTTTGTTCACAGTAGATGAAGGATCTACTAGACACAACAAAATCAATTACAAATAAAAGCCAGTCAGAAGAGCTTGTCGGCGGTCTCTCTGAACAAATCCATAAATTACAAAAAAGACACAATTTTTTCAGTTTTGTCTAGCTTTTCAAAGAACTGAAATATAAATATTGAAAAATTATAACTATACCAACAAAGCACAATTTAACTTAAAAGTAATTATTTAGAAAAATAATATTATTATTAGAACACATCCAATCTATTTTCGGCTGAACAGTTTTGTTTGCTGAACATTCGGTGCATCCCTTATTTTCATTTTATACAAGAACAATTAGTTACTGATCTGTAACAAGTAAAGCCATTTCAAACATAGAATTGTACCCGTCACTCATTGCATTGTTGTCATGGCTTTTGAAGACAAAAGTTCGAATTAACATGAATAAGACTTAGGGTTGGGCTGACCTTTTTTCAATGGAGCGGCAGTTAATACACAGAGCCGTAGACCACTGACAAGATACGCAATATCTTGTTAAGGACTGCAAATGAATCACCTGTTATACTAAACGTGGTATTGCGTAGCTTGTCAGTGATGTACGGCTCTGATGTGCCGCTCCATTTGAAAAAAGGTGATGAAGATTAACCGCTAATCACTGAGTTGATGGACATGAATATATTTGCCAGCCCTAAGAAGTTGGAATGAGAACGTTTTTGCATGGAGTTGCATCATCAACAAAACAAGGCAGAAAAATAATAATGCCTGACCTCTGTGGTCTTCAGTAACAGTCTTTTTTTTTTTTTTTGCAATTCTATTCAGTACAACTAGTGGTGCCGAAATCACACATCACACTCTGGAAATGTCATGATGTTGCAGTGCTAATAAATGTCTGTTTGTGTTTGTTGTAGGATGGCTCCTTATCTCCAAGGCAAGGAGAAGGAGAGCAGGAGGATGGAGGGGGAGATTTGCATCGACCCCCTTCATGGCAGGGCGATGCTGGAATGGAGCCACCATGGACCAACAATACCACAACTCCTGTAAGTAGACCTGCTTCCCACCATGTTTGCTCGAATGTTGATTTAAGGCTCCTTTTTGTAACATTTTCTGTAAATTGATCTGTGCAGGTCACTCCCAGTCCTGTCCCAGAGAGTCCATGCCAAAGAGAGACCCCCTGCCACAGCCCAAAGACCACACCCCGAGACAGCCTCAACTCCTGTCCTTCACCGGACGCAGAAGACACGCCTGACCTTGTAAGGGACCTCTTTGACCTCTTGTATTCATTTGTAGTTTCTCGGTGCTTTGCATCATTTGAATCTTTCTCAATTAGGATTGTCAGTCAAGTGTGGGGAGCCCTTCCTCTCGTCCTGTAGCACACATCATTGGTGCTGAGGACGAAGACTTTGACACAGAACAAGAACAGGTAGGGCTGACCCTGGCTTGGATGTAGTCTGTACATTACTGCCTTTTGTTTTTGTTCTCACAGGCTCTGCTTCAAGCACTAGTGAGCTGCCTAGCTATAACTCATGACAAAGTTCTTTTTTGTTTTTAGCTTAGGGGTAAAACAAAGTTTTAAATACCTGAGCAGCTACTGTATATACTGCTTACAAAAATCCCAGCACTGCCTGTGCTGAGAGTGGTGTTTAGATGATTATGTAATATGTACTTCAGACGTCACAAAATGATGGTGGTGAGAAAACAGCAGGTTTACAGTGTTTACAGTGATCTAGATATGCTCTGCATTTTGGCACTCCAGTTACAGTGTTTCCCACAGACTTGCGCTCTAATTGTGGCTGCATACATTTATATATAAGTATATATGCAAATTCATTCTCTGTCAGGAGGAGGCGCTGTTGAAGTAATAGGTTTCGAGGTTTCCCCAGTAACAGCTATAAACAACGCAGCGCTTTGCTCACCAGCGCTGTTTTTTTTTAGCCATTACATTTACATTTTACATTTACATTTATTCATTTAGCAGACGCTTTTATCCAAAGCGACTTACAGGTGAGCAGCTGGGGAAACGGTGCCTTGCTCAAGGGTTTCACCTCAGTCTAGTAATGAAGGTACTAACCCCACCTACAATCCCTGCCGGACCTGGGACTCGAACCCACAACCTTTGGGTTACAAGTCCAACTCCCTATCCATTAAGCCGTGACTGCCCCATTACATGTAAGATGAACTAAAAATATCATCCAAAATTTTATAAAGACAGTCGGATTCCTTCAGAAATACAGTGTTCCGATTTAAAAATTTGCAGTTCTCATGTTTATTCAACAAAGTCAAAGCCTTTTGGAAAATCTATTTGTGGTGGTCAGTGTTGATATTGTTGTGGGCCGCCACAAATAAATCGGTGTATGGGAAACACAGAGTTAACGTCACAAATATCACATTTATTTACATAGTACTTTATAAAATAGATAGCTTTAAAACACACCCCCGTAGAGTATTAAAGTGCCCCTATTATGCCATTTCAAATATGATCAGTGTGTCATGTAGCTAATTGTGAACATAAACTATCTGCAAAGTTCTGATGCCGACAGTGTACGATAAATTCAAATAAAAGAATCGGCTCACATTCGCCTAAACAAATCGTCAGCAATTCAAATCTTTTTCTGTTACGGCCACACGTCACGAAGAAACGCATTTGCATAATGTCCGCCCACGTTCTACACCGCGAACAACTTGCCCACCCACAAACAGTACAGTTTCCCCATGGATTACATCACGCTGAATGCTGCGCTGTCATTCAGTCATAGCAATGGGTTTTTCGTTTTCGACACACGCTGTAGCAGTAGACCAATCATAAAGGACTGCGCCATCTGACCAATCACAGCAGTGAGGGCTCACGGAAAGGAGGGGTTTAGACTGATTCTTCGAACTGCTTCACACTAGTCATTTACGGATCATTAAAAAAATTAAGAAACCTGTTTTAAGAGACTCATAAAGCAATATTAGCAACCTTTAAAAGGGCATAATAGGGGCTCTTTAAACATGATGCAAAATCTACAGATGGAAATCATTTGCCCTCACACAAAATTGTGTTGATCCCTCTGCAGGGACCCCAATGCACAGTCCAGTTTGGCTCTACACAAGTAATGCCTAAGAGTTCCTTTTGCCCGCTTTTTCTCACACCCTTGCTTGTGATCTCATCTTAGAAGGTAGCTGCCCTAGATAGACAGTTGATAAGAAGAAAGCTCTTGGAACAGAGCCAAGTGTTTATTGATGGAAAATATCAAAACCTTTTACACATTTACATTCCCAATCCCACATTTAAGTTACGTACTAAATCATAAAGTTGAATAATACACTAAAGTGTTTTAGTAATGCAAGTTAACTCTCTCTGTCCCTAGATGAATGGCCAGTGTAGCTGTTTTCAGAGCATAGACCTCCTGAAATCTCGGCCTGCTCACCTGGCAGCTTTCATTCATCATGTGGTCTCTCAGTTTGACCCTGCGCCACTGGTGAGATCGATCTCCCCTCTTACCCTCAAACCTGGAGTTTCCAGGCAGCTAACAAAATTGTTTATAAATTACGTTCTATTTTCCAATGAATCTCTCTTGCATGCTTATGGTTTGGTCTGAGCCCAGATGAGTCACATCACTTGTTTCCTTCCTCACCCCGCAGCTGTGCTACCTCTATGCTGAACTTTACAAACAGACCAGCTCCAAAGAGACACGACGAATCCTCATGGATACCTTCTTCATAGAAAAAACAGCTGTGAGGAACAATCTCAGCTTGTTTAGCTTGTCAAAGATTATGTGGTTTCTGATTAAGTGTTGAGTTTATTATAATTTTTTTTGAACAGAGCTTGAAAGTAACAGTGCCCGAATCCATTATTGCTGACCTGGGTAGGTTCAAACCTCTAATATACTATGGCAGTTATTTAAAAATAAAAGAGCAAAACATATTGGCTGAATAAAACAACATTCTAACTACTTAGTTTTTTAACTTTTATTTATAAATGAATCTGTAAATTACTAAACCGTCTGATCATCGATAATGGTGGCTATATACTGTGCATCTCATTTAATGATATTTTAGTGTAACTTAGCATGACTTTTATACATGTTTGCATGTGTGTAGAACGTACTGCACACTCAATTAATGCAGAACGGAAGAGGCCGGAGCCCATCTCAGAGGACGTCCACCGACAATATGTGCAGCAGCTGCAGGACACACTACTACCTGACATCCAGAAGAACCTAGAAGACTTCAGGTAAGATGCACTCACACACACAATCAGATAAAGACACCAACACGCTCTCGTTAAATACAGTGCACCAACATAAGTGTCCATAAAAAAAGCCTTTGTTTCAGTAAGTTTACTCAGGTATTATTTCTGTGTTTCAGGCACAAACGCAGTATGGGTCTGACCCTGGCTGAAGCAGAACTAGCCCGTCTGGATACAGAGAGAATGAGAGACCGTGTGGCTCTGGAGAAAGAGCGATCCTGTGCAGAGCATATCATCTCTAAGATAGAGGATGTACTGTAAGTCCTCTTCTTTGTTGTCTCTCTGTGTACGGTAGTTGGTTCTGCCATACAGATACTACAGTTTTAAAAATCCTAAATAAACATAGGTTGTATGACTTCATGGACTTGATAGGCTGATAGACAATGCTTAATTGCTGTCCATGACTTTTAATCTTGCACTACTCCCCGAACTCAGGGTGTCCCACAGGGCTCTGTTCTCAGTACTCGTCTTTTATTTGAATATACACGTATAAGGAATATGTACGTTTTGCAAGTGGTATGTACTCTGTATTTGCAAGGGACCAGTATGCACACTGTTGTTTATGCTTTTAGGAAGCCAACAGGTGACTTGTAAAGGTTTGCAAAGGGGCTTTTTAAAAAGAGAAATTAATGCTAATATAATGCAGGTGTAAGTACTGTACAAAAATTGACCAAATTAGTTTTTATCGAATTTGAATTTCTCATCAAAAAAATTGCATTATTGTAATAAGTTATGGTAACAAGGTTTATCTATGACATATTGGCATCAGCCATTCGTTGTTATTCATTATTTAACAGGTTCCCAATTTACCCAGAGATTAATTCAGATCAAACCTTGCTTAACATAACATAACATATTTAGGTTTGAACCAATATGGGTACATCATATCTTCGTTATTCAAATGAGAAGTACACACTTTCACACTTCAGTAAATTTAAACTTGTTTCGTTTCAGATTGACGTCACAGGCCACAGAGGAAGATAAGTGGTAAGGGGAATTCTCATGTCCTCTCCCTCTATAAACTACATATGACATCACCCCATATTAACCCCTGACACACTGTCCTGCCTTACAGATTGAAACTAAATTTAAGCTTACACACAAATTGAAGAATTCCTGAAATGGTACAGTTTTCCGTTGCTTTATAAAGTAGTAAAAAATGTAATCTTTAAGTATAAAAAGGTATGTTTTTAAAGGCTAAAAAAAGCTATAAATCACACTAGCTATGTAGTTTCCCTCCCATTTTTTTGCTGCAGTCTTGTGAGTGGTGTGTAGTCGCAGCATATGATCAGTCAGGAGCCCATATGGGCGGCAGCAGCAGGGACTGAGGCGTTGTGTGTCCGCCCAGATGGCATGCAAGAGAGTGGAGCCTCTGACAGGAGCTTGTGAGGGCTATTTCTGCTCTGGCACTGACTGTGGTTACACATTGTACAAGTCATCTGTTTGGCTTGTAAGTGTTTGTGAGAACAGCTTTGTAAGTTCTTCAGCTGGGGTCCTAGCTGTCAGAATAATTTTCTGCGCACTGTAAAGTATTTCAGCATGGACTGAACTAAGCTCTTGCTCCCCCTGCCGGAAGTGACAAATAGTGGTTTCTCATAATAGTTTGTTTTAAACCACGATAATAAAAAACATCAGCTAATCTTCCGTTTTGGCTGAATCATCAACACATGGGTATATATACAGATGGAATAATGCAATTTGAATGCATTGTTACGGTTCAAACTTTGGAATGTGGTCCAATTCCAGGTATTATTTTTTCTCATTCTGTCATTCTCTTTCACAGCATCACCATGCAGTTTGTAATACTGTCGTATATGAAGCAGCTCGGCGTAAAAGTGAAGGAGTTTCGAGGGCTGGAGCACAGGCCCAAGATAATGAATATTTTCCCTAAGAAAAAGGTACGAGCTCGCAGCAAACTTCCTGACTCTTGTCTCCAAATGATACCTTGAAACCAAAGAAACCTAACCATTGTCTCTGTGCTCCCTAAACAGAAAGGTATAAAGCCTGAGAAAGATGGAAGTGAGGAGAAATCAAAGAAAACACTATTTTCTAATGTCTTTCCTCAGAGACGGCCGAGCAAGATTGACACTTCAGCAAGTAAGCGGATTTGTTTTATTATCAGTTAAACCAGTGGTTTAACTTAACCTTTTTTATTCAAAGACCCATTGGACAACAAAATTATGTAAAGGCCCTCCTGATATTTCCTTCTGTATTTTTTTCTCTGTAATAATGTTCATGTTAATTGTTTGTTAACAAAAAACTAGGGGTGTTATATTAATTTTGCCACATTTTATTTTATGATTTCAGAGGTTACAAGATTCTGATTCTGTATGTTCTTTATTAAAAACAATTGTTGTCAGGAGGGGAAAAGAAATCTGGATTATTATGTCCATATGCATGCATGCATGTTAAATGTATTTCCTTTTTTTTTTTTTTTTTTTTTATATGCTTTTATAAATCTGGCCTTGAAAACCTCTGAGTTATAAAACAGGGTTAATTTTGTTGTTATGCGGACAGTAGCAGAAATGTCAGCTATTCATAAAGAAGGTCGTTTATATATAGTCTTAAAGGTACAGTAGTGAAAAAGAGAGGCCTTTTTAATTCTAGGATTTAGAAAATTTAGATTTTCAAATTATATTTCTCAAACCTAGAAAAATACTATAAGAAAACATAAAGGGTTAAAAATGAAGACAGAAAAATGTCATTTCTCAGAAAAAAAAGATTTTTGTTTTAGTTTCTGTTAGGGTAAAATCTCTCTGTGGCATAATTTTGTTCCTTGTGAAGCTCCTTGTGGCTTTATTTTACTTCCCTGTTTGTGACCATTTTAAACGGAAAACCACCTACTTGTAATCTCCTTTATTTTGAAGGGAAAAGTACCATTCAGAACTCAATGCCAAGTTGTTGTTTTTTTGTACTGGCCCTGCCACAAAATATATGAAATAAATAAAAAAATAGTAAAAATAAGAAGGATATTGCTTGTTTAGTTTAGGTTTTTTTTTTTTTTTTGGATAGTCTTTTTTTTTTTTTATATTAAATTATTAAACATTTTATATAACTGTGAAATTTAACAATTCCCATTTTTTGTTTCAATATCACAGCAATAACTAACTAACTAGTATAAAGGTTAAACATTAGTGAAGACAAGTCAGTAATAAAATAACATTTGCACAAATAAAATAAAACAAATAAAACAAACAATGCTTTGAGTTTTTCTAAATAGGTCTAACACTAGTATGCTGATGAATGAAATATAAAAGAAGTTAAAGGTAATATAAATGTAAAATATATAGTAATATAGTGCAAATACATAAAATAATCACTCATCTGTCCTAGCTGAATTTAATATTTTCTTCCAATTTTATGTATAAATATAAATATACAGTGGGTATGGAAAGTATTCAGGCCCACTTAAATGTGTCACTCTTTGTTATATTGCAGCCATTTGCTAAAATCATTTAAGTTAATTTTTTTCCTCATTAATGTACACACAGCACCCCATATTGACAGAAAAACACAGAATTGTTGACATTTTTGCAGATTTATTAAAAAAGAAAAACTGAAATCTCACATGGTCCTAAGTATTCCTGAGCACCCTTTTGATCCAATACAGCCATGAGTCTTTTAGGGAAAGATGCAACAAGTTTTTCACACCTAGATTTAGGGATCTTCTGCCATTCCTCTTTGCAGTCCTCTCCAGTTCTGTCAGGTAGGATGGTAAATGTTGGTGGACACCCATTTAAGGTCTCTCCAGAGATGCTCAATTGGGTTTCAGTCAGGGCTCTGGCTGGGCCTTTTAAGAAGACAGAGTTGTTGTGAAGCCACTCCTTCGTTATTTTAGCTGTGTGCTTAGGGTCATTGTCTTGTTGGAAGATAAACCTTCAACCCAGTCTAAGGTCCTGAGCACTCTGGAGAAGGTTTTTGTTCATGGTATTTTTGTTCATGGTATTCCTGTACTTGGTCCCATTCATCCCTCGATTGCAACCAGTCATCCTGTACCTGCAGCTGAACTCAAATGAAGGTGTAGAACCATCTCAAGGATGATCAGAAGAAATGGACAGCACCTGAGTTAAATATATGAGTGTCAAAGCAAAGGGTCTGAATACTTAGGACCATGTGAGATTTCAGTTTTTCCTTTTTTACTAAATCAGTAAAAATGTCAACAGTTCTGTATTTTCTGTCAATATGGGGTGCTGTGTGTACATTGAGGGAAAAAATGAACTTAAATGATTTTAGCAAATGGCTGCAATCTAACAAAGTAGAGCTGGACAATTAATCGTTAAAAGGTCGCGATCTCGACACGACCCCCCACACGATCTTAATCCTTCATTTATACGATTCAGCCATTATATTTAACGCAATCACTCAGATGCGGCCAGATGTGCTTGTTACGCCGGTTTCACACCACAGCCCGGGTATACTTCTGGTCTCGCAAACGGAATGCGTATGCAGAGCAAGAGTAGCGCGCGCTGACTGTGCTTTTATACTTGCAGCGTTTGTCAAGCGCAGCTGAATCACAACTTGTACTACAGTAGGCTAGGTTGAATAGGCTATATTACCTCAATCCTTTGTGTATCATTCTGTGAAATTAATAAATCAGTTTGGGGGTTCAAATAGGCCTCTGGGCTCTGGAAAGACCGAAAGGACTCACTATTCTTATGCACTAGATATGTTCTATATAATTTGTCTCACATCAATTCACTTTGATAATTACTAAACCAACAATACAATAGGCACATGTATAAAATAAACTATATTTATATGTAATTGCAATGGTGATTTATGTATTTTTTTACAGTATTGCATTATTTTTCATTACATTTCTTGATATTTAAAGCAAAAAATTATACATAATTTTATTGCTGTTTGATAACCTAATGTTCAGGGGCAAATCTTTAAAATAAAAAAAGTTCTCCAGAATCATGATCTTTATTCTAAGCAAAAAAAATCATGATTCTCATTTTATCCAGAATCGTGCAGCTCTATAACAAAGTAAAAAATTGAAGGGGATCTGAATACTTTTCGTACCCACTGTATGTGTATGTGTATAACGATTCCATCAACTGTCCTGAGGGTCTTTCACGCTGACCCGGGCAATCCCTGACACTGATGTTGTTCTCTCTCTCTCTCTTTTGCCCTGTAGTCAGCAGGGCTCTAGAGCCAAGGCAGCGTCCAACAAAGCCTCAGCTGCCGTTGGGTGCTGGAGAGCAGGCAGATGGGTCGTCTCCTCCCGTACGGAGCAGTCAGTCGAGTGAAGGCTCAGACGGCACCAATGCCCTGCTCACGTCACCCCCTTACAGCGCTCCAGCAGCACAGGGCACAGACGGCATCAGCCGAGAGTCTGAGACTGGTGAGAGACCAGAGACCATTGCAGTCTGTGCTTTTAAAAGTTTTCCTTCTCCAAATCTTTTTTTTGATATTTTTGGGGCAGTCAGTTGATTACAGATGTAGATCAAATAAATTGCATTATATGCTAATTAATAAATAAAGCGATCATTTAAAGCAGCTGTCTATAACGTTTTTTTGTGCTAAAAGTGTACAGAATTTATATAATAAGTGAATACACCATGAATGTGTTTCCAAACCGTGTTTTGGGCTTGTACTGCGGTGGAGTAGTCTGTTACCTGCGTGATTCGTCATGGACATAAACAGAGTAAGCTCTTTCGGACTGCAGCTTTCTTAAATCAGCATTATACAGTCCTTGACAAGAGGGGGTTCTTTCCCAACCCATTTATTCATAATTACTTTCCTCCCCAACATCAGCAAAGGTTTAAAGACATCAGAATGTTCAAAAGGTTTTAATTTTTTCACAAAGAATTTATTAATTGTAAAGTTTGTAATTGTAATTTTTTAACATTTGCTTATTAATCAATCAATCAATCACAATTTCACTTTTGACAGAACCGGGCTAATATGCTCATACTTCCTGGTTCTAGTAAGGACTCTATCTACTGCATTCTGAACAAGCTGTAGACTATTTATCAAGCGTGCAGAACAACCACTCAATAAAGCATTACAAGTATCTAGCTTCGAGGTCATAAACGCATGAATTAGCATTTCTGCATTTAAGGGTTTGAGAGCATAGGTCGCAGTTAAGATATGTTCTTGAGATGGAAAAATGCAGTTTTACCGATGCTAGAAACATGGCTTTCAAATGAAAGATTGCTATCAAACAGCACACCTATGTTCCTAACTGATGAAGAAGAACTGACAGAGCAGCCATCTAGTTTTATTTAATAGACCTGAGTAAACATGAACAGTGAGTTATGTTTATTGATGTTACCAAAGGTAAATAAATACTATATTTCAATAAAAATAAATACTCCATTAATTAATGTTAACTAATAGAAACTTATTGTAAATCGTTACATCACTCTTTAATGTCTTCAAAGTCCAGCAGTTTGAAACTTCTTCTACTCAGCACTGATTTTAAGAGCTTTTAATTTTCTGACACATTGTGTCTATCACTGACTATGGATTAGGTGGACTTCCCTCTTCTGCACTACCCAAACTGTGTGATGGTGTCGTCCCAGGAGATCCGCAGGACTCGTCCTCTTCAAACACTCACTTTGACTTCAGCCCGTGTACACTGGAGAATCTACTGGAGGAGGAAGCTGAGACAGACAAGTGAGTCAAGTGATCACCATCCAGGCTTATATTAATAAAAGTACTTTGTCACACTTCACACAATCCAGATGTATCATATCATATACTATGATGTCCTCAACAGGTAATTAGCATCCTGTATGAGAAAATAATTCTTTTCAGTCATTTTTTAGTCTTAAAACCACATTTAGAGACCGTTTTATGACATTTTGTGCACCTTTTTGCTCTTCAGACTGCAAAACCTTAAACTGGTTTGAGTCTGAACTGCACTACTGTTCAAAAGTTTGGACTGGAGTGCGAACAGTAAATAGTTTGAAAGTGAGAATTATTTTTGAATGGTTTTAAATTAATATTTAAAAATCTTCCATTTTAAGCTTTTACGTTGAAGTTGGATTTAAGACGAGCAGTCTCTGTTTCATAATCAGGCTGTTTTGAGTAAGGGTTGCCTCGTCTGTCTCGGCGGCTACGATACTGTCCTCACAGCTATTTTTGTTCCTTTAAGTCTCTGTAGTGATGATGCCCATACAACATTTGAAACAAAGCTTTGCTCTGTGGTGCTCTGTCTGTCCGAGTAAGATCATGTACAGAGCAGAGTATGAAGCTTGTGCCTCATGACTTGGGGCTCTAGAGAAGAGAAAGGGAACGCTGACAACATGCATCGTTTGAGATGTTTTACTACTGTAGGGTAATTAAAATGTGATTTTACATTGCAGGACACAGGACACCGGCACCCCCAGGCCTGAGAGGAGGTGAGTGCTCTCTCTTTAGTGATTGACCAGTGTGGGTTTTTTAGTCACTTTTAGGCCAAAAAACATACATAGAATAAAACAGAAGAATTTTCTGTAGTGTCATACTGTATCCTCAGTCTTATCCAATTGCATAACAATACAAAATATAAATCTGTGCTTTGAATAGATATGAAATACACATAAACATGTAAGACTCTTGTAATGATTGTTGTGTAAGTGTTGTTATATATATATGCATATATAGTCTTTAAATAACAATATAATACAATAGCATACAATGATTTATGTAATACATATTTAATATAACATTCAAAGTCATGGGAAGCATGTGACAGCTCTGATAGAATTTAGTTTGCCTAAATTACTATAACGTGCATTTATTGTGCTTGCCCTAAAATCTTCTTCTCAGAATAATAATAATAAAATTCATTAGAACATGTTTTTATGGAATATTTTAATTTATATTATATACATGTTTTGTTTTAAATGTTGATTGCATTTTAAGATTGGTTAAACTTGTCACAGGTTTTTTCTTTATAAAACCGCAAAAATGACGTGTTTTGATGTGTTCTCATGGCATTTGCCGTATTTGTACAGCAGGATGGAGCCACTGGGCTCTGGAGAGGTGCAGAGTGAAGATGATCAGTGTGCTGAGGTCGAACTGGAGCCTCCTAACTGGCAGACGATGGTGAGCAAAGAAGTCCTGTCCACACTTAACCCTCAGGAAATCAAGAGACAGGAAGTCATCAACGGTGAGTGACAAATGTGGTTTATCGTATGAGCAGTGGTTTGGGAAGTTTTTCTTATTTGAATTATTTTTTTATAAGCTTAAATCAAGCCTTATGATATTAACAATGAACACCAAATTGTCTTTTTGTTCTTTATTAACTATAAGATAATTTGTTATTCAGTTCAAGATGTATGAATCTCTCAAGGCTACATAGTTTTTATTTTAGTAGTACAATTAATTTTTTTATTTAAACACTGTTTATTAATTTCATTAACGTTATTCATATAAATTCAACAAGTAACACAATTATTTTATTTTATTTTATTTTATTTTTATATTTAATTTTATTTTAATTTTATTTATTTATTTTATTTTATTTTATTTTATTTTATTTTATTTATTTTATTTTATTTTATTTTATTTTATTTTATTTTATTTT
>JAUMHG010000038.1:18100963-18113545 GCA_032359395.1 Enteromius anoplus
TAAACTGAACACCAAAGAACAAGATTAACTATGCAAATTATTAACAATATAAATAAAAATGCGCCTGGCTTGGTAATAGATAACGGGGCTCGAGCACACTGAGTAAATATCTATGGCGGCTAATCTATGCCAATAATGCGCGAGCGCTCCACTGAAGAAACGGGAGGCGCGAGCTCATTTCAAAACCGCGCGCATGTGATATGTCATCAATTTAAGCACTTGCTTGCGTGCGTGCGCATGAAATGTCATCTGCGCGCAATTCAAGGTAGTCACGGGGCGTGTAGCGATGCTCCCTTATCACACCGCGACACAGGATCGTGGATCTCAGTGTCGCGATTTCGGTTTCATATCGTGTATCGTTACAGCCCTACTAAACACAAAGCTCAGAAGCAGTGAACAAGTGCAGACCATCCTGTGTAACCACCTCTCTCCTTCCTGTCATTGCTTTCACAGAGTTGTTCAACACAGAGAGAGCACATGTTCGAATGATGAAGGTTTTGGATAATTTGTTTTACCAGCCTCTGATCCGAGAGGCCATCCTCCCTCCTGCAGACATTAAAAACATCTTCAGCAACCTTGAGGAGATCGTTCAGCTGCACAGTAAGTCTCATAACTTCACAAACCCCCAAAAATCATCACATCAAAGGTAAAGATTCCTTCTAAACACTTATTCTCTTGTCACTACAGTGTCTTTGACGGAACAAATGACTGCGGTTCGGAAAAAAAATGAGACGGCGCTCATTGACTCGATAGGAGATGATCTGCTTTCCTGGGTATGAAACTACAAATATGCTTTAAAGAAAATGTCCTGCTACAAAACCAGATCGTACTACTCTAAGGTAGACAAGCTCAAAGGTAGAAAATGACTAGTTTTAGGCTAGCTAAAAACTCTAAATCCAGTGACCATTAGATTTTCCAACAGGGATGTTTTACACGAAATTGTGTCTTTACCCACAGTTCAGTGGAGAAGAGGAGGCGAAGATCAAGAGAGCTGCAGGCACGTACTGCAGTAATCAGCCTTTTGCCCTGGAGCTCATCAAGAGCAAACAGAAGAAAGACCAGCGCTTCAACTCCTTCATACAGGTCAGTGCCCTAATAGAGCAGTGGTTCCTTTCATAATTATAAGTAACTACTTAAGTTTAGTTGTGTGTGTGTGTGTGCATGTTTTGTCTGGCCATTCCAGATGGAACGTGTAGTAAATTTAATATTAATATGGAAGTGTTTCCATTGCAGGAGGCAGAGAGTAACCGACATTGTCGCAGGCTGCAGTTAAAGGACATTATTCCTGTGGAGACACAAAGACTCACAAAGTATCCCCTCCTGCTGGAGAACATCGCCAAATACACAGGTACAGCAGTTTCTTCTTTTTTTCCCAGCACTCTAACTCATATTACACTTGTAACAGCTGATCACAAAAAAATAATATTAGGCTTGTTGTTCAGTGTAAAGTTAATATAAGTTAATAAGGTTCATAGGGGTAGGAGGAAATCAATTCTGCAACATGATTCTCTTTAATTATTGAAATCAAATCAGAGATTAGTTCTTTCTACAGTTGCACAAGTAGTCGTATTCTGCTAGTTTATACAGAACCACACAAATACCGGGGTTGGACAATGAAACTGAAGACCACAATAATTCATAAGTATGGTGCAGGGTCTCCTTTTGCGGCCAATAAAGCATCAATTTGTCTTGAGGATGACAGATACCTGTACAAGTCCTGCACAGTGGCCAGAGGGATTTTGAGCCATTCTTCTTGCAGAATAGTGGCCAGGTCACTGGTGGAGAAAAACGTTTCCTGCCTCGCTCCTCCAAAACCCCCAAAGTGGCTTAATAATATTTAGATCTGGTGACTGTGCAGGCCATGTTCAACTTCATTTTGGTGTTCATCAAACCACTTTAGGATACAATGTTTGAACCCTAGAGTGCCCATGGTCCTCCAGAATGGTTTGGTAGTCCTAGGCAGTGATGCGCCCATCTAGCACAAGTATTGGGAATGCCATGATATTGCAGCCCAAACCATCACTGATCCAACCCCCTGCTTTACTCTGGTCATGCAGCAGTTTGGGTTAGGGCTGACTCTTGTTATTTTTTAAACTCTTCATTGTCTGTAGAATTTCTGACTTAGATATAAAATCTTCCAGGGAGATAACTTTGTTTTGGTGAGGGTTGTCAGAAAGGATTTGGCTGAATGATCACAGCACTTAGAAGTATAGAAGTTATTATAGAATTTGGAGCAAAAGGCAGCTATTTCCCTAGGATTCTCAAGAATTCCATCATTTGTTTGCAGACGATCACTGATCATTCATGGCATCTAAAAAAATAGGTTGCCTTTTGCTCTCCCCCTAGCCGCTTTTTTCTGGATTGAACATAGGCTCCCTTAGCTTTGGCAGTATGCAGCTCATCTAACTTTTAAAGTGCCCCGATTATGCCATTTTAAGGTTGCTAATATTGCTTTATGAGTCTCTTAAAACAGGTGTACATATAAACACTTAAGTTTCTCCAAAAATAGATTTAAAATTCGTAAACACAGTTCGAAGGATCAGTCTAAACCCCTCCTTCCCATGAGCCCTCACTGCTGTGATTGGTCAGATGGCGCAGTCCTTTATGATTGGTCTACCGCTACAGCATGTGTCGGAAAACGAAACGCCCATTGCCATTTTTTCCTTTTATAGACAAAAACGTTTTTTTTACAATTATCGTGCACTGTCAACGTCACAACTTTGCAGATAGTTTATGTTCAGAATCAGCTACTTGACGCACTGCATGAAAGATCATATTTAAAAACGGCATAATAGGGGCCCTTTAAGGAGGGAATTATTTAATTTTCACAGTAATGCTTTAGAAGCATTAATTGTAGTATTTTGTGTTAGATTAACTGTAATATAAATGGCATTATGGTCAGTCAGTGGACTATTGCTAATAATAATAGAAATATTATTATTTCTTAATGCTTTAGAGATCAATCAATAATCGATTCTGGATTATCTTGACAGACTTTGTTAAACCAAGTATACTGGATTACCTCTGGATACATTTCTCTCCAGATGTCAACTAAATCAAATTTGAAGAAGCTGTTTTCTTTGGAGGGTATCGATTTATATTATTCATTACTATATTAAAATCACCACCTAAAATCAAAGGCAGTAGGATATTTTACATTTTTTGACCCAGCATGTTAAAGAAAAGTACAATTTTCCGAAACAGAGTTGTAAGCATAGATGTTGACAACAATTACAATAAACTGAGCAACAACTAGCACTATTAGTAGGAAATGACCTTTGAGTATCAATACTGGGTTCCAGAATACTACCATTAAACTTATAATTCATAATCCCAACTCCAGCAGAATATTCTGACCCATGCCACAGCGATATTTCACTGCTCCACTGTGACCTCCAAAATCTAGTGTCTTTACATGTTAAGTGACTTTCCTGAAAAATACAGAAATCGTCTTTGTGCCTGTTGGAAAACAAAAACAAAACCATCCTTTTAACATTTTTCAGCCCCCTGGCATTTAAAGAAAACAAAGACACAAAATTGAACCAACAATAATACCTGAAGAACTAGATATAGAACAAGATATCTATTAGAATAGAACAAATAAAATCACTAGAATAACACAAGAGCTGCAATATTTTGCCATACTCTGCAACATCGAGTATAATGAGTATCCTGGATCTCGTGGCTCTTGATACATCACAAAAGACTTGCTGTCTTGGTTACAGATGCGCCAGCGAGACGCACACAAACTGTTCGTCCTTGTTAAACTCTTTTATGTCACCCATAATGTTGTGTGCATTGCAATATTTAATGCTAAATTGTGCTATTGCTCTGCTCATTAAACCTTCTCGCTCTGCTCTTACTGGTGGAATGTGCAATCAATGAAGATTGGCTAGTGTTTCAGTTTCATTGTCCAACCCCTGTAACATCTAATAAATATATAGGGGGTGTAACACGTTCAAAGCATAACACAGCGGTATTTCAGTCTTCGTACTGCTTTACAAAGGCAGAATTCCTGCCATTTCTAAACTTAATTATAAAATGTTGTGTATAGTCTATAGTAAATATGTAATAATAGTGAGAGGCTAAATGATACTGTATTGATAGTTGAGTTGGTCTGTTATGTTTGAATAATTGTCTTTTGCCTGCAGAGGATCCTGGGGAGAGAAGCAAAGTGAAACAGGCTGGCGAATGCTGTCGAAAGATCCTCACTCACGTCAACCAGGAAGTGAAGGAAGCTGAGAACAAACAGGTGAGTCAATAGTACCTGACCTCAAACCAGGGCTAAACTCAATCATTCTGAGCTGATCCCTGATCCTCTGCTGCCCCCAGAGGTTGGAGGACTACCAGAGACGACTGGACCTGTCCTCACTGAAACAGAGCGAGAACCCCATGATCGCAGAGTTCAAGGTGAGACTTCATGTTTATATATTTGAAATCCGTATGAAAACCTGTAACTGGCAACCAGTGTTGCCAAGACGGGGGACCGATTTATAGGACCATCCTCGTAGTGATTAGGTTGTGTTGTGATAACCTGGCTCATTATAAACAAAATTGATTTTACTCTCCATTTAGAACCTGGACTTGACTAAGAGGAAGATGGTGCATGAGGGACCGCTGTCCTGGAAGGTCAACAAAGATAAAACGATTGGTGGGTGTGGCTTGTCACTGAATTCATTGTAGGCCAAACTCAAACTGGAAATGTTTTCTAGAGATGACATCATGGAAACCATCAGGCCTTGTTTTTATATGATATGTGTGTGTGTTCAGAGCTGTACACATTGCTGCTGGAGGATATATTGGTGCTACTTCAAAGGCAAGATGAGAAGCTGATCTTAAAATGCCACAGTAAGAATCTGGCAGGCACCGCTGAGACCAAACACATCTTCAGCCCCATCATTAAACTCAGCACTGTGATGGTGCGCTCGGTCGCCACCGGTAAGAAGCGTTGCTTTTAAAAACAGACAAGAAAGAATGTATCAGATCGTACGTTTATTGAAAGGTATTCAATGACTTCTTGATGAAAGTAAAACATGCAAAAGTAAGATGGACTAACATTGTTTTCTGAATGTATTACAGACAACAGGTCGTTCTTCGTGCTCTCTATGTCTGATAATGGAGCCCAGATCTATGAACTAATGGCTCAAACCGTATCTGAGCAAAAGACGTGAGGGCTGATTTTTTTTTTTACCCATAGTTCCATTTATATGCCCTTTTTGGGTAGATAGAAGATGTTTTAAATGTGTTGATTTTATTTGAATCACTAGGTGGCAGTGTCTGATCACACAAAGAGCTGATTGCATGAAGACCAAATTACTCAATATCATTCCATTGCCTCAGACTGAGTGAGTTTAAGTTTTCTGCATCGTTAACAATAAGATAAATTTTCTATAAGCAATAAGGTGATGTAAAACATGACATATTTTGCAGCGGGGAACGTGAGGCTGTCGAGTTGATAAACTCTGGTGTTCAGAAACTTAAAAAAGACTCTGAGCCCATTTCTTTAGTGAGCATTCAGTCTCCAGGTAAAGTGATATTTAATTAATTAATTTATTGTTTGTGAGAGTGACTGTAGAATTGATACCATAATAGATGTCTGGCAATAAAGGGAGTTCATTCAAATAGAGTAGTTATAACATAGTAATAGAAACACATCCAGTATCAAAAGTGTCTTTTAAAAAAAATGGACGCCTGTATATTTCTATAGAAAAAGATGGCACAGAGATCATGCCAACCCCACCATGTAGCACCAATCCATTTGAGACCAAATCTGATGAGGATGAAGAAGAAGAAAACTCATTACAGGATCAGGCTGAAGATGATGAAGCGTTCGTGGTGGCCGATATGACTGATCGACTGACATTCCTGAAGCAGCGCTCAAGGCTGGGCATCGCCATCGACGAGGACGAGGCTGAGGCCTTTGAGCTCAAGCCACTCAGAGCTGATGAAGCTCTCAGAACACGTGAGTAGAACCAAGACTATAGTGGTGCTTACGAGCTGAAAAATTCCTTTGTGTATATATTGCATGTGCTAAAATCCAGCTGAAATGCAACTAAAGCCACACTGGATTATCTGTAATGCTTGAAGTCTACTCATCTCTGTGTTTTTCAGTGGCGACACTAAGGCAGCTCCTGATCAACCACATGTCCAGTCAAGAGGACACAGACAAAGTGCAACGGGAAGACGTGGCGAGAACAGGCCCTCAGCTGGGGCCGGAGAACAGCACTGGGATCAGGTCTGCTGTTGAGAACGGCTCAGAGAGGACCGAGAACAGAGGGGAGAATGCACAGGAACTGCCCTCCGGAGACACAGGCTTCTTTGAGACGTCTGAGGATTGTGGTGCGTTGTCCTTTTTATTTTTTTGGAAGTTATCAGGAAATGCAAGACTTTTTACACTACATTTACAGTTCAACCTCAGCCTGGCAGCATCCTGTAACGCTTCCTCTTGTTTTCTGTCAGTCTCTGCAGGCAGTTACATGGTGCTGGAGGTATATGGAGGCTCAGGCGAGAGCAGTACAGAGGATGACGTGCAGGGCAGCAGCGGGGAGCCAGTGGCCGGGGGAGACTCAGGCATTGACTTGAAGAAGCTCCTCTCTTCCTCCTCTCAGAGCAGCGGAGGACCAAACCTCAACAGACAGATCATGACACATATACGTCTACTACAGGCCAACCTGCACCATCTGAAGGTGACATGTTTCTTCACCTTTTCCAAAAAATGGTCAGCTATATATATATATATATATATATATAATGTTATGACAAAAAGTATTGGAATTCATATAGTGCATAAGTTTGGTTTAATTATATAATGGCAAAACTTAAAGGAATAGTTCGTCCAAAACCGATCTTAATGCATGTTATTCTAAATAGTGAAGAAGTTTCTTTATGTTGAAGACAAAAGATGATATTTTGAAGAATCAAACAGTTGTTGATCCCCACTGACTAAAATAGTAGGGAAAGAAATACTGTGGACGTTTGATTGCCAGCATTCTTCAGAAAACTAATTCTTTTTTTTATGGTCAGTATAAGAAATGCAGTCATCCAGGTCTGGAATGACATAAAGGAGAGTAGTTTTTGGGTGAAAAATTTTAATATTCTAATAAAAGGAACTAGATTGATACTTGTTAATACTTGTTAAATGCCAGGAAAGGTTCACAAAAAAAAAAAAAAAAAAAAAAATCCAAACCTGTAGACGTTTTTTTTGTTGAACACAAGATATTTTCACAAATTTAAGAACCAGACAGTTGTTGGTCCTCATTGACTTCCATGGTTGGGTGAGAAATACTATGTTTAATTTTTGGAAAAACTAAAAAGACTTGATGTGAGATCCATACATTTAAATGTGACCCAAGTGTCCAACTATATTTAAAAGAAAAAATCACGTAAATGTACACTAAACAATAATACTCGAATCTGTTCTGCAGGATACAGAAATCAAGTATAACCAGCTACGCCAAAGGCTATCAGAGGAAACAGCTACTGACACAGAAGAAAACAAAGGTAGTAGTGCAGCTTTAGTTCTACCTGTCAGTTGTTTGGTGTTGTGCTGTCACTAAAAGACCTTTCGTTCATAGTTCTCGTTCTCTTTTATCCTTCTCTCAGATAAAAGTTAGTCTATGTTTATTGAGACTGGAGGAGACACAGAGACACTGGGCTGCTCCTCCTTAAACATCGCTCATGCATGGATGGAGATAAACAGAATGGACAGGAGATCTGGAGTTTCTGTTCACACCCCACTACAGGACGATCCCAATCACTCGCTCCAAATCTCTGTCCATTTGCTCACCAGCGTGGTCATGGTACTTTAAGAAAGATTGCCATGTAAGGACAATTCATCACTCCACCATCTGCATTCAGAGGACTCATCGTTCCTTCAGTAAACCTCTAGAGAGCTCCACAGATCTTTCACATCACTAGCGTGATAATGATGAGCAGTTATTCACATAAACCGAATGCCTGGCTTCTGTTTGGATACGGCGTGCGGTATATGTGATTTTACAATGTAGAAACCAGCGGTGAGTGGCGTAAAAACTTCTGATTGAAGTCCAGTACAGCTAGAGCGCGTTATTAGATGTGTGAAGAATATAGATGAAATGAGCTGTCTCAAAGAGGAATGGGCAACAAAGGCATATGATACTAGGAAGGAAATGAGTCGGAGGATGGGCAGATGGTTGTGGTGGTGTCTCTCCTCATTCCTCCTCTCTTAATAAACCACGTGCTATTTAATGAAGCTACTGAGAGCGTTTTCTCTGGCTTGCAGCCAAGGGAAAAGCGGACCTTTCGCAATGTCGCCGGGTCAGGCAGCTCGGCCAGATCTGTCTTTCGGAATTTCTTGGTTTTGAGAATTAAGTTAAATAGAAAGAAGCTTCAATGCAGGAACTTGATGAAGACCCTTAACGGTCCATTTTAAATGTAATGTATTGTACAATTATGACCAACACTGCATCTCTTACAGAGACCCTTTTTTTTTTTCTTCTTTAAAGCGTTCAGTCATGTATTATTTTAACAGAAACTACTAAAAAAAAGAAGAAAAATAAAAGACTGCAAGGTATCCTTTAATATTAATGTAATCTGTATTTTTATTATTCTGTCTAGACGTTTGAGGTATTTTATTATATTATTGAACATTAATATGGTCTTGGCTTTCCGTTGAGAACATGAAATAGCTCTAATAGATGAGATTCTATTAAATTTGACTGAACTGATGTATTGTTCAAAATGGAAAGAAGATATTGCACATTGTGTCTTCATTTTATCACATTTACCTTTTGAGGAGCGTGGGAAGGACATTTTGTTTTGGATTTATGACCAAAAAAAAGAAATTACACATCTGTAGCAAAAATGTATTCAATAAACTGGAAACACGAATGACATCCATCTCTTGTTAAAATTCTTTCTTAAATTGTTTCAAAAATACAAGTGCAAAAAAAAAAGAGGTTCGAAACTCGGGTCAAGTCCTTCAAATACGAATTCTCAATATGAGAAAACTGATATATGCCATCGTTCCAACACTGCCAGTATCTTTGGGGCATGCTTTTCATAACTCTCCATTACTGAGGTGTTTTTGCTTCTTTGTTGCTTTCCCATCACCTTCCCACTTCCTCTTCCCCCTCCCCCTTGTTTTTGCCTCTTCCTCTCTGAACTGATGCCTGAAGGGAGAAAAAAAAAAAAGTGTCAGTAAAAACGAGCTTATACCCAAGTAGTGCTGTAAAATGATTATTCACATACAAAATTTTTGTTTATGGATGTGTACGGTGTATATTTATTGTGTATATATACACACAAGCACACGACTTATAAAATATACATGTAAAAATTTTCAAAATATATTACAGTGGGGCAAAAAAGTATTTAGTCAGCCACCAATGGCGCAAGTTCTCCCGCTTAAAAAGTTGAAAGAGGCCTGTAATTTTTATCATAAGTATACCTCAAATATGAGACAAAATAAAAACAAATCCAGAAAAACACATTTCTAATGAATTAATTGATAAATTCTTCTGTAAAATCAGTATTTTTGTTCACCTACAAACAAGCAAGATTTCTGGCTCTCATAGACCTGTGACAACTTCTTTAAGAGGCTCCTCTGTCCTCCGCTTGTTACCTGTATTAATGGAATCTGTTTGAACTCAATATCAGACTAAAAGACACCGGTCCACAACCTCAAACAGTCACACTCCACTATGGCAAAGACCAAAGAGCTGTCAAAAACAAAATTGTAGACCTGCACCAGGCTGGGAAGACTGAATCAGCTTGGTGTGAAGAAATCAACTGTGGGAGCAATTATTAGAAAATGGTCTACCATCAGTAACACACTACACCGCCAGGGACTCAAATCCTGCAGTGCCAGACGTGTCCCCCTGCTTAAGCCAGTACATGTCCAGGCCCGTCTGAAGTTTGCTTGAGAGCATTTGGCTGATCCAGAAGAGGATTGGGAGAATGACATATGGTCAGATGACAAGTTTTTACCAAAAAGTTCTATTTAGGTTTAGTGTTTGGAGGAGAATGAATGCCACACCTACTGTGAAGCACGGGGTGGACACATCATGCTTTGGGGCTGTTTTTCTGCAAAGGGACCAGGACGACAGATCCGTGTAAATGAAAGAATGAATGGGGCCGTGTATCGTGAGATTTTGAGTGAATACCTCCTTCAATCAGCCAGGGCACCGAGGACGAAACGTGGCTGGGTCTTTCAGCATGAAACACACCGCCCAGGCAACGAAGGAGTGGCTTTGTAAGAAGCATTTCAAGGTCCTGGAGTGACCTAGCCAGTCTCCAGATCTCAACCCCACAGAAAATCTTTGGAGGGAGTTGAAAGCCCAGCGACAGCCCCAAAACATTACAGCTCTAGAGGAAATCTGCATGGAGGAATGGGCCAAGATACCAGCAACAGCGTGTGAAAACCTTGTGAAGACTTGAAGAAAACCTTCGACCTCAGTCATTGCCAACAGAGGGTTAGTCTCACGTAGCCAGACCTTCAGCCATCAGTCATAGCCGCTTTCTTTGGCCAAGGCCTGCCCATAAGGCTGTTTGACCAACATGTCAAAAAACCAATCACAACATTCTATGCCGTGAACCTCGCATACTTTTGAGAATCCAACGTTTAGCTGATCTTAATAAATGCTTATTGTCACTCATGTAAACACGACAGTTTTTCACACGTCTGCGCGACTTCTCGACACTCGCGTCCCCCTGGAAATCCGAGAAAATTCAACCAATCATTTGACGACTTCTACATTCCTGAAGTGTTTCCAGTTAAGTGTACCAAATGTATCAGACGTTCAGCCAACGTTCCATAAGCGTGACGTCAGAGGCTGAGACTAACAAAGTTTATATAACAAAGTATTAAGATGAAATTGTATTATTGACCAAATACTTCTTTTCCACCATAATTTGTAATAATAAATTCTTAAATCCTACAATTTGTCTCACATAGTTGAGGTATACCTATGATGAAAATTACAGGCCTCTCTCATCTTTTTAAATAGGACAACTTGGACAATTGGTGGCTGACTAAATACTTTTTTGCCCCACTGTATGCATGTATGTATGTATGTAAAATATAAATATTACATATTGTATTACATACATGTGAACCAAAACATATTTTGAATGCAATTAATCGTTGGACATGACTAAAACAAAGTCATTATTTTTTTAGATATAATGTCTACAAAAGCAAATTTGTTCTTTCCGTTTCTTTAAAGATTAAGGACAAACAAATCAATTAAAAACCAGAATAAGAACTGAATGAATCTACTAATGTGCAGTAGTTAGAGCTCACCTAGACTGCCAGCGCCTGCCACTATTCCACACACGTCCAAAAGATGGCAGCCAGTTGGCGTCAGTATGTGAGCTGTGGTCAAAGTTTGCACCCACACGGTTGGGTGGAAGCTTCTTAAGCTTCTCCTGCTCCTCTGTAATTCAAGGTTAAAGACTCTTTATTCATATCATACTTCTATACAATATACAACTTGCAGTGAAATGTAAACCTGGTTACCTTCTGAAGCCCAAAACACACTGCACGATTTCAACAATCCTGTAAGATCTTTGCATGTCACACTGTGAAACTTGGATCTAATAAACTTGGCTACGATGTGTGTATAGAATGTACGACGACCTGTTGACTCGTATGCTATGACACGCTTTACTACAGAATAAAAAACCTCATTGGCATGTGCTAGTGGTAATCAAAAGAGCATGATAAATCACATTTATGTGAAAAGTTGCCAAACGTTTTGTGTGGAAGTAGCCGAAAGAGCAAGGGATAAGAGCTTGGAGTAAACGGTTACATTAGCGCCATGTCAAATTTTTATGATTATGCTGTATCGTAGGCAATCTTTGGTTAAAAGATCATGACAACGGCCGTCTTTGAACCTCTCTCACAGAACCACCGATTAGGAGCAACAATTACAGAAATCGACTACTGTTTTACGATGCCAATCTTTCATCTGGGACAAAACAAAAATCATGCAATGCGTTTAGGGCTCAAGACTTTGCATTTTCAATAGGATCAAAATAAGAGAATAGATAATAAAAAAAAGGTAACATGGAAGATTGTTTAACATATAAAATGTTACTTAAATAGTTAATTCACTTCTCTCAAAAAATGTAACATGCTAATGTAAAACAAAAAAACCCTATGGATTAATTTGTAATATATTAATGTACATGATACAGTATTCAATAAGCAGTAGGGATGCTCATTTCGGTTATTTCTCATAACCGACAACCGATGCTCGTTAACTGATTATTAACCGTTAACTGGAAACATTATTTTAAATGAGAATTGAATTCAATGTGACCCGTTAAAAATAGGCAACATCCACAAAACTAAGTCTTACCACTTTCTGACATGACAGGAGTCCCATCGAGGCGCGAGTTCTTTCATTAAATCTTCATTAACCGACAGCAGCTTTGCGCGGAGAGCGGAGCATATAAATCGCGCACAGAACACAAAACTGACGAGAAAGGCTCCGGAGGAAAACTGATGAGATCTAATAAAACGTTCAGATGACACGCAGCTCATTTCTCCATCACTATAAGTTACCCAAAGCACACATAAAAACACGTAACCCCCGCTAG
>JAUMHG010000038.1:18139463-18150679 GCA_032359395.1 Enteromius anoplus
ACTGTAAAACATTACTTGGTGTAAAGCTGCTTTGCAATGATATGTATCATGAAAAGCGCTATACAAATAAATTTGAAATTTGAAATTTTATGCTATGGGAACCAATACCTACTACACTAGGAGTATTCATGGTGCTCAAGGTCCACTTTCCTTTAGAGTTTAGCATCAATCCTAATCAAACAGGCCTGAATAAGCTATTCAATGTCTTTGAGAATTCCTGGAAAGTTACTGGCAAGTGAGTTTGATAAAGATTGTAGGTGAACTCTGCAGAAAAGTGGACCTTGAGGGCTAGAGTTGAGAACCACAAGGGTAGTGGGTATTGGTTCCCCTAGCATCAGCTCTATGATGCAGCACCCAAGTTAGAATTTGCAGGGAAACATCATGGATTGTGCATGCATTCTGGTACTCTGAGAAGGGAAATGAGATGCAGTACATCTTGTTTCCATGCCTAGGGCTTGAGAGATGATGATATGTATTGCAGATGCCATTTTAATCTCATGGGCAGGAGCATCACAACCAAAGGCTGAGAGTGGCCCAACACAATGTCTTTAGGGGCCTGACTGACTGGGGTCAACTCCTACACTAAATGGGATTTTGAGGGGGCCTCATAGCAAAGTCTGAGCAATATGCCCAATCTATACACATTTGCACCCTGATTTTTAACCACATATGATATTTCTTTTACACTCACATAGCTTGCAGCAGTCTTGTGCCACTGCTCTATTTTAACTGCTTGATATCACTGAGGAGGCAGAGTAGATGTAATAGAAACTCTGTCAGGGGACAGAGCAGGAAGAGATAATTACAACACGCTCCACTTTCTCCCTGTCCATTGTGAGTAGTGTACTGTAATTAAAACATGAGTTCTAGAGGCACTCTTTCACTCCCAACAAAGAGCAATCTGTGGGAAGAATGGGATGTCAGCTAAATAACCCCTGGTAAAACGTCTGCTTAACCAGGGCATGTTAAGAGTCAAGGTTTGGCTGATGGTCTAGTTCAGAGTTCGCCATCTTTTTTTTAGGAGACTGCTAATTTAATCTCTAATTTAATACACACTAGCAACCAAGAATTAAAAACAACAGGAACCTTATCCTGTCAATCATCATTATGAGAGTATAAGCATCAGTCATTGAGCCGTCCCACCAACAATTAATCTAGCATCCCTCCACCTCCCAATCTTTTACACTATTCCACTCTTTCTCTTTCTGTCTAATACCACTGAGTGAGTTAATTCAGTGCTTGAGTCGAGCCTCTGGATTAATTCTCTTTCGAGGACAGCAGACATATTAGACTGCTGTCACTTTAGTTCACCCCTTCTGGTAGATATTGGAACTAGCAGGAACATTTATTTATCTATTATATTACCACACATACTGTATATTTAGATAGTACCATAGCTTATAGTGCAAACTAAGTAAATAAATAAATAAAACAGAGATACCAGAGTGCTACTTAAATAAGTAACTAATGCTACAAAACCAAAACTGGAAAAGCTATTTAAATGATCTAGAACATGATAACATGTCCCACACCCCTACAAAGGATAAGCGGTTTGGAAAGCGGATGGATGGAAAATATGTAAATGTAATAAGTTTCTGGTCAGGCATTACAAACAGCCACCCTTTGGGATTCATGCAGTACTTGATTTGATGGGCCTGTCACATTTTTGCCTATTTCTGCAGTATAGACTGTTGCAAGAATGACATTTAGCACTTCAGCATTTCCTCTTCTGTTTCCCTGAAATGAGGACAGAATTGAAATGAGTCAACTATCCCTTTAAGTTTACTTAAAAAAAAAGAATATTTTCACGACTGTGTTTTTAACACATTTGCAACTTCAATATAAACATTTATAAACATTACAAGTAAACACAAATTTAAATGCATGCATGTCAGTATATTCTGCAGCACACTTTAACCATATTTCAAAGACAATAAAAGTAATTACGAAATTACATATCTATCATAATACTATTAACACTGTTTAGCTCATTGCATTTAAAATACATTTCAACTATAACACATTTCCATGAATTACAATTTAAATGTAATTAACTGTCCAAAAAGCATTACATTAAATTTACATTATGTTACTGTAACAATGTTTAAAGATAGCACATTTAAAATTGTGTCCTTAATGCACCAGCCGAGCAACTGCCATTGAAATGAATGGGGATGCTAACAGTAACAGAGCTTTTTACAGGTATTACAGACCTCGTTTAAAACTATGAGTGATAAGTTCAAGAATGCAGTCCAGTGACATTTACATTACATTTATCTGTATGCATTTCGCAGATGCTTTTATCCTAAGTGACTTACAGCACATCTGCCCTATACATTTTATCAGTATATGACCTTGCCACAGCTAATGCCATGTTCTACTAGTTGAGCTACAAGGACACAAGATAAAAATGTTGTATTTTACCATGAGATGATCTGATACAAATAGACAGGTACAGAAACACAAATGCACAAAAAAAAAAAACATTCACACAGGCAGGGCAGCACGCAAGGAGTGCATTTGAGCAAATCCATTTTTAATGAGCATCTGTGCTATTTGAAGGATACAGTCTCACTGTTTGAAAGATTGATTAAGCTGTGGGAATACTTCACTGAATCACATGGATCTGACACACACTGTCTGGAAATACATGAACAATATTCTCTCGCACAGCTTGCATATATTTGTCATGTGAACCACGTTTTTGACTAATTAAAAAGATAACTAAACAGTAATTAACATATTTATTATAATCAACACCAAAATTCCAATAGTAACAGGTCCAATGAACACAGAAAGCTTATATGAGGAACTTAATTTGCTTTATTAAACGGGCATAAACAAACTTTATGCTAGAAAAAACATGACTTTTAGTAAATGCATACTTGTATATTGTAAGATTCGGTACAGCCAAAGAAGTAAAGCACAACTTCAAACAAATCAACAAATCTCCAGACAGAGTATTTGGCTTGCCTTGCTTGAAGCAACAAGAAAAACGCTTCAGATTTGAAAGCTGACAGATCACAAACAAACTTCTATCTTAAAATGAATTGAATTTATAATGTCATGCTGTGAACCTGTTTTGAGTCAGAAACAGCCACTCAAATGCTAAAGGAAGAAGAGGAAAGTGAGAGAGTCTGCTAGTCAGGTGGCAAACTCTGTATGTTGTTTGACTGTCGATGCTTTCATATCATACACTGAAGGGTTCTTTTGAAACAAAAGAGCTCTGGTTATTGCAGTGATGTGCTATCGGGCGGGGATGATGGTGGTCCTCTTAGCTACTTCTGCTCTCGTTGTTTCTGAAACAGATGACACATGTTTTTGTTTTGCACAAAACTCCTGAAAGATGCTTATGAAAGGCTGCCATTTACAAATGACTGTGTCGTGTTTTTATGCATGAAATAGACACGCTGCATTTAAACCATGAAATTAGTCAAAGGCATTTCACCAAAATTCTGTAAAATAGCTTTCTTTTCTTCTAAAGCATTACCATGCATAGGGAATACAACTGAGAAGGGTACTCGCATGCATTAACTGGGTACCATCTGTATTATTGCTTAGCAACAAGCAATTAAGGCGGTATTGCTAGGAAACCATTTAAACCATATTGACGTCTGCTGGGGAAATTCTGATTCCAGACAGAAACGATTGTGTAGAGTTTGTGATAACAATAGTTCCAAAGAACCTTTATGGCGTTAATGCGTATTGTTCTTTCAATACAAGATGGATTACAAGCTAATCTAAGATTGATTAGGGTTTCGATCAGCCTTAATTTCCCAGCAGTAAAAAAACCCCCACACATTCATCTGACTGGATAATGACTTACAAGACACTAAAATTCACTAATGATTTAAAAACAGTTATATTTCTCTTTGCTTTGCTCTTTTTGCACTAGTTATACATTTTGTGCTGTTTCTGAGCAAGACCAGAGGTGAATAGATTTTTTTGAAATAGATAGATAGAATAAATAGTTTTAGAAAATGTTTTAATGGGCCACACCTCAAAAATATCTTGAGATCACGTGCTATAATTGAAAAAAAAAAGCAATGATGGGCCACTGAGTTATTGATTAATGCGTAACTACAGTGGTACTACACAGAGCAGACATTTAAATTAGTTTAGCAGTGATTTAAGAATATGTGTGATGCACAAATGTGAATGTAACCTGTAAATCAAAGTATTTACAGTATATAATATATTTCAAATTGAATTTAATTATTAGTCTTTTTGTGGTTTTGTCCACTGGCAAATATATTTTGATGTAGTGCCCATGCTGCTAACCTCGTCTCTAGGCTTGTCATCCTTCATTTTCTTCCTGGTCATGTGACCTCGAAAACCAGCTTGAATCTTAGCAGCAGCCTTGTTTGCGGCTGGATCATCGAGGGGAATGTCCATGATGTCCTCATCTTGTGGCTGAGTGCATCCTTCCTGCAGTTCAGATTAAACACAGTCAGCCATTTTAGCTATGACTACATGGCAGAAGAACAGTTACAGTTCCTTGTCAAGATCTACACTGAAGTGTCAACGAACTTTCACACTATGTAATACCACATGAGACCAATCTGTATCAAGAACACCAAGTGTAAAATGATTGCAGACTGCTAAACAAGTCTGAGGAACTTACAAAAAGGATCCCAGTTTCTGCAAGAACTCCAAAGACTGTTCCTCTTTAACCCCGTCATAATGGAAAGGCTTTGAAGAAGGTTATAAGTATATGCTGCATTTGTAAATTCATCTTGAATACACAATTGGACATTTTAAGTATTGTACCTTCAGAAGGTGCCCTATGGATTTGCTTTCAAATTGATTTTATGAGGTGGATTTCTTCTATGTGATTTGTACAGAAATGCATAAGTTCTAGGGAACAATAAAGCAGTATCCCACCTCTAAACATAACTGCTAGTGCGGTGTAAGCAGATCATACAAAAATGTATTAAATTGTATGAATGAATACAGCTTGTTAAAATGTAAAACAGTTTTGAAATTGGCATTACAGTATGTAGGTTCTTCTAAATACTGTAGTGGAGTGTGTGGAATCTTTTTATTTTTACTGTGTGGTTTGTTGCAGTGGCTAATGGTGAAGTATTGTTACAGTCATGTCAAAACCTAGTCGGCACTCTGTTGCTCCCAAAGGTTGTTTAATAGTACTCTAACCAGTCCAGTTTTTGGTGAAAGTCCCATTAGAAAATTCCTTTGGGAGTAGCTGTGCACTGGGTTGAGGTTTAGATATTGGTAAATGTTTTCATGCACAGGTATGAGTTATTTTTGGACATGAGAGCTTTTCAGTATTTATATTATTATTATAATGCCTTATATATCCATCATATAATTCTTTCCAGAACTTAATCGTTTGATATTACAGCTCATATTACTGCTTCATTTTGATGAAAACATCCAGCAAGTGTGAATAGCTACAAATTGAACTCTCTTACATTCAAATGAAAGTTCTGTCATCGTTTATTCACCCTCATGTCATTCCAAACCTTTAGTTTTTCTGTGAAATGTAAAAAGAAGATATTTTATGAAATTTCATGGTCACCATGTCGTTTTGGTTACCAACAATCGTCCAAATATCTATGTCTGCAATGACATGAGGGTGAGTAAATGACAGAATTTTCTTATTTGAACTATTTACTTTAATACTATTATGTTCACTTTTAATCTTTTCTCACTAAAAGAGTTTCTTTTTCTCTTAAAATCAAAATCATGAATGCACGGTATCTCAAAGGTAAGTCATCATATTTAAGGGAATGCACATTCTTCTTGTTTGATTTCTTTGATTCTTTTATTCTCCTCATCCAGTGGGATCCAAGCTGTCAGCGGTCCCTAGTGAGCCTCGAGTTTCCAACAGCTCAACTAATTTTCCCTGCCTGCTGGGGGTGCATCACAGTCAAGGGACTGAAGCTAAAAGCATTCGGAGCTTCGCAGGCTACAAGTGTGAAGATCCAGCTGAGCGAGGTGGAAGCTTGATGTTCCTCTGAGGTTTCTGCATTATTACGCAGGGATAAACAATGATCTATTACACAACAAACAAGAACCTGTGTGCTCCTATTCTGTGATCCTTCACCATAAAGCCCCTCAAGTGTCAAAAAAACCTTTTGACACTCAACCTACATGCTCATAGATTTGCATCCAACACAAAAGAATATTCATAGCAACAGAGATTTCTCAAGCATGGCGGGAGCTGATCCTGAGACCAATCATCAATCAAGGAACATCTTGTGTGAACCTTGCTTGTGAGTATAGCTGATCAGAAAAATCTTCCATCAGTTTGGAACATGCAAATGACCATCTGTCTCATCAGTCACAGCCACATATTCATTCAAATTATACACAGATAATTGCTGTTTCTAGAAAGTTCTGAACCCTCCCACAAACACACAACTCCAAGCCCACGCAGTGGATGACTTGTGTAATCAACCGACTGCTTGTCGTCCTGCTGTACAGAGAGGGTAAAACAAATGGTAATGAACAATTGCCAACGTGACACTAACTAATCACAGATTACAGTCTTGTTTATTTAAACATTTTAATCAATTCATAATGTGGAAATAAAAGCAATGAGCTTATGTTTGATCTTGTAAAAATGAACTTATCAAGAATTAAAGTGTTATGTTTTTAGACACAGACATGTCAGTTCTGAAAATCAGCACTTATGAATGCACAGGGCCAGACGTAAAACCAGTGACCCCACTCACCAAATACAACTGCATTCA
Source organism: Enteromius anoplus (assembly GCA_032359395.1). NCBI lineage: Eukaryota > Metazoa > Chordata > Actinopteri > Cypriniformes > Cyprinidae > Enteromius > Enteromius anoplus. The sequence continues at coordinate 18,146,180 of JAUMHG010000038.1, forward strand.
CGGCATTCTCTTTTAAGGCATTTCAAATCTTTCATACAGTAAAAAAAGCTGTGGAGAAATATTTATCTGAGAATTAACACTACCCAGTGTCATTCTCTACTGTTAATGTAAACAGAAAAAAAACAGACAATCTTTGTTTCCCTAAGCAGTAAAACTTTGATATTCCTCTGTATATTATATGCAAGCTGTGATTCCTCTGCCAGGACATTGATACAACTGAGTACAGCAGGATCTCTTAAATCCCCTTGTTGTAAACAGTTACTTAGATAAGTGAAGTGAAGTGAAGTGAAATGACTTGTGGCCACGTATGGTGAACCATACTTGGAATTTATAGATAATCGTTGGTTTTAGCTGATTAATCTGGCTTTGTAATCACAATGCAGACTCTCTCATTTTTTAATTAATTTGTAAGTTTAATATTTTAATGTAATTGGTGTCCAGCAGTTCCGTAAATCCTAAAATATGAACTCAACTAAGTTGCTGTTCTTGCTGGATTATGTAACAACGACATTTACAATTCAGTTCCACCTTAACTGTTTAGAAATTGATTAAATTTTTAAAGAGCAGACCGTTTGAAAATGTCTAGAATATCGCAAACATAACATAGTCTGTTGTCACAAATCTGCATAATTCCTAAGTTTCTTTTTGAAGCTGTACAAACATAAAAACACGGACTTCACTTACGTTTCGACAATCCATAGCGATTTGAGATGACAGGTTTGTGAAGTTTAAGATTTGTTGTCCAGTAAAACTATGATTGAAGAATATATGGGTAAAGATGTTGTCTCTCTCTCTCTCTCTTTCAGTGTGTTACGCTCTCTGAATGCGCTCTGCCTGTCTGTAGATGGTGTTCGCTTCAGCTGAATGGACCAATCAGAATGCGCGACACTCTGCCACATTACACGGCTTTCTTCATATGGGCTTTCCTACGGATTATTAACGATTAAATATTGCTCAAGTACATAAGAAGGCGCAAACACTCTATATTTCGATTATTTATTTATTTGTTTATTTCATTATTATTATCTTTTTTTTTTTTTTTTTTTTTTTTTTTTTTTTACAACAATTTTATTATAAGTTTTAACCGTATGACAAAACCAAGAAGCTTATGTTACCTGATTTTGCTCGCCAGTTTTGGCAGAAATTGTTGCTTACACATGTTGTTTTTATAATGTTCATAACCTAATTAAATCATATACCTCTACAAATTACATGGCTAAATCCCTAAACCTTATAAATAAATAGGCTATTCTGATGTAACAACCTTTATCAGATGGGTTGGGGAAAAAACACTATTTAGAATATTTAATAAGATGTTCATATATTTCATAGTGATCAAATTTGGTTAAAAATCAAATGCTTTATTTAATCATCAACCCGTGCAATTTCATTTTATTTTAAAAAGGTAACGAAACAGTAACACTTTAGAAAAGGGAAAACTTATTCACTATTAACTATGATTTTCTCTCAGTAAATTTCTAATCTGATGCTTATTAATAGTTGGTAAGGTAGGCTAGTTGTGAGTTTTATGGAAGTAGAATAAGATTATGTAGAATAAGACATGAATATGTGCTTAATTACTACTAATAAATGGCTAATATTCTAGTAATATGCATAAAAAGCTAAAAGTTAAGGATACCCTCAAATAAATTGTTACATATGAAACATTTTAAATAAAAAAGAGCTAATTAAATTGAGAAACAAATACATAAAACATAGACTAACAACTCTTAAAACACACACAGCGTGGGTGTGCGTTAGTCACTCTGACAGTTGTGTGAAATATAACTGTATACACTGTCCTTCTGTGTGAACCCTTTGTGGATCCAGCAGATACACTGAAAAGTGTTACAACCCTCCCTGTCTGGTCAAATAAGATTTTTCTAGTTGTGTTTGGATGTAAATGAACAGCTTGTGATGATGTTATATAACAAATTGAATAAGAGAATTTGATGATTCAGATTTTATTGGCTCTGTCATTTAACATCCACTGCCATGAGTGCAAATTATAATATAAGTCTGAAATAAAATGATCCTTCCTTACCTCTAAAAGTTTTTTATCCCATGAACTCTTTAGAGAGTTATCAGAGCCCAAAAGGGTGCTTCCTTATCATGGTAAGTCTCTATGCGTAGTAACTGATTAGGATTCTCTGAATATCATCCACCACATTGGGCTGTTTTCATTTATTCCACTTGGTTATTAAAACATGAACACATCATGCTTATTTGACAAGGTATCATGATAATAAGTTTCATGAACACTATCTGTTCAAAGATTGAAAGAAGTCTTGTTCACCAAGACTGCATTTAAAAAAAATCTAAATCTAAACATTGTTTATATTTTACTATATTTTAAAATGTAATTTATTTCTGTGAGGGCAATGCTTTTTAGCAGGCTACTACATGCTTCAGAAATAATATGCTGATTTAATATTGTGTAGAACCCATAATAGGCTATTTTGTATTCGTTTTCAAAAGGTACATGTTTGTACCTATAAGAGTACATTTTAAGGTACACCCTTATAAAGTACCAAAGTGTACCTTTTGAAAAGGTATGACAGAGTGACAGCTTTTGTACCCTTATCTCTGAGAGTGTAGGAAGTTCAAAAGAACAGTATTTACTTGAAAAAGAAATCTTGTAACATTATATATGTATTAACTGCCACTGTTCATCAGTTAAGTGTATCTGAATATAAGAAAATAAGATGAACATAACAAAAAGAAGAAAAAAAGAAGAAGTGAAAATCCTCTTAATCTCTTGAAACATTTCATCAGTATATCAATCTGATTCTATCAGTGTGCCATGGCACCACTACAGCTTAAAAAATATACTACACTTAATTTGTGGGTCAAAGCCCAATGCATTATTCTGTGCTGGCAGGTTAAAATTAACAAAGCTATTGTCTTATACATGGTAATTTAAAGTGCTGTATCTCAAATTACATGTTTTATTCCAGTTCTACATGTACAACTACTTGTGCACCTTCTTTAAATGGAAGCCTTTTCTTTTTTTTTCTTCTTTCATTTTTGTTATACAACCTTACTTGCAACTTTATGCATTTTTAAATACTATATATAATTCAATACATTTATTAACAAAGAACCTAATGTGTTTACATTAGCCACAATTAATTTATAACAATTAAAATATTATCACTGCATCTCTATGTATTAACATCCGTCATTATTTCCTGCTATTATTGTCTTTATGATATGTTGTATGACTGTGACTAAAATAGCAAGTTGAACATTAAATGCTCTAAAGGGAATTGTCTTTGAAAGGATGCAGGCATGTCGGGTCAGAATCCTTCAGGCACATATACGTGTTTATGTGCTGAAACCGTTTCATGCAAACTCATGTCATACAGACCCATATAATGGATACAAGCCAATGTGTCTGGAAAGATGAGCGCTGCTGAGCGTTCATTCTGGTAATGTCATTTCATCACATCCTAGATTAATTATGATTAAAGAAACATCAATCAAGCCTCAAAAGGCAAATAACTTGGTAAACAACATGTTATGCTGTACTTTAAAACCTTTGTGTTGTTGCGTTTATTTTGTCATTTATTTGACATGCTGATTTGGTGTAACACTCCATCCTCTATTAACACATTTAAACATGAACAAGCATAAATACACTTGCATTCTGAATTAGTGACAAAAATGATGTGCAAAGCAGCTTGGTTGATAGGCCTGAAATATCATAAATACATAGCTTACACCCACACTAATTTTAAAATAAATAAATTAAACTCGAGGAAAAGTCCATGAAATAGGGTCAAATTTACTATGTTAATGTGAGAGTATTGATTTTGAACTGTATGTGTGAGTTGTGTATATCTATCTATCTATCTATCTACAATATCCATATATAAATTTTTAGACTACATATTTTTTAAATTACATATTGTATTTTAATACATTATATATTAATCATTTTAATTTACACAAAATTGCACTATATTGCTTACTCAATATTGCACTTCTATTGTATTTTTTAACAAAACAAAGGAAGTTAGTGTTATTTAAACATCAATCCTCAAGTATTGTAGACTTCATAGCTTAAAAATGGTGTTTTGTGATATTTATGAGTATACTGCCATCCAGTGGTACTTTTATATAAAAAATAAGAATAACAAAGCATTGACTTCTTATTGTATAAATCCATCATCCCTCATCATCTCATTGTGAAAAAAGTGTGAAACATTCCTTTTGTGATGAACACTGTTCTTGTTTTATTACCCAAAAATGGACACAAAAAGACTGCAGCCAAGAAGGAAGAAATGATCCTTTGCAGAACCTGTGGGTAAGAGTTAGGCACTCAATGAATAATGAATAAACTAATATCATCTCAACAACTGCACCCATGACACTTTTATCAGTGGTCTTTAAATTGAAATAATCAATAAACTAAACACAATTACATACTTTACCTGACTGATCTACCTTGCCTTTTGGTAGTTCAGCAGAGAGATCTAAAGATATAAAGATATAAAG
>JAUMHG010000038.1:18200312-18212789 GCA_032359395.1 Enteromius anoplus
ACACAGAGTACATAGAGAGCTGGGTGCTGGAGTGAAATCCAGTGGCCTGAGCTGGCACCTCCAGCTGACTGTGACAAGTATACAGTTAATAGCAATCCTGCATAGCAATTTTAACAAAGTCTAAATAGCCTCTGTTGCTATTTGCGCTTAGTTTTTAATAATCTTTATTTTTAATTAGTCTGATAAATTAGTAAGAACTAATGTTGATTATGCCACTTTGTAAAGAAACACTATGCATTTAGCTACTACACTATATAGAGACAATAACAGTAGCCTATCGTTTTTAGACACCTGCACTGCATTTTCAGGCCCCGAAAAGAATACTGTTGTATAAACGAATGGCTGAAATGCATAAGAAGTTTGCCACTATAAAAAAAAAATAAAACTTTAAAATAAAACTTGAAAAACCCTGAAAAGTTAAATAAATTTCTATAAGCAATCAGCTGAAGAAATTAAAGGTATTTATTTCTGTGTCTGTGATCAGTGTTTTCAATGACTGAGACGAAAATAAGTTGACTGTTAAATATAACAGATAAACATCTGCTCATACAAAATATAGTTTAAATTGTTGACTGCCCTGATCTATTTTTTTTTTTTTTGAATAAGTGTAAAATGCTCAAAATGCCTAATAATTTGTAGATAATGCGAGTTGTACTTGAGTTAAATAAATATAACATAGTTATTAATAGTCCTATAATTATTTTAATTATTTTTAATAATAGTGTAAGTAATCTTGTCTGTGTGTACCTTATTTGCGTATTAGTAGGCCACCCAAATGGTACATTTAGTCTTTCTAAATGGGAATAGAATGTCTGGTTGGATTTTTACTCAATGACATTCATTCAATTTGTGTATTTTAGGTATTTAAAGAATTTTAAAGTTTTTTTTCTTCCCTCCAGAACTGGGTTTGCATTGTACTTTGTGTTCGTCTGTCATTGGATCCTCTGGGCATTTCAACACGCGCTCGTGTTGAGATCAGTCAACTCCGCCTCCTACCTGCCACGCGCTCACAGTTTCTTCTGGATCAGAGAGATCTGCTGCGCCCGGCATTCGCGCTCTCCTGCTGACAGCACGCGCTTCATCTAACTATTTAAAACTGCCTTGTAAAGTTAGATGTAAGGCTAAACATCTACTACACTTTGGCCAGTATAAGGGAGACACACACGTTTGTTTCAGCGTCGTGAACATTGAACGCCCTGGCACAAACGAGAATGGACAGTTTCAGACTGTGCGGGGAAAAGATGCTAAACATCAAGAAGTTGTGGATATAAACGGACAGAAGAACAAAGCTCATTGCTAATATCCTATGGCTTGAAGGTGAGGCGCATGTTTTAAAGAAAACAATTCTTTTTTTTTTCATCATGTTTATATTCCAACCTGCTCCACCTACAAAAATCTGTTTGCATTTTAAAACACAAGGTTTTATACTTAACAGCTTTAAAATAGTGTAATGAAGACAAACTAAAACAAAGAAAATGTAACTTAAACACCCCAGTGTACAAGAAACAATCATATTATTATGTAATAAAACATAATTTTACTTTCCATGGAAGACTTCTTTTTTTCTATTTTAATAATGCTTTAGAATAAATCTCCTATAAACAGTTTTATGTAGTATACATTTTCACTGTAAATTATATAATTGACATTTTATAGTTCAGAAAACACAGTTCTTTATTGTATTTTACACAAAAATTCTATTTATTGTCTTTCAATCTAATGTTTCACAAAAATGATTTAACAGTATTTTGCATTTAACTGCACATGAAGTAGCAGGATGACTGAGGTATTGAGTAAATTGCTGTACGTAATTGTCTGCTGTTTATTGATTTATACAATTACATAATCACTTGTTAATTATCTCTCCATATTAGCCACATACACATTCTAGCACCGTTTTAACTTGTGGTTTTTCACATTTTGGAAACTTTGCTAGAGTACATGGAACAACTATCAAATGTTTCTGTGTCTTGATATGCTTCTTTTACTAATCTACCAAGTCGCCTAATCCTAGACAGTTGACAAAGTGAGTCCATTGGCTGCCCATAATAATCTGTGCTAAATCATTTACATCCTGGCAGTAGGAGGGATGGTGTTCATACAGTATGTTCATGGAGTGATGTTCTGTGTACAGATCATAATAATATTCTTCAGAACCTTCTGATTTTCTGTAGTATTCTCTACATCTCTGCAAGAGTGGAATGTGTGAAAATGACTTGGTTTGACATGAGGAAGAAAATATGATGAATGCCACTGCTACAAAAATTGATCTCTTGGTTAGACCAGCCCTGCATTGAGGAAATTCAAAGTAAGCATAAGGCACATGAGAAATACTGTACTTTTTTGCGCAAAAATGAAAGTGACCGAAAATGTCTATGGGAGACTGTTTCCCCTCGTGGATTTTTTGCGTGGAGAGGTGTGGCCCTGAGAGCATTTTCTTGACATTTCTATGGAAAAAGAAGCAGACACCACAGACTGCCCTTTTGTTATTTAACAGAGCCTGTTTTTAGGGGCTTGTAGAACAGGGGGCAGTGTTTCACACCAGCTTTAAACCAGAACATTTTAAACCACTGAGAAAAGAAGCACAGTTAATGAACCGTATTAATTTGACAATTAGTTATATAGATCAAATATGTTGATGCAGGGTTTAGCTAGAATTAAAGACGTGGCAACAGATGTCAGTGACTGATGGTCATGTTGTGTATCTCCATGCCAGATGTTGGGCTCTGACAGCAACATTTAGTATGGAGTTGTAGTGCACAGACTGAAAAGGACGCAAGCAAATAAACTCTTACATTTTATGTTCTTTCTTTGGAAGTAGTGAACTCAGACAGCCTATTGTAAAAAAAAAAAAAAAAGGCAGATTTAATATGGCACATTATGGTCTAAATATATTTGCTAGCAGATTAGCAGGTGGGATAGACATTAGAAATGCTGAGCACAAGACATCTCAGAAAATTGGTGTGCTGAAAATGTCACTGCTGTGATTTGGTTATATTCACAGTAGATTGCCATTTAAAGACTAAAATGAACAAGGGTCACAGTGTTATGTAAGACTATATACATTTGTACCTCTGAGTATGACTTCTAACTCATAGGAAACTCATTTAATAAGTCATTTTTGACTCAGACTAAATCTTTTATGACATTTCTAGCTTTATGTTTACCTTGCTGTCTACTATGTTATTTTGTTTAATTTAGAGGACAGGGCAGAGACCATGACTAATGTTATGGATCATAACCATGGGCAAACTTAAATAAATGCTGTCTCTAAAATGTGCATGCTTCAGCAAATGCAGGCCCAGCTGGAGAGTCGTTCAGACATTTTACAACCATGTTAAACTCAAAACTAAGATGCACATTTCTGGAAGAAACTTCTTCACAGTTCAGGTCTAGGACAAACAGCTCTCAAGTTGCATCGAAGGAAATCTTGAATTTAAAATAAAGTATGATTATCATTTCAGTTAAAACTATAACTATTAAACATATTTGATAGCAAAATATTTGTCGTTTAAAAAATTCCTATATGCCATTTACATAAGTGACATAATTTTCTTGTGAAATTTCATGCTATTTCTCACAAAAAGCTATGACATCAGGTGACTTGAAATATTGTGTATTGACTACTTTAATGATGCTTATTATTTTAGCCCTTTTTTTGGACATGACAGGTACAGTCATTATGGGATAAATCTACAATCACTGTCAATCTATCAATCAATATCTAAAAACGCATTTGCAATTAACAATGTATTATTATTTTACAGTAGTAACAGTTTTTGGTGGGTTAACAGCACATTTTTATAAAGGTTCCAAAAAAAAAAAAAAAGCTAATTTCTTGCACAAGCGTTTACTGTATGCACTGGGTATTTCAACTGAGAGAGAAAAGATTTCCATTGCGCATTGGAAAACTGCTTAAAAAAAAAACTAATTAATTTTTGAAAATTGATATTTAATGGATATTTTGAATAAATATTCCTTAATCCTTATTGGGTTAGTTCACACAAAAATTTAAATGTTATCATAATTTGTTCACTCTAATGTCATTCCAAACCCACAAGACTTCTGCACCCTGGAACACTGGCAGGGTTATCAGATCGATCTCCTGATGGCACTGAGGAGAGATGGCCATCGTATAATGCGGTGTATGCCACTCTTCCCAAGAGGGGCCTGCCCTCTGAAGTCCTGTAGCGTCAGGACAATTGAAAACTTCTATTGATACAACGGTCCTCAGACCACATTATCACCCAGAATTATGGGAATCAGTCCCTTTAAGACTGGTCTCTGAGTTCTCATCCAGGTTTTTTAGCAGGTCGGCTTGGTACACCTGTAACACGGCCACACGGTCGGGAGAGAGATAGCTTGCAAGTGTCTACTCAACTCATGGCATCATCTTATAACCACTTTCATTCATCCCCATTACATTGTTTATGGGGACGAAAAAGCGGGCTGCAAATGGCCATGATTTTGACACCTCGGATTTCTATAGCAACCTGTACATTATGTGCATCTACTTGTAATTCCTGATTATAGTTGATACAAACGGTATATTATGTTCACATCACTGTACATCCATCTGTAAATATTATCCAGTTTCTGCTTGTACATATATGCTATAAGTGCACTTATAAATTATACCTGTATCCTGCACTTGCTGCTAATTGCACTCCTGGTTAGACCTGAACTGCATTTCGTTGCCTTGTGCTTTTACACGTGTAATGACAATAAAGTTGAATATAATCTAATCTAATCTATCCATCAGTTACGGAATGCACTGATCAAGTTTGAATATGACCTTTAACTAACAAACTTGAAAGAGAAGAAAAATGCTTCATACTGTACATATGTGTCCACTAAATACTTGGTTAATGTATCACATCCGTTACATGTTAATGGCATGTAGCTAATTACCTTAGGATGCATTTATCATCATGTCCTCATGTTTTTAATATGGATGAACTTTACACACTGCCTTCCCTGGATGAATAAACGCTTCCTTTGGCCTTGATAGTTGAACTTGCTGTACAAAAATTGTTTTTATAAATACATCAAGTTGCTTTACCCATGAAAAAAAAAAATGGCCAGGAAGTGGTCAGGGGTGTTTCAACCCCACATCATCATTCGTTTCATGCTGTTTCCCATACTCCTGTAGCAAGAGAGGTCTTGCTTGACCCTTGAGGCTAGAAGACACCCTCCTATATGGGAAACAGGCAGATACTGCTCGAGACATGGTTGTTAGCATGGGCACACAGTCCTAATGAGCTCATCTGAGGCTTGTTATAGTGCTTCTCCACTGCTGCTCTCCAAGAAGCAGACAAACCTACAGTTTCCCTAATGGTTGCTTTAGAATGAGTGAGTGCTGGAACAGACAGAACTGGAACACTGGAATAATGTGGGTTTGACACACATCGATGATATCTAACAAACACAGCATTGCTCTATGTGTTTATTTTATTCAGATTAGGTGGAGAAGTGCTTTCTTCGTTCCACTAAACCTTTGATTACCTGAGGGTGGTGCAGACACTGTGGCCTTTGGGATAAATTGATTTTTTCATCATGAAATGTCAAAGTAATAATTGTAGACCAAAGCATTAAAAATAAATCACAAAACCCTAACCAAACTTAATTTTCATTTAGGTTATGTCCAAAGATAATGACTTTTTATAGCATATTATTGCTTTTTACAAAAGCTCTGAATATTATTATTGATCAGTGTATGTGTCACTATAAACTGCAAATGTTTCTTTAAATATTATTCCTTATAAATAAAAGTAATTTAGTGTTTCCCCCCCCTGTAAAGGTATTTTTTGACTTTCCACATATGTTAAATCTTTTGACACATTATAATATTATTCGGATATCAAATTGATATCAAATAGGGTTTTAACTCACAAGACACATTATCCTCCCAGTATTTGATATTTGACAATTTTAAAACAAATTACTGTTTACAAACTGATTACAAACTACAGTGTGGTGCTTCAGTTTTAACTGTGAAAGAGTGTGAGGTAAGATGGAAGTCGCTGAACATTTAATACTGTTTCACAACAGTTTATGATAGAATATTTCATTTTATCATCTATATACACACACCTGCACCTCATTACCACACCCATTTACTGATTACACACACACACCAAAAGCCAGCCCTGAAACTTCTACTCACCACAAAGTCTTGATTGGCCCTGGCTATCATTTCCGAGCGTTCCCTCCCATGTTTATTGTTCCTGTTGATACCTTGGACTGTTTACCTGTTCCTGTTCAGGAACTCGAGCTGCGTCGACGAGACGCTATGGGAATGCCTCCAGCGTGATGGCTCTGAATCATGTGTAAAATCAGCCAATAAACAATTGGGACGTCATAGGCGGGTGACGTCACTGGCCAGGAAGCATAAAAGCACGTGGAATGCTGCCGGCAGATAGCTCTCTGTCATTTAGCGAATCGCTCTGTGTTGTGTGTGTGTCTAGCTTTTGTCTCCATCAAAAAAAAAAGAAGTAAAAAGATAAAAAGAGGGGCGAGGGCAGCTTACAGTTCAGAGTGTGTGTGCGTACGTGCAAACGCTACATCTTGCCGGACGACACACACACGCATTGTGTAGCTTGCCTGGGAATGAAGCACGCAGAAGCAGGTCTCCAAAAGAGTGAAGAGAGCTGCAGGCATTGTGAGAGGATGCCGCTGCATGTGCTTCGCTCCTGGAGAGCTCTTCTTAGTGATGAAGGAGCCTTCATTAGCAATCCTCTGGCGTTCGTGGGAATCGCAGCTTGACCTCGAGGAGGCGGGATCCGAGACGAGGGAGTCCCTATCTCTGTCCTCCAGCTCGCGGTCTAGTGCTAGCCAGACGAGAGAGGAAGCGCGTCCTGGTACTTCCCCTCGTCAGTGCGGTGCAACGCTGCTCCTCTCCTCATCCGAGGAGACTGCGGTCTCCTCATCGCCAGATGTCAGAGAAAAGAACTGAAACTGCTCATATATGATCGCACATATAAGAGTAATACAGCATTTAAATCTGTGAAGTGTCTATTTTTTTTTGAATACATTCCCAATATCAACAAAACATTCTGCTTTTGATAAATAAAGAAAATGAACAGGGTGCGTTCTCTGCTGTCTCTGTCTCCGTGATGTTCAGATTACAAAACGTCAATAAAATGAATTGTAACTGTCTCACAGACATGAGAGTTATATCTAAGCTGTATATGTCTTCTCTAAAATGAAGTTAGTGCTGTCGAAAACAAATATTATGTGATAAAGTTATCAGTATGAAAACAACACCATGTTCATTTTCATGGTTAGAGCTTATTATAGTTAATTCGACCACGCCCCCGAGCTTCACAAGCTATTGTTATTACAAGCACCCACGTGCGATGCGCGCGACATGTACACGCCCACAACAGCAGCGCGAGCTCTGCTTGAAAACATTTCTCCAAGTTCACTTCGTCTGCGTTTCGTTTCTGAAGAAGACGTGCTGTGAGAAATAAGGTTTGATTTACTTCAGACAAAGAAGATTTGACGCGTAGCTCGATTCAGGAAGACATCATGAAAGGAATAACATATACATCGTGCAAGCTGACCCACGGAGGAGATCGTTATAATGAGTAAGTGTTTCTTTATTTTTTTCTTTGGTTTACATTGTATTGTGGCATAAACCTGAAAACCTTTACTAGCTGGGGTTTTCCCAAACTATAATTCCTGACTAAAATGCTTGAAATCAAGTGAAACGGTAACAGAATGACAGACATCTGCATTTCTTACTATGTATAATATAAAACATTACAATATTGAAGTAAAATGATGAATCCTGTGAGTCTTAAAATGTTTAGGATTGATCCTCTGTTCACAAATCTATTTTATAAATATATATCTATAGATGTTTAATGTTCTAAACAATAATAATAACATCTTGGATATACTGTAAAATGCTTTTTTATGATAATACAAACGATATATATACTGATATTAGCATGCTCACAGATGTTTTGTTATTTGTTATGTTTTGTTTTTTAGTGATCAGACACCTGTACCACCGAGTCCTGTCTCCTCTCTTCAACCTGTTTTCCTAGGAGCGCTGTTACCAACATCAGATGTTTAACTACACTGAGATTCTCTGGTAAAACAAGCTTTTATTTTTCTTGAAAAGAAGCAGCAAACACTGAAATATCAGGTATTATGGAGGATTCACTTGTTGAACAGAATCTGTTTTCAGGATTGACTCAAAGTTTGTTCACATCTCTGTAGGTAGATCAATAATGTGTCTTTGACCTTTATTATGTATATTTTAACTATACTTTGTTATAAATAAAAGAAACAAATCATTTGAAAAAACAGTTTTTTGTCTCACATCTCCTCACATTCTTTGTTACCTGCCTTACCTGTCTGTCTCACTAATGGCCCATTAGGGGAGTGGTCTTTGTCTCTTCAGGTGGGAAATACTGAATATTAATGGGACATTCTCACACCCCCTGCATACAGGCTTTCAGCCTCAAAACATGTCTTTTAAAATTTAAAACACTATATTGTTTTCTCTGAAAAAGTAAGTGGAATGATTTTCACATCACTGTGAAGTAAATATTCTAGCCTAATAGACTGGTTACTCTCAGTACTGTGCATTACTATTAAGTATGTGTTTCATGGCCTTATTTCAGCTACTTTTATTTTCACAAAACTTACAAACCACAAATAATATTTTTTTCCTAAAAATGCAAACATGAAAATTCATTTTGGTCACATATTATTGTAGAACAGTTTGTGCTGATTACAAGAAAAGTACAGGGGGTTCAATAATATGTTCTAAGAAGCTGATAAAAGCACAAATATCAGAGCATATCCAAACATCTCATGGGCCCCAAAATCACCTTGTACTCCAGAGGGTTAAAGGCTCCCTTCCTGCCTTGCAAACCGCTAAGAACTACATCTGCACTGGTGGGCAGGGGGTACTCGGCAGCAGCGCAAGCTGGTGCGTGTCTGCACACGATGGCAGTGCTACAGGCGTACCAGGCAGACCTGCTGAAAGACCTGGATGAAGGCGAGCAAGTGAGCTCTGATGAAATCAAAGAGCTCAGAGGAACCGCTGACCTCTCACTGAGCGCCGTCAAAGAGACCACCAGTGCTATCGGCAGGCCGATGGCAGCTATGGTGACCGCGGAGAAGCATCTTTGGCTGACTCGGTCTGATGTAAAAGAAAAGGACAAAGGCCCCGCTTTAGCCTCAGGGTCTGTTTGGCGACACTGTCAGTACGGCCGTCGACAGACACCAAGAGGCAAGAAAACAAGCGGCAGCATTTCAGCGGTTTCTTCCTCGCCACTTTCGTGGTCAGGAGGCTGCTGGGCGGGAGCAGCCTCACCCCAGTACCCGCTCCTCATATCAGGAGACACAGAAACAGAGAAGCTCTGTGGCGGGGCCTTCCAAAAAGAGGAAAGACCTGAGGGTTGTCCTCCAAGAAAGGAAGGCCCTGCAGAAGAAAAAGAAAAGGAATCCCTGATATGAGTGCTTCAGGGCTTCAGAGGGCAGGCCTCTCTGGGAAACATCGGGGTTCACCGCATTAAATGGTGCCCATATGTACCCGGTGTAACCCTGCCGGTGTTACAGGGCGTGGGCATCTCCATCAAACACCACTCTCAGCTGGGAAGTTAGTACATACAGAGCAGGCTCTGGTGATGGAACAAGAAGTAGAAACACTTCTCAGGAAGGAGACCATCGAGGTGGTCCCTCCTCACGAGTTAGAGTGCGGGTTCTACAGCCGATACTTCATAGTTCCAAAGATGGATGGGGAGCTGAGGCCCATTTTAGATCTCAGGCTACTGAACCGCTCAGTGATGAAGCTGAAGTTCAGGATGCTCACTGTAAAGCAGGTCGTGACACAAATCAGGTCCGAGGACTTATTTGTCACGATAGATGTAAAAAACGTGTACTTTCATGTATCGTTCCATCCTTCTCACAGGAGGTTCATGAGGTTCGCTTTCGGGGGCAAAGCGTACCAATATCGGGTTCTCCCCTTTGGCCTTGCACTCTCACCCCATATGTTTACAAAGTGTGTGGATGCAGCACTGGCTCCTCTGCGACTCCAGGGAATTCGCATTCTCAATTATACCGAGCACTGGTTGATTCCAGCACAGTTGCCGGGCGAAGCGAACAGACATCGAGATGTCGTTCTCGCTCACATGAAACGTTTGGGGTTGAGACTGAACACCAAGAAAAGTGTGCTTTCTCTAGCTCAGAGGACCACTTATTTAGGCGTGGTGTGAAATTCGACCACGATGCAGGCTCGCATGACAACTGCTCGGATTGAGTCGATCCTCACAAAAGAAGGCCGGTCACTTACTGTCAAGCAGTTTCAAAGATTGCTGGGCCTGATGGCAGCTGCATCCAACGTCATACCTATTGGTCTGCTGTACATGAGGTCCCTATAGTGGTGGCTCAGGAACAAAGTGATATGACACTCTTCGCAAAGTGTCAAAGTGTCACACCGAGCAGTATGTGCCTTGAAAATGTGGAGGAAACCTTGGTTCCTGAATTAGGGCCCAGTGCTAGGATCTCCGACTCGCCGCATAATGCTGCAGACGGACGCATCCCTAACTGGTTGCCCGAGATCTGTGGGGAGGTCACCATCTCATGTGGCACATCTACTGCCTGGAGATGCTGGCCGTGAGAAAACTATAACCTCTATATCAAGGTTGCTAAAGTGAATCCAGCAAAGCACTGTATCTTCTGTGTTGGTAACTTAATCCAGCTAGGGCATATGTGGAAAATGGTGTGGTCAGTGTTTTTTTTTTTTTTTTTCTCAGAAACACTCTGCCGTACATACAGTATTTAAACAGTATAGAACTTTTTAAACCCAGAGATTAAGAAAATTGCTTATTGATTTTTATTTTGTCAGTACTTATAGTGTTTAGTTGGCTTACATGCTTTTGTAAGATTAACTGAATAGAAATACAGTTTGGTGTGGTTTAGATTTAATTGTTCAACAAAACTGAATTATTCTTTAGACTGGAAAATAGACAAAATAAACATAAATTAGTAACATCTACTATTTACAGCATAGATTAGTTGGATAAAATACCCTTAGTATACATATATAACACCTTTTTTTGAAATTATTATTTATTTATTTTAAAAATGCAAGTAAATATCATGGCACAATGCCCATTATTCTAATTTCATACTTCCATTAACCTTCTGTTTCGATGTTGCTGGGGTGTGTCTGGCAATTTCTCAACCATTTCAGAAAACAATTCACCTCAAGATCCCAAGAAAAAAGAGAACTGGAGTCATTATGTCTCAGTGCAACGTGCAGGGTCAGCAGAGGTGACGTCTTTTATATTGAATCAAACTGACTGGTTGTGGTTAAATGTTAAAAGATTTCCAACTTTTCACACAGGTCACTGTGCTTCATTGTAGATTCAGGTGCAGCTCCTTGTTCAAAAGAAGCAGTGAAAGAGACGTTCATAATATGTCTATAGAATGAATTTGATCATTTAGCCATCCAGCAGCTTGAATGCATGCAGTCATACCTCTTTTACAGATGCCCATAGGTATTCCCTGATGTCAGAGGTGCAGGTGGGATTTCAAATTTAATTTCAATACCAATAGGTTGAAAGGAGCCACGTTCAATATCAATTTCTGTTTTAGTGTGTCGCATCATTCATTGCTAGTGGTATAAGGGTCTAATACGTTTTATCTTTTTCTTGAAATGTAAGACGCTTTTTCTCATTTTCTAGGTTGTTTTTGAAGTCTGTATGCTGTTTAGAAGCTCTACAGCATCCATATTTATGCTTCTTTATAAGAGCCCAGACTTTTTCATATATATGTGTCTGTTTATGTGTTTTAGGTACAAAATGTATCTGCTAAACTCAGGAAAACCCATCACTCCTGATCACTCAACCAGGTTTAGCACCTGCAGATTTATCCACGTATCTTGATACAGTGAATTTTGCAAAACCTTGTCATTTCAGTCGGAAAGGCCGTCAGTCAAGAGCCTTAAATATTGAATGGACTGGTAACTATATCTAGCATAGGACATACTGGGCAAAATGGTGCTGTCAGTTGTTTTTCAGAAACTCTCCGCTTACCATACACAATTTATAAGGATGTTTTTATCCTCAAAGATTACGAAAATTACTTATTGATTTTGATTTTGTAGTACTGA
This sequence comes from Enteromius anoplus, assembly GCA_032359395.1. Taxonomy (NCBI): domain Eukaryota; kingdom Metazoa; phylum Chordata; class Actinopteri; order Cypriniformes; family Cyprinidae; genus Enteromius; species Enteromius anoplus. The sequence goes on from JAUMHG010000038.1 coordinate 18,212,449, forward strand.
TAGCTCCCATTCATGTCTAGCTTTATAAAAAACTGAAATGTACTGGAAATTGAAGTCGTAGATAGCTTTTTTGAAAAACATAAAAGGTAAAGTTTTTAAATGCTGAATGTTATTTTTCATATAAATATTTTTAACTGACAAGTTTGTGTGAAAAGGAATAAAAGGTGTCAGAGTTTTACTGTCTTTAGTGTTCATTGCTTTTAGAAACTGTAGTGATATGTACAGATTAGGGCTGCACGATTAACCTTTATCGCATCGATATCAAGGTTTTAACTTCCGCGATTTACTAACCTCAGGAGTCTGAGGTTTTTTCCCCCGCCTCTGACATTTGAGTGACAAAC
>JAUMHG010000038.1:18221979-18239442 GCA_032359395.1 Enteromius anoplus
GTGTCTTTTGACAGCTCTTTGGTTTTGCCCATGTTGCTACTTAGACTTTGGCTGATTGTGGGGTGCACAGGTGTCTTCATGACAGCTAACAACCTCAAAACAGGTGCTACTAATTTAGAATCATGAGCAGAGTGTAGCTGTACTATTTAAAAGCAGAATAGCAGGTCTTTGAGGATCATAAATAAGGCCGATAAGCAAGTGATCTGTCACGAGAGGGAGTAGAGGAGACGTGCGGGTTCATATGCAGACTGTTTATAGAAACTCAGAGTAGAGACAAGCAGTGTCGATTACCAGCAAACGTGAACATAGAAGGCAAAGACAGCAGAATAATCCAAATAGCGCGGCGTGGGTCAGTACAGCAGTAAACACAGTCAGAGGGGCGAGACAAAGGCGGAAATCCAGGGAGAGCAGGGGTTGCAGGGGTAGTTTATCTATAACTAGATAAACAAAACACGAATGGAAACACTGGGTAGATAGACAGTACAATGAACCGTCACAAATGTTCAAACATCCAAATTTATACACATAAAACTGGGTCAGTGGGTGGAGACTTGCAATGAATAACTATGGCAACAGTCAAGGGGGCGGAGACAAAAGTTCATTGATATGAATCCATGAATGAAAACAGACACAAACACACACACAGTTCATGGAGAGCCGGAGTGCCATCCAGAGCTGGGCTGGCACATCCCGCTGATCGTTACGTGATCAAATACTTATTTGACACAGTAATTTGACACAAATAAATTGTTAGAAAATCATACAATGTGATTTCCGGATTTTTCTTTTTAGTTTCTGTCTCTCATAGTAGAAATGCACCTATGCTGAAAATTATAGACCCCTCCATGATTTCTAAGTAAGAGAACTTGCAAAATCACTTGGTGATCAAATATTTATTGACCTCACTGTATATATAAATGAAAAAAAAAAATGTTTTATGTCAGGTTAAACTAAATAAAGAAAGAAATGTTGCTTTTGCAAACCTGAAATTATTCATTTATATTCTTTATTTCTATTAATTCTGTAAAGTATATTTTATTTTGACAAACATTTTTATGATTTTATTTATGACTCTTGATGTTTGTAGCTGAAGCCAATTTAGTTTATGGTCAGGGCAATATTATCTCAGAAGCCTACAATTCCACTGCTAAAGCACAACAGGCATTCTCCGTCGAATTGCTCTTTAGTTGCACCATTAACAAGAAATAATGGTAATAGTTCTATGAATGTAGGGAATGTGTACTTTTGATAGGGCAAATGGAGAATTTTAATGTACTGCCTTTGAGTCCATTCCGTATTATTAAGATAGCAATGACACAAACAGCAGGTATTCTGCTATACAGAAAAGATAAATGCTTAAAATGCTTCAATTTGAACTTTAAACCTTGCAAACTCTCTATAGAAAAGTTAATGGGGCCATGAAATATCATCCATATCAAGTTTCAGGGTAACCTCAGATGTGCAAAAACCTCATTGGTAGCGCAACATTATTAAAGATACATGAGAAGCCTTATCATGCTTGAAATGAAAGCACGCTGACATTTTCATCCTGTATTAACTTTTGAAATTCTGTGGTTCTGCACTATTCATGTACGGCAGGTCAGGAGAAAAGGAGAGACCCACTTGCTACAGTATGTCTCTTACCAATGTCCATCTCACTCAACATCAGTCTGTGGAACTTGCCTTTGGCTGCACTTCATAGGGTCAGCTCAGCTGCTCTTTCAACCTCCTTGAAAAATGTGTCCACTGTATTGTTCACAGTAAATGAGTAGGTTTATGCAATACATTCTGTTACCATAGCTCACAACTCCACCATTCCTGAACAGAAAACTCAGAAAAACTATTTAAATTATAATACACAAAGATGACTAGAAAGGACTGTAACATTCTGCATGTGTCAACATGTTCGTTGTCTTCAGTTGTCTTAAGACAGCCAGATTAATTATAAAACCACTTGAAATGCCCAGACTTTTGAAATCATTGAACTAGCAAACACCTTCTTAATGTTGGCTGGGAATAGTGCTATTGTCTCTTGAAGTATGTCGATGATTTTGGCTGCTGTAGAAAGAGTGTCTTTTGGAGGCAGAGAATGTTTTATAATAGCATTGTATTAAAGCAGACAGCAACTACACTCTATCAAAAAGCACCATGATAGTTTCTTTTCTTCTTTTGGACCTGAATGAACATATTATTCAGTCACTATCATGGTTAAAATTCCATGGTATTACTATCCGATGCTATTATAACTCTGCCACAAAGTACACAAGACATTTCAGACGATGTCATGACAAAATTGTAAGTAGTATTGTTTCTAATACAATCAAATATGATATAGTGTAAGGTTGTAGGTGGTACGGTAGTTACTAAAAAAACATTATATAAATGTTATATAAATAACATATTAACGTTAAATAAATTAATCCTTCCTCTCTAAAACACACACATCCCAAGCCAAAGGAGGGGTAAATAAATAAATCCATTACTCACTCAAATAAATATACAAATGAAAAAGCAAAAACCCACACACAGTGAACAAAATAATTTCAAAATTCCACTCAAAATGCTGACAAATACCACAGAATTCTTGATGTAATATATAACAGTCACATGTTAAAGTACATGTTTATAATATCATAATAATGTTCCTTTTCAGGAACTCGAAGTGCATCTAAATGCTATGGGAAAGCATGACCAAGCTCTGAAACTGCTGTGAAAACTGTCCAACAAAGTGGTGACGTCATAGACCAGAAAGGATAAAAGCATGTGGGAAGCAGTGCACGCCAGCCTCATTCGTTCAGCAAACGCTCTCTGTGTGGCTGTCAGTAGAAGTTGGAAGAAAACGTCTCTGGGTTATGAATATAAGCCCAGTTCCTTGAAGGAACGAGACACTGTGTCTATAGACGCTTTGGGAACGTCTGCTGCTTTGGGAACGTGCTGCTGCCATCAGACTTTACAGTCTCTGAAAACTTCTTACTGTAAAAGCAGACCTCTGCCTTACCTGCCTGGCCGCAGCCAGCAGGATATCGACCCAAGTGGGTGACAACCGTGCCCGCATCGAGATCGAATCCCGTATTACGCCCAGGGCCGAGGAGAGAACACTTTTTTTGGCGTTCAGTCTCAGACCTAGTTTGCTCATATGGGCCAGGGCGACATCTCAATGTCTGCAAGCCTCGGCCCGTGATCTTGCCAGAATTAACCAGTCGTCTATATAATTCAGAATACGGATCCCCCGTGACCGCAGCGGGGCCAGTGCCGCGTCTATCACTTTTGAAAAAGTGCGGGGTTACAGAGCGAAACCAAAGGGGAGGACCCGGTATTGATAAGCCACCCCCTGGAAGGCGAACCTCAGGAACCTGATGTGTTATGGGTGTATCGAAACATGAAAATATGCATATTTTAGATCTATTGTGACAAACCAGTCCTCAGACCTGATTTGACACACCACTTGCTTTAACGTAAGCATTTTGAAATTCAGCTGACTGGCTGAGAGGTTCAATTGTCTGATACCTAAAATGGGCCTCAGGCCTCCGTCTTTTTTTTGGCACTACGAAATACGGGCTGTAAAAACCCTGCTCTCTGTCTGCCAAGGGAACCACCTCGATGGCCACTTTCTGTAAACGTGTAGTTACCTCCTGAACTAACACTAGTGACTGGCCGGCACAAACTACTGAGTAAATCACCCCATTGTAGCATGGTGGTCTGGTTTTGAACTGGATGAAATATCCATATTTTATTATTTGTTGAAGCCAGTGAGAGATCCCCTGCAGCCCTTTCCATGCCGCTATATAATTTACTAAGGGTACTAGTCTCCCAAGACCAGTCCCCAGGACGGGGCATGATTCTCATCCCCTCGGCTCGCCGAGAGGACACTGAATGGGCTGCGCCAATCCCCTCGGGGGAAGGGCACCCACCAGCTCCCCTGAGACGCATCTCAGAGGCCGCTGAGGAGTGCCAAAAGGAGCCACGGGTTCCGTTTGTTGATGCGACACCCGTGGCTGGGCTCTCACTGCTTCCTGAAGCTCAAGATTATTTCCTTTTATCCTCTTTCGTCTGGGTTTTCCTAACCATCAACACCTCTCTCAGGTCTTTCCTTGGAGCTGACGGTTTTGAGGCCCCATAGTGTCTGTCCCCTGCACCCCAGTTTCGTTCTGCCGCCACTAGTGCTGCCATGGACCTGCCAACAGCCCTGGCTGCCTCTCTGGTAGCGCGCAGCGAGAGATCAGCTGTGCGTCTCAGCTCTCTGACATCCTCTGGATCGACCTGGTCTCTCTTGCTGAGGTCTGTTAGAAGATCGGCCTGATAGGCCCACAGTACCGCCATGGTGTGCAGGCAGGCACCAGCCTGACCAGCAGCTGCATAGCCTTTACCAACTAGCGTTGATGTTATCCGCAACGGCTTAGATGGCAAGGAGGGGGATTTTAGTGAGGATGCCTCTCCCGGCGACAGATGGCTAGCCAGAGTCTGCTCTACCCGAGGCATCCTCTTATAGCCCTTCTCTGCTATTCCTGCCACATTTCCATACTAATCTGAGGCAGGAATGAATGAGCGGGCAGAGAAGGGTTTCTTCCAGGACCTGCACACTTCTGAGTGAAGGTCCGAGAAGAATGGCAGACTCCTACGAGGGGTCAGCGGCCTCGGCCGCAAGAACTGCTCGTCCAGTCTGCTCGCTTGTGGCTCAGTCCGCTGGGCTTCGTCGTATTGTGGTGACTGAAGCGCTGCCTGGCTGTCCACACTCGTAACATCAACCTCCTCGGAGGAAGATGAGTGCCTCTCCGTGGTAGGGCCGGCCCGAGGGGAAGTAGCCACTCGCGGCGCTTCCGAATCCGGTCCCGACCCGATCGATTCGGTTGGAAAGGAGATAGAGGATCACTCGTCTCCATTTCCTCCAGTTAATCGACCTGCGATCCCCATGAGCGCAGACGCCAGTTCGCCTCAGCGACAGCGGGGCCTGACCCACGGGGAATGCCCACGAAGACTCCCCCCTCAAAGAGAGCCCTTCGTGAGCGGAGAGTTGCCAGTGTGAGCTCATTACAACACGGGCAATCCCTTCTTTCAAGAGCGGACACCGCATGCTGTTCCCCCAAACAAGCAACACACATATCATACGAGTCTCTAGGTGTTAGGAAACGGTGACAGGGACTCACACACTTCCTAAATTGCTGTTCCTGACTCATATTGGCGTTTTTGTTTTTAAGAGAAATATCACTTTTTGGCGAGAGACAAAGCTGCGACAAACTTACAGTAGAGCGTGCTGAATGAATGAAGCTAATGTGTAATGCGCTGCACCTGGGCTTTTGAGCTCCGGGGATCATGACGTCACCGCCGATGACGCCAGAGCCCTTATTTGGATAGATTCACAGCAGTTTCAGAGCGTGGCTAACGCCGAGGCATTCCCAAAGCGTCTATAGACGCAGTATGAGTTCCTGAAAAGGAACTTGATCTCTAGTTTAAAATTAAAAATACAACAATGTCTAAGAACTTCATTAAGTGTGTGACTCCATGTGGCCGGTATCTCACTCCTAAAGATACTCACTCTTTATGTGTTTTTTGCCTGGGTGAAGAGTATGCGGCAGCCGTTCTCGAGGGAGGGGACTGCCCACATTGCCTTCAACTCTCGCTGGTCACTCTCAGATCACAGAGGTGGATGAGAAAGGATGCCGTTATTTTGTCGTTCCAAAGAAGGATGGAGGGCTGAGGCCCATATTAGATCTCAGGCAACTAAATCGTTCAGTTTGTCAGCTGAAATTCATGTTGTGCATCAAATCAGGTCAGGGGACTGGTTTGTCACGATCAATCTCAAGGACGCATATTTTCACAGGAAGTTCCCCAAGTTTGCTTTCGGGGGCGAAGCTTACCAATATCGTGTCCTTCCCTTCTGTTTGGCAATTTTCAACCCGTACGTTTAAAAAGGTAGTAGATGCAGCCTTAGCTCTGTTGCGGCTACAGGGCATCAGAATCCTCAATTATATAGACGATTGGTTAATTCTAGCCCAGTCTCAAAGCGAGGCGGACAGGCATCGAGATGCTGTCCTGGCTCACATGAGGATGTTGGGGTTAAGACTAAACACCAAGAAAAGTGTACTTTCTCCGGCTCAGAGAACCGCTTATCTCTGTGTGATGTGTGACTCGGTCTCAATGCGGGCATGTATGTCTCCTGCCCGGGTCGACACGATTCTAAATGCAGAAAAGAGAGTGCAAAACGGCCATTCACTGACATTGAAGTTTTTTCAAAGACTCTTGGGGCTGATGGCAGCAGCGTCGAGTGTGATTCCGCTCTGCCTGCTGTACATGAGGCCATTGCAGTGGTGGCTCAAGTCCAAGGAGTTTTCCCCTCACGCATGATCAAAGTCTCCCGACGGTGTGTGCAAGCTTTGATGATGTGGAGAAACGTACAGTTTTTAAACCAAGGACCAGTTCTGGGCGCACAATGTCGACGAGTCGTCTTGACGACCGACGCGTCCCTGTCAGGGTGGGGGGCAGTCTTTAGTGATTGTCCGGCCCACGGTCTATGGACCAGTCAGCATCTGTCTTGGCATATAAATCAGCTGGAGATGTCGGCTGTGTTTTTGGCGTTAAAATTCGTCCTCCCGAACCTCAGAAACCGGCACGTGTTGGTCCGCTTGGACAGCACGGCAACAGGGACTTATCTCAACCATCAAGGGGGTCTGCGCTTACGCTCTTTGAACAAGTTGGCGCGCCAGATCCTGGTTTGGTCTCAGGACAGACTCCTCTCAGTGAGAGCAGTCTATGTTCCGGGACGCCTGAATGCAGGGCCAGACTTATTGTTGAGACAGGGGCTGAGGCCCGGGGAGTGGAGGCTTCACCCAGAGGTCGTACAGCGAATCTGGACAGTCTTCTACAAAGCCGAGGTGGACCTGTTTGCGATTCAGCAGAGTGCTCAATGTCCCCTCTGGTTCTCTCTAGTTCATCCAGCTCTGTTGGGTCTGGATGCTATGGTGCAGACGTGGCCGAGGCTTCGTCTGTATGCATTTCCCCTGATAAGTCTGGTCCCTGGAGTTCTGGCAAGAGTTTGCCAGGATATGGTCAGTCTACTGTTAGTGGCTCCATTTTGGCCGGGTCGGGTGTGGTTTTCCGACCTCATCTCCCTCCTAGACAGCTTTCCTTGGAAATTACCGATCAGGAGGGACCTCCTCTCTCAGGCAGAGGGCAGGATTTTTCACCCCAGAGAAACTGAATCAGTGGGTGTGGCCTTTGAGGGGGAGCACCTCATAGCCACTGGTCTGTCATCCGAGGTGTTGCAGACTATTCTGTTTTTCAGAGCTCCTTCAATGAGGAAACTATATGCCCTGAAGTGGAAGCTTTTCACTTCATGGTGCAAATATTGTCAGCAGGACCCAGTTAACTGCCCAATTGGTTCAGTTCTGGAGTTCCTGCAGGCGAGACTATCCACAGGGTTAGCCTAATCAACACTCAAGGTGTGTGTGGAAATCGGCTCGTTTTCTGGGCGGCTCGTTCCTCCAGCGTCGGCCTGGCGTTGCTACGCTGCCTCCTTCCCGGACCCATGAGGACACCAGCATGCATGCATAAGGGGAAGAGACCGGTCTCCCGAGGAGGGGCGCACATTGTCCTTTTAACAGCGGCGGTGATGAGGCACCATTATCCTCCAGTGCGCCTCATCACGCGCCGCCAGACGTGCTCAGTCCTGCGCCCACTCCCGTCGTGGAGCCTGGTGAAGGGCGGCGCTGAAGAGACGGGGAGGGCGATGATTCATTGGAGAGGCGGCTGCCTCGTCACAATAGTTGCGTTTCGACACAGTGTCTCGTTCCTTCAAGGAACGGGGGTTATATTCATAACCCTAAGACGTTTTTACTTACCTTAATTTCCTTACATGATTGATACACAGTAGAACTGTTCATGAGTTTTGCTCGGAATTAATAATGTTATATATTTTATTAGATTTTTGCATTTTTTTTAAATAGTTTGAGACAAAAAAAAAATTGTTGGCAGGCCCCCTGTAGTACCACCACAGACCCCATGTTGATGAGCCTGAATTAGGCCCAGCAAACAATGTACTGTATGTGGTTAAATGGTAGACAGATAAGACAGAAATTTTTAATCACTCTAGAAATTCCTGACATTGTTACAAACACTGTATTGAGCTGTCGACCGAGATAGAGATTCTGGGCATGTAAAAGAAGTGTCGTCTTGTCACCGTTTACGTATAAATAATGAATAGCTTCATAAAGATGTGCTCAGGCAGACAAGTTCTCCCTGTGATTTCTGCATCTAATGATGGAGAGGATGGGGAAATTGTAAGCTGATGAATTATGCCAGCTCAGATTTATAAAGAACTTAAGTCAAGTTAATAGGATCTTTGTTGAGAAGAACCAAAGATATAGTGACGGGGGAAAGAACATTGAGCTAATTTATGCTGAGTTATGTTGACAGTTCCAGCTGACAAAACATGATTTAGGAGGATTTGAAAATAGACTGATGATATAGCACATAACGTTCATTGTTGGAAGAGTGTTTTCATAGTAGGGATTTGTAAGTGGCTAGGCTGAAACAGTGAGATAACACCAAATCAATAACTACTCCCAAGTGAAAACCTTCATCATTTCCTTCTTGAAGAAAGGGACATCCACAACAGTTATTTCTCTAGAGAGTTTATGAAGGTCTTGAAGAATGAGTAAATATAGTGCTCATAATATAGGACAATATAAGAATATTCATTGCAGTGTCAAAAAAAAAAAAGACTCACATTTCCTGCAGCTACAGTTTTGGAAATAATAAAATAGCTGATTCTCTACTGGAAGTTATGGTAGAAAAAAAATGCATTAAAAACCACGCATTTTTAAAAGCCTATTAAATGTAAAGAAATTGTGGAATGTTCTTCCACGCTGGTCTACAAAGTTAAATGGTTAAAAATAATTAAACATATCAAATAAATACACATTTCAATTACATTTCTAAGGCTATCAATCCATCCTTCTCTCAGTGGCTCAGTGGCCAATAAACAAGGCTGTCAAGTCAACGTTCAAATGTTACATTGCCTTTGAAAAGATTTTAATATTTTTTTTAATTAAAATTCCAATTCATCATCCTGTTTGCTTCTTCAACTGCTGTAGACTGCTGAATTCATCCCAAGGAGCTTTGCGTGAGTTATGATACTCTTTTGATTTATAGGCAGGTCTGTAAAAGTACAAAAGTTTGAGGACAAAGAGTACTATAATGAAGTCAACTGTCAATTCCAAAGATTCCTTTCATTTTTTGCTATCTGTTGTTGGTGGTAGACCCGATATGACAGGCTGCAGTGATAATAGGTGGATAATTATTCTTTACGTCTCCTGAGATGAAGAAGAAAGCAGACCGACTTAGAGGACTCTCATTGTTACTCTATAGAGTTGTTTTGGAAAATTTTGCTCTGTCTATTAGCTCACTCAGTCTTGTTCCCTTGGTACCAGCTACTGCTGGCTAATGTGGTGCCACATGAGTACTAATACGTTCTCAGTTTGAAAGGTCATCTAACTCTATTAAGAAAACACTTTCTGAGGAGGATAATGATTTAATATAAGAAAATAATTTTTTTAATATTTGAATAACCTAAACTATATTTGTTTAAAGGGTTAGTTCACCCAAAAATGAAAGTTCTGTCATTAATTACTTACCCTAATGTTGTTCCAAACTCATAAGACCTTCATTCATCTTCAAAACACAAACTGAGATATTTTTGATGAGATCAGAGAGCGATGTGACCCATTACAGACAGCAACACAACTGAAATGATCCAGGTCAAGAAACGTAATAAAAACATCAGTAACACCTTCCACGTAACATCAATGGCTCAACTTCAGTTTTGCGACACTAGGAGAGAATACTTTTTTGCACAAATAAAACAAAAATAGCATACCTTCAGCATACCATTTTTTGAGGTTGAAACAAACAAAGAAAAAAAAGTATACAATTTAAGTATGAAACAAAGTGACATATTTATACTATCAATTGTGAGATTACTGTAAATAAAAATTGTACTCTAACCCCTTGTAGATTTATACAAACTGATAAAGTCAAAAAGTGTTGTTCCCCACTCTCCCCTATTGCACTAGGTATTGAAAATGAGGAATATGTAGGAAATTTAGCAGTATTCTTTGTTTTATATGTCTAAGAATAACAACACCTCCAATACTTGATTACTCTAGAGACAAAAGTCTTTGACAATAGTTTTAATAAAACAGAAAGGTCAAAGTGAAAAGGCCAAAACTTATTACAAAAATATGCTATGCATAATGTGCCAGAAAAACACACACAGTATACAGTAGAATACAGTAATTAATGTATTATCACTTATCATTCTGAAGTATCCATACTTCAATTCAGTTAAGTACCTCTTTACTTATTCATACCAAGAGCTTTAGAGCACTACTAAAAGCTCGAATGCACTTGAATAGAAAGGTGTTGGACTTTAAAGCACATATTAAGAGATACATTGTACAACCAAAGCTAAGCAACCATAGAATGTTCTTTTTTTCTTTCTTTGTTATTCAAATAACTCAGTGTCTGATTGAGGAAATATGCTTTCATACATTAATAAGGCATGAACATGGGCTTAAATCCCATTTTACATTAGGGGGGACAATAAACATAAAATATCTCGCAAACAATTTTTGGAGGGGGACACAACTAATATATTCAAATTGTACTTTTAAAGATATGTCAAAACTGTGGTAGACTTTGCTTCTGTCATTATTGTAGCATAGAGACAACTATTTTCAAAGTTTTTCTCTGTTGTAATGAAAAGGCAGAATTTTCAAAACTATTGCAATGTTTGTTATGCTGCCTCTCTCTCTCTCTGCCACGACAATCTCGTAGGCTGCTGCACTGAACTGATAACTTTGGTCCCAGAGAAAAAGAAATAAAAGCCCACCCACACTGAAAGCTGATTGGCTTAGTATGCTTAGTAAACCAATCAGGATGCTCTCTGTCAAGCACGCGCTATGAACAGGCAGACACACAGTTTAAATGCACGCACGGTCTCTCTCACTCCCTTTCCGTCTTATGCGCGCATTTTAAGATGCATGATGCAGACATTAATGTCATGCGTGCACGCGCTTGCCCGCTTAGTCAAGATTCCGGGATGTTTTATACAATTTGCGGGCATCAGAGAGCCACTATCAACATACGGGAGACTCCCGGAACAGGATGTCTGCTGTTAATGTTAACATTATGCCAAGTCGCCACAAATAAATGCATGGGAAACCGCTTTGGCATGTTTGTTGCAGTTCACTGCAACAAGCTTTTGTAAACAAGCTAACGTTAAATAGATAAGTAACTTTTTTAATCGCTAACATAGCAGATTCATGAAAAATGACATCAGATTTTTTGCCACAACTAATTTATTAAAGAATTAGCATCAACTACATTAAAGAGAATCGCTTTATTTAAAGTGAATAAAATCCCCTACATACTGGAGTTCAACAACTACTAATGAACAGAGCTGCAGACACATACCTGACGTTTGTAGTGGATGAACTGGTTATAGGAGGCAGTGGGCCAAACCATGTCCCCCCTGTCCCCCCCGGGATTTACGCCCATAGGCATGAATGTATCTCCCACCTCTCAAATGGTGTTATCTCTTTTACATTTCTGTGAGCTATCTTTTCATCTCTTGCTTTGTAAAACTGCGAATTGGAATATCTCATAGAAATGATGGTGTTTGTCATCACACTGATTTGTGTGTATTAATGGCTTCTCAGCAGTATTGCTAAGGCTCTGTGGGGTGTTATAAATCTCTCCATACAAAAGCGCATGCAGGTTCTAAATTAAAGGTTTTGTGGTTAAACAAATGGATACATAATATAAAAAAGTATATTACAGTATTTTACAATCATGAGATATTTTATTTGAAAAGCTTTTTAATACTGTTGTTTTTTTATGATCTCAAACAGAGAAACGATTCCTCGATAGGCACCACTAGTAATCTAAAACCCCTATGCTGCTGTAGGCACGATAGATAGATAGATAGATAGATAGATAGATAGATAGATAGATAGATAGATAGACTATGTACTATATATACTATAGAACTCTTTAGAAACATAGTTTATGCTAAGTAGCGTTGTTAACCAAGGTAAACAAATTAAATCTTATATAAATATAAATAAATATATAAATACAAAGTGTATTAGTGATTTAGTATTTGGTGCAAACATGTACCTATTGAAAAGGTACCGCCCCAGTGATAGCTTTTGTACTTTTATTTCTGAGTCTATAATATTTAATTTTCCAGAACTAATTTTGTATTAAAAAATAAATAAATAAAAATTCTTATACATTATATTTCTGTATCCCTCATTATTAATTCATTGGTCTGATTGTTTGTATGTGCATGTTGCAGGTGGTGGGGGAGTGGCGTTTCAGTAAAATCCATTGTGACGTGTTCGTCACCCTGGACGTCATGATGTGTACAGCCAGCATTCTTAATCTGTGTGCCATTAGTATTGACAGGTAGGTTCTGCTGTAAGTTCAGGAACAGTGTAATGATTCTTTTGAATAGCAAGAATGCCATAAATCAGTCACATATTTTTGTGGACAGTGGATCCGGGGGATGTTATGAAATAGGCATCCTGCTGTTTATGCAGTTGTCCATTTTAGACATTCTACGAACAGTAACTTTGCAACTACATGTCAACAAGGAGTAATTAGAGTATTAGTAGACTGTCTGCTTAATATATTTTATCACTTTATTTTTATGAGTACACAACATATAACATACTGACTTGCAAGTATATGTCAACTTATTCTACTAACCCTAAACCTACCCTACTGAGAGTTAGTAGACACATAGTTGTATATTATTGAGGATTAGTTGCAAGATGAAAGACAAAGGAAAAGGGATCATCAAAAAATGGAAATTCTCCCTCATGTTGTTTCAAACCTATTTAACTATTAAAAAAAATGTTTCACCCAATGGTTATTAAAACTGTTTGGTTACCAACATTCTTCAATATGTTATGTTTTGTGTTCTACAGAAGAAAGTAAATCATACAGGTTTGGAACATCATGATGGTGAATAAATGATGACGGGTGTCGGACACTAAAGAATTTAACTTCATTAAAGAGATATTTAGGGCCAAAAACATGTGTCTTATTCACTAACCAATTATTCTTATTGTTTTCTGCAATTAGAGCCAGGCTATTACCATCCACAGAAAACCTAGCCTGGTAATAACAAACTCTGTTCCTTCGCTTTGCATCTTAGACAGAGTCTGGATGGGCATAATTGAGAAGGGTTTACTTTCTCATGGGGTGGGTGCTTGTCTGAAGGTTATCATTGGTGTACCCAATATCATTGGTGTACCCAAATGTGAACCAAGCACTCTTCTTCAATTGGCAAATGTCGGGAATCTTCTCCACAACAGAGTCTGTTGCAAAGAACAAGTAATTCTGAATTCATAAATTCAGTGCCATAAAACAATGCAGACATCACTAGACATCAGTGCAATTCACGCTTGGTGAACTCCCCCAGATTGTAAAAGCTTTTTGTTGGAGTAGGAAGACCCCTGAAAGCTTTGAAAATGAAGGTGATGATCATGATGATGTTTAGGTTTATTACAGTTACAAAAGAGAGATGATGGCACAATAATGGTTGTATCAGAGACAGCTAGTCAGGTGTGACCATCATTGTTTCGTTCTCTGTTTGTCTGCCTGAATGCAAATCCACCTCCTCTTCATCTCCATCCCTCTGGGCTTCTCATGTAGGTACACTGCTGTTGCCATGCCGATGTTGTACAACACACGCTACAGCTCCAGGAGACGAGTCACGGTAATGATCTCGGTGGTTTGGGTGCTTTCATTCGCTATTTCCTGCCCCTTGTTGTTTGGATTAAATAACACAGGTAAATGAGTTGTTTTCCCTAAAATTCATAAAGCAACAGTTCACAAAAAAATTAACATTAGGTTATTAACCCACCATATACACACACACACACACATATATATATATATATATATATATGTATATATATATATATATGTATATATATTTACAAAATAAACAAAATTAATTAATTTAATCAATTAATTTTACAAACAGTTTATATTTTATGGTATTTATGACATTATCACTTGTCAACTTGTCAAATTTTAGACGGAAAGTAATATGATAAAAACTAAATGTAGTATTTTTGGTATTAAAATATATAAAATTTAAATAGTTAGTTTTATCATTTTTAAATGGCCCAGAATAGTTAAACATGAAGCGATATAATTCCAGCAACAATCCAGTTGTCCATCCACACCAGATGCTACATGTTATTGAAGCCTGTTTCCACCACTGAATAAAAAAGGTTATTGCAACTTTTTATCTCACAATTCTGAGTAATTCAGAATTTTTTTTCAGAATTACGTGATAAAAAGCTTGCAATTCTGACTTATTGTAATTGCAAGTTATAAAGCCAGAATTGCTAGATATGAAGTCAGAATTGCTAGAATTGTGAGTTATAAAGTCAGAATTGCTAGATATGAAGTCAGAATTGCTAGAATTGTGAGTTATAAAGTCAGAATTGCGAGATCTAAAGTCAAAATTGATATAATGTCAGTATTGGGAGAAATAAACTTGCAGTTCTGAGAACATATCAGTTTTTCTTTCTGCTCAAAATTGGACTTTGTAACTTTCAATTGAAAGTTTATATCTCACAATTCTGAGAAAAAAAGTCAAAATTGCGACTTTATATCACACAATGTATGTGCCAAAACGCAAAAACAAATAGTTATAATAAAAATCACAACCAATAAAAGTAACATATGGCCAGGCTGTAAATATTAAGCCATTTAAATATTCTCAAAAATATACTAAGTGACTGACTTTGTCATGAAATACACTTGTTGGTTCACAGTAAGTCTTAATGTTTATGTTTATTGTTGCTTTAAGTATGGCTATATTTGTCAAGTTAAATGATAATTAAACCAAAATCGTTTGGCGAAGTGGAACTGTAATACTGTAAAGACCTGCTCTAAGCTACTTCTGCTAAATGTTTTCACACATAGAAACATTCATCGTCAGTCAGAATCAAGCTTTAAAAGCCCCATAGTACATAAATGCTCACAATTAAGACTAAACCTAAACCTGTTGTAAATACATGTCTTATTTAATATTATACTGTATCAACAACATAACCAAATATAAAAATCTTCCTATTTAAACTTTTCTGTGTATTCATATATACTTAATTTTCCAGTACAGCATTTGTTTTGAGTTCACTCCACATTGTTGTCATAATGTTATAAATTTTCCAGTATGCTCTAATCTAATTATAATCTAGAGCTAATTTGCAATTGTTAGGGGAAATTTGCCACACAGCATTTGCCAGTGCCTCAATGAACTAATCAGTTTGCAGCCATAATTTATTGTGTAACCATATTTCACTCTCTCTCTCTTTCTCTCTCTCAGCTACAAGGGATGGTACCGTATGTGAAATCGCCAACCCCGCTTTTGTTGTCTACTCCTCCATCATGTCATTCTACGTGCCCTTCATCATCACCCTTCTCGTGTACGTGCAGATCTACGTGGTTCTTCGTAAGCGTCGAAAACGGGTCAACACTAAACGGAGCTGCCAGAAGACAGATGCTGATGCTCAGCCCCCTCTCAAGGTGATATGCACCATGTGGGACAGTAGCCTCTGGGAAAATACCCAGCATTCCCCACTGGACAAGACATGGTGTCAGTGTTGTTTTACAAAAGGAGCTGCCCTCTTTTGAAAGTATGGGGGGCACCTTTTTATTCTTAATTATAGAATTCCTGGGGTAAAGCCAGGACCTGCAGGACACTGCCTGGAAATACAGTGACCCCAAAATCTTTATTTGCCCTTTGAATCAGGGCTATATGGTGTTGTTAGATTCTTTGTTAACACTTTATTTTGATGGTCCCTTTTGAGCATAATGTTGCAACTACTGTACATGTCAGCAAACTCTCATTGGAGTATTAGAAGACTTTCTGATAAATATATATAAACTATTTATTGTCATGGTCTCCCAACTGACAATCTACTGACTATACGTAAGTTTGCATCTACATGTCAATTTATTCTAACCCTAAATATACCAGACTACAAATACACTCTAATGAGAATTAATAGATATGTAGGTGCAACAGAATGTGTTAAAGGGACCATCAAAATAAAGTGTAAAGATTCATTTAATGCTTGATTGTGCCTGCTGGCAGAAAGATATCTAAGCATACTAAAGAAAATGATTGGTGGTTTTATCTTTAAACAGTCTGATTTCAGCATCTCCACTGTGTATATGTTATCTGGTAACAGGGGTATTGCCTTTTTTTAATTTGTTGAATATGCATTACCCACTGGACACTGTGAGAGTAAAGCCGTTAAAGCAAAAGAAGCCATTGCCATTTAGTCCTGAGCTGTAAGGTTTTTAAACATAATTCCCAGTGCAATTTATGTGTCAGAGCAGATTGCGAATATTATATACCGTTTACCTTTTATTCATATTCTTTTCATCGCAATACAGAAGAGCTACAAATTATTTCTTTCTTCTGACCTTTGTGCTTTTTCGTAATCGATTTCTTACACCAGCTGTTTTTAATGGCAACTTCGGATCAATAGGTTTAGCTGTCTAGTAAAGGGTCCCAAGGACTTTTTGAGGTACTTACAAATTACTAAAGCTATCACTTTTTCATTCGGCTTTTAGTGTTAGAAAGGCTCTTTTGTGTTCTGTGGCTTTATTTGCATTGTGTTTCATCAAGAGGCACCAAATATACCTATAAATGATTTTCAAGGCTCCATGCTGTCTTTGGAATTTAATGTCAACCACATGCTGAATCAAATTCTTATTACATATGCCACAGGAAAAATGCACTCATCCTGAAGATGTGAAACTGTGCACAGTTATCATTAAGACCAACGGGGGTTTACCTGCCAAAAATAAAAAAGCAGTAAGTGTGTTTTACTTATTAAAAAAAATTCATAAAAATGCTGTAAAATAACATTATTCTGTAGATTTAATATATGTATGCAGCTGCCTCTGCATTTATACCATTACATCCAATATATCTCAAGGCTCTTTGCCTCTTTATGGGGAGAGAAGTGCATAACATCTGTTTTTATAAAACGAGCTGGCCATTTGGAAGTCCAAATTCATACCACATAGCTTTTGCTTATGAATTATTCAGTTTAAAAGAACAGCTTATTTATAACATTGAAGAAAAAGTATTTGAGATTAATTTAAATATGCAACCCAGGCTCATGAAAATTATGTGCCTGTTGGCAAAAATTATATTTAAGTTGCTTCTCTAATGCTTTACCAGGTGAGCTACTGCTACATCTTGCTACAGTGTGTAGGTAAATTCATAAATTTAGAGTTGGTTATGTAATACAAACTTTGTATTAGTTTGGAAATTTGTTTGGTTTCACTTTATTTTGATGGTCTCTTTAACGTATTCTGTTGATTATAAGTAACATTGCACCTACATATCTACTAACTCTCAAT
>JAUMHG010000038.1:18243689-18255219 GCA_032359395.1 Enteromius anoplus
ACAAAGAACACTGGAACACGAATGAATACACAGGGTTGACGGTTAAACATTGGACAAACATCGACAATGATCCGTGCTAGACAGACAAACAGACCGGTTTATATACAGGTGGCACTGATTGAATAATTGAACCAAACTAGCAACAGCTGAGAGGAGAGGTGCATGCTGGGGAATTGAGTCCAGGAATGAAAACATACACAAAACACAGAGTACATAGAAAGGCTGGAGTGCCAACCACAGTCTTAGCTGGCAGCTCCAGCTGGGCGTGACATAGCCCCCTCCTTAAGGAGCTGATTCCAGATGCTCCTGATGCTGAAAAAGGTGGAATGACAACCAGGGAGGAGCGGGCGATGGGAACGCCCACGTGGGTGGAGTCCAGGGAGAGGGTACCCACCAGGGCTGATCAGACAGTTCAAGAGCTCTCCAGGGCAGAGATGTCGGCGGAGAAGACCACTTGGGTGGAGCAGACAGCGGAGAAGCCCACCGGGGCGGAGCAGGCGGCAGAGAAGCCCACGGGGGCGGAGCAGGCGGCGGAGAAGCCCACCGGGGGGAGCAGGCGGTGGAGACGACTCTCTGGGTGGAGCAGGTGGCGGAGAGGCTCACCAGGGCGGTGCAGGCAGAGGACACATACTCCTGGGCGAACCTGACGGCGGCAACGCCTTCCAGGCCTGATCAGGTGGCGGGAACACCCACCTGGGCGAAACAGACAGCGAGGCCATCTTCCAGGGTGGAGCGGATGGCAGCAGAACCCCTCTGGTTCAGACCGACATAGGGCTGGAGTGTCATCCAAAACTGGACTTACAAATCCAGCTGAACATGACACTAACTAGCTGCAATGCATTTTTTGCGCTAATTCAATTGCAAACCACTTGGGTGGAGCAGACGGCGGAGAAGCCCACCTGGGCGGAGCAGGCGGCGGAGAAGTCCACTGGGGTGGAGCAGGCGATGGAGACGACTCTCTGGGCGGAGCAGGCGGTGGAGACGACTCTCTGGGTGGAGCAGGTGGCGGAGAGGCCACAGCGGAGACATCCTCCTGGGCGACCTGACGGGGGAACACCCTCCAGGGCGGATCAGGTGGCGGGAACGCCCACCTGGGCGAAACAGACAGCGAGGCCATCTTCCAGGGCGGAGTGGATGGCAGCAGGACCCCACTGGTTCGGCCAGGAAGTGACAGAGCCCTCTTGGGCCAACCAGACTGACTTTGCGCCCTCAGGAACCAACCAGCCTTCAGTGAATGCGCCCTTCCAGACCATCTGGGCTGTGACTGCCCCCTTTTTGACCAACTTGGCAGCGTTAATGCCTTCGAGGTCCCTTCTGACAGTGAACACGCCTTTTTGTAACCAACAGTCAGAGGTGACACCCTTCTAGACCGCCTAGAAGGTGAATACGGTCTTCGAGACCAGACAGGAATTGGATTCGCCCTACAAGACCAGACAGGGAATGGATACACCCTACAAGACCAGACAGGGAATGGATACACCCTACGAGACCAGACAGGGAATGAATACGCCCTTCGTGACCATACCGATGCTGACATCCCCCTCCGATACTAAGCCAACAGAGAAGACGCCCTCCCAGACCAACTGAAACCTGATTCGGGGACCTCCATGGGCTGTGCAGCCACCATTGAGGCCTCTGGGGATTCTACGGCCAAAACCGACATCTCCAGAGGTAGTGCAGCCTCTGGTGGACCCGATGGAGTCTCTGTGCCATACACTGGTTCCGGAGGTTCAGGCCATGGAGCCTCAAAGGTCTTGTGGATCTCGGGTGAATTCGGTAAAACTGGATCACGGACCGAGTCTGGCAGATCAGGCCACTCAGGTTCCGGATCACAGACAGCGCCTGGCGGATAAACATTGGACAAACATTGACAATGATCCGTGCTAGACAGACAAACAGACTGGTTTATATACAGGTGGCACTGATTGAATGATTGAACCAATCTAGCAACAGCTGAGAGGAGAGGTGCATGCTGGGGAATGGAGTCCAGGAATGAAAACATACACAAAACACAGAGTACATAGAAAAGTGCCAACCACAGTCTTAGCTGGCATTCTGGTTCCGGATCACAGACAGGGTCTGGCGGATCCAGCTATGTTTGTTCCAGATCACAGACTGGGTCTCGCGGATCCGGCCACCATGCGTGTGGGTCACAGACTTCAGATAGCTCGACAGGCTGAGAAACCGTGACTAACTGGACTTGACACGGCTCCTCGTACCGTGCTATGGGGATGAGACCCATTACATGCGGGCTAGGAACCACGAGGACCTTCAGCAGGTCATCAGGCTGCATAACTGAGACAGGCTGGACATGACACGACCCCTCGTATCGTGCTACGTGGCTGGCACCCGTTAGTAAATGGTTGGAAACCGTGAGGGCCTTCAACAGCTCGTCAGGCTGTGTGACTGGCACCGACTGAGCTGAACACGACCCCTCGTATCGTGCTACGGGGTTAGGACTCGTTAAAACTTGGATGGGAACCATGAAGGCCTTCTGCAGCTCTTCAGGCTGCGTAACTGGGTCAGACTGGACACCACACAGCCCCTCTCCATGTGAAGGGGTGGTGGAACCCATCACTAGCAGATCAGGGATCGCTGTAAAACCTGAACCGACTGAGCATCGTGCAGTACAACAGGCTGTGAAACCGGGACTGACTTGGCATGAAACAGCCTCTTTGGCTGTAAAACCGGGACCAACTGAGCTGAACACAGCCCCTGACGCTGTGAAACAGCCTTCAAACCCTTCTTTTGCGGTTTGGGAACCACGGGGGATCTTGCTGAACTGGCAACCCCGCGGGTGGATCAGTCTCAGCAGACTCGGCCGCCATTGTGAAAGCCAACTCGAATATAGAAGCGATCTTCCTCGCTTCATTCAACAAAGTAATCACAGGTGGCGGATTGTACCAGCTGGCGTGACGAGGCGATGAATGTACTCGGCATGAGCCCTAAAAAAACTCATTGCTGATCTCTCTGTGACGGATCATTCTGTCATGAATGAGGTGTGAGGTGTGCGTGATCAAATGAGTTTAATTCAAGCTCAGGGTGACAACATGCAAGGTAGATCGCCGGCAGACAGATTCCATGGAGGCATATACAGAGGCAGAAACTATAAACAAAGAAATAGTCCGAAATACCGTGAATCAGTCCAGGGGAAGAGACAGCGACAATATCCAGACACAGGCAGAAGTTAGGCAACAGGTAATCCAACAGGCAGAACACAAAGAACACTGGAACACGAATTAATACACGGGTTGACGGTTAAACATTGGAAAAAACATCGACAATGATCCGTGATAGACAGACAAACATACTGGTTTATATACGGGTGGCACTGATTGAATGATTGAACCAAACTAGCAACAGCTGTGAAGAGAGGTGCATGCTGGGGAATGGAGTCCAGTAATGAAAACATACACAAAACACAGAGTACATAGAAAGCTGGAGTGCCAACCACAGTCTTAGCTGGCAGCTCCAGCTGGGCGTGACACTTTGCATGCAAATTTGTGAAGCTTATTAATGCTACACACATGATGTTGCACTTATTTTGTACTTACTCAATAATTACTTGATAATTAAAATTATTTTACTTTTGTTAGTCCCGTCTGTACTTAATGTTCTGAAAATCACTTTATTTCTTACTCATAAATGAGAATCTTTGACATAAGATTGAACTTAATTTGATAACTAAATTTATATTTTTAATTCTGCTAAGAGCGCTAAGGGGCCATGGTGATGGGAAAAATATTTGATGGAAGACAAAATATATTTCAATACATTTGCTTAGAATTTTATTCGAGTGGACAGAGTTTCTCAGGGGGATGTACAACTTTTTTTAATTAATGCAAAAGCATTAAAATCTAATTTTTTCACCTAACATATATTTTTTCCATCTGTATATGGACACTTTCTTTGAATACTTATAAGTAAGATCAGTGAGAGATGTATTTCCCAAAGGCAATATGGTTGCAGGTTCTAGAGTTTGATGGGACTAACAACCAACAATGCTACCCCTGGTTGTGGAAAGCAAATTATTATTTGCCACATAATACATCCACTATTAGTATCAATGAAAGGTTTTACAATTGCAGTGTTCAGCAGAAGATAACAACTGAAACAAGATAGTAGTTAAGTTAATTTAACATTGATATTTTCTTATTTATAATTGTATTAATTATAGATTTATAGATTTTGCTTCTTCATTCTTCAACTAATTTTAATGTTTAAAAAGGTGAATAAATGTAAGTGAATAAAACTCTTCTTCTCTTTCAAGGACTGAATGTTTATTATAGCTGGGTTACTGTGAGTCATATATCACATCAGATGGATTATATCTGGATTACTGTGAGTCATACATCCATGGTGACAGCCTGCCTGTGTTAAACAAGCATTGATTTAGCAACTACTTCAAATGTGAATAGTTAACGAGAGGCCGTAAGGTTACCAATTAATCCTGTCAGGATCTTTCAGATTAGTGCAGATAAGCTTGAATACCCTTTTTACTTTCACATGTAACATCATTTTTAATATTCTTTTTTCCCGTGCTGGTCTTTTAGTATTCCAGGCTATATCTAAAATTGCTGTAGAGTCTGATGAGGTGCCTCAAATGTCCAAAAAAAGAACAACAAAAAAATCTTATGAGTTTGTTGACAAGAGTTTGAGTCAGATTGGAAAAATCTGCTGGTGTAGTAAGAAGGGATAAGCGATAAGTTTTACCATTTTTAATTATAGTTTAATTTATTTACAGTATATCTTTGCAAATCATTTTGGCAAAAAGCAAAGCATTTTTGCAAAGCATTTTTCTGCTACTCTAAAAATTGTCCTTCAGAAAAATTTATTAGGATTGCAACACAATCAAATTCATATGTGTATTTTTCCCCTTAATTTTAGAAACTTCAGATTATAATTTTTTATATATCATATCTTTCAAATATGTGTTTTTGTATTCATAAGATATGTTCAAATAAAAAGAAAAAAACAGGTTAATTTTAACATATAGGATTTTAACCATTAAAATGGGCTACTAATAAACAGTAATATGCATACTAATAAGCAACAATCTAATAGAATTGGTCTATAAATGTCTAGGTTACTGTTGTAACCCACGTTCCCTGAAGGAGGGAATGGAGACGTTACATATGGGAACTCGCCAGAGAGACCTACTTGCCTTTAAGTTTAGTAAAGGCCAATGAATATTGGCGTGCACTGATTGCGCTCAGGTGCATCTCATCACTGCGTGAGTATAAGAGGGCACGCGCACAGTGCACCTGCAGGTTTTCGCTGAAGAGCCGTTGCCGGCGTCAGCGCGACCTCAGAGTCGTGGCAGGGAAAGTGTAACGTCTCCGTTCCCTCCTTCAGGGAACGTGGGTTACAACAGTAACCTAGACGTTACCCTTTCAGTCGAATCACTTCGGAGTGAGCATTTTGAACGGCATCTTGAGAAGAGACCGATTAAGAACTCTCAGATCCAGGATCGGTCTCAACCCACCACTCTTTTTGAGCACGCTGAAATAAGGGCTGTAAAACCCCCGACCTCATCTCGGCGGGAGGGACCAGCTCGATTGCTTCCTTCTCAAGTAGGACAGCAATCTCCGGGCTGGGGAGCACTATCCAGACTCGTAGCCGAACTTGCTACGGTCCAACAACTTGCCACGGGAAGAGCGAGAGGGGAGACTTCCCACGAGTGAGAGGCGGGACCTCAACATAGCCATGGTAATGAATGCATGAACCATCCACAAATGCTGCCTGAGCATGTTCTCGGCCCAGACACGACAGGCAGCGCTCGTGACCGTCCGAAGAGGTGAGGAAACTTCCGTACCCAGAAACGCACGGACACAATTCGCTCTTTTACTCCTGGTGGCCCAGGGAGACCCAACGTGGCAACTCCGTGCACTCAGGGGTCTTTGCTCACTGGATATGGTGATGGCTGGCACAGCCGGCCTTGAAAAAGGCCACCAGCCTGAAGGATCCGCTGACAGCCGCCCAGAAACGCTGACAGACAAGAGAGCAGGTTTTGTGGGAACTTCTCCGTTAAAAACGATCTCCACCACCAAGAACTCCGTCAGGATAAGTAGGGGATCTTCCACAACTCCAAAGACAACGGCTCTGAAGCGAAAAGCTGCATGTGCACTGTGCGTGTGCCCTCTTATACTCATGCAGTGATGAGATGCACCTGAGCTCAATCAGTGCACGCCAATATTCATTGACCTTTAGTAAAAGCTCAAAGGAAAATAGGTCTCTCTGGCAAATTCCCATATTTAACGCTGAAGTGATTCGACTGAAAGGGTAACTAAAGTTTCACAATATATTCTTCATTAATATGTTATTAATGATGGTTAAAAGACCATTTTCTGTTGCATTATAATCTTGTTTCCTTATTTTTGTTGTTAACAGTACGTATTTAATTTTTCTTTAATGTTTGTGTATTAGTATAGCTTTTAAACAAGCTCTTGTGGGCTTTCTACCTGTCTCTGCACTGTACATGATTTGTATTTCTTTACTTTTCATCATATTTAATTTTTATCTAAATATGTAACCTAAAAAAAACTAAATAGTTCATGACATTTGAAGTGTCTTCATACAACTAATGATAAACATGTCTTCAACAGCAATTAATAAAGGAAGTTCTGCACCAAGATGGTGATGTGGGGGTGGACATTACACCAGGCACCAGCCCTCCTGAGAAAAAGAAACTGGCATCCACTCTGGTCATCGATCTGTTGGCCAACCCAAGCCCCATCCATGGCTCACCCTCCCACGGTGAATGTCAATCAAATGGAGATGAGAAAAATGGGCATGCCAAAGAGGTCCAGACCCCTAAAGAAGCCAAACCTGTTGAAACTCAGGCACTGCCCAATGGCAAAACCCAAACAACAGTGACCAAAACCATGAGCAAGAGAAAGATATCCCAGCATAAAGAAAAGAAGGCTACTCAGATGCTGGCTATTGTTCTAGGTGAGGTCACGATGCTGTCATTTTTTTGTATTTCTCAGCTGTATGCTGAGCACGAGTTACATAAAAGTCTTAGATTGAGGTCTTGTCCTCAGAATACCTCAGCTTTATTTTCTCTGTTGCAGGTGTTTTCATTATTTGCTGGCTGCCCTTTTTTATTACTCACATTTTAAAAACTCACTGCACAAGCTGCGTAGTGCCACTGGAAATGTACAATGCCTTCACTTGGCTGGGATATGTGAACAGTGCCGTCAACCCCATCATATATACCACTTTCAATGTGGAGTTCAGAAAGGCTTTCATAAAGATATTGCACTGCTGAGGACGTTATTCACTGCACGCATAGAGGAGGATTTCACAAGAGGTTAGTGCCATCTTTCACCGCCATGTGAAATGAGGGATTTACAAAGCCATGCTTTTAGGGCAGAGCGAAAGAACTCATTACAGAAAACGGAGGTTCAAATGAATGTATAGTGAAGTTTTATTTGTGTGTCTGCATTATTTCTGGCAGTGGAGTGTGCATGCGAACATGTGTTTCTTTTATTTGGAACTGAAGTACGAATGTGATAAATTGTAGAATTGAAGCAAATTTGAGATGATCGGCAACTGGATCTTACCATAGAGATTTTATGCAAGCAGGGACCTGAATGTTGTACAGGAATTACATCATTTATTTGGTGGCGAGCAACTGGTTACAAAATGCTTACAGCTCTGTTTGTTCAAGAATTTATTTAATCACCAATTTATTTATTTGTTTGTTTGAGAACTTGTTAATTAAGAGAAAGCTATTGTAAAGACAAATAAATAAGCTGAAAATACCATTTACGGTTTTATAAAGCCAGAACACAGAAGATACTAAAGGTGCACTCAGTAATGTTGTTAATGTTGCAATGGTCATTTCAAACCTATACTGACACCCAGGAGCCTGGAGTGCAGAATTATGCAATTTAAAAGAACAGTTCACCCAAAAATGAACATTCACTAAAAATGTACTCATCCTTAGGCCATCCAATATGTATTTTGAATTTGTTTTTTCACTGGAAGTTCTTTAGCATTACATTACTAGCTCATCAACGGAATTCATTTATCAAAATATTGTATTATTGTGATGTCTTTATCAGCCTTCCTTCGGACGGCACCCATTCACTGCAGAAAATCCTTTGGTAAGCAAATTATATAATGCAAAATCTCTAAAAATCTGTTCTAATGTACTAGCAAACTCATTCACCATTTAGATAGCCAAAGGATGAGTACATTTTAAGTAAACTTAATTTATAATAAACTTAAACTTTATTTTGGGTGAACTATTGCTTTAATTTATTTAGGAATTATGTTACTGATATGATGATAAAATGTAATATATTATATTATGTTCTATATTAAAACATTTATTTATATATTTATTAAACTGAGTGCACCTTTAAGCAAATAGAAACAAATGCCTTTGACTTACCGACTATGAAGGACAATGTAAATACAAATTAAATTGTTTTATTGAAGCCCATGACAAAAATAATCATGCATGTTACATTGGTACTTCACATAATATTGCAGCCAATCTATGTCTATAGTATTTTTGTGTACATCAACAGTACACAAACTTATCTGAGCTATATAAAGTTGTTTCTATGTTTTTCCTGTCTATTATGTTCAAGTGTTTGATTTGACATGTGACAGTTTTTTTTTTTTGTTTGTTTGTTTTGTTTGTTGGAACAAAATAAAGCACAATTCATTTGTGGAAGAAAAAAAAATTCTTAAGTAATAAAAGTGGTGTTACATTTTAAACTTGGCCATAGATATCCACTGCTGGATCATCTCTGATTTATTTATTTTTTTAAACATGCTTTGTGGATCACACACAGTTTCGGTGCAGAGTGCTTTATTATCCAGCACGATAATGATCATTTACTATGTTGCAAGTGAAGGTTATAATTGCACTACAATTGAGTTTCATTTTTCTTGCTGTTGAGAAAGATGTCATTACGGGTGTGACTTATAATATTTTATCCAGCTTAATCCCGGCTTCTTTCTCAGTGATAATTTAAGAAACAGTCAGCAAAAGGAAAATTCAAAAATAGCCATAGACCATTTTAATGCTGAAGTGTTGTTGTATCAATGTCTAATATACTCTGCCCATCAAAAATAAAATTCACCACCTGGATTTGGGGTAGTTGCAGTTGGCCAGGTCTAAATTCAGCAACATTATGTGCCCAAAGAATGAGGTCAGCAAACTACCTGAACATACTGAATGAGCAAGTTATTCCATCAATGGATTTTTTCTTCCTTGATGGCATGGCACATTCCAAATGACAATGACAGGATTCATTGGTCTCAAATTGTGAAGAGTGGTTCAGGGAGCATGACATATAATTTTGATACATGGATTGGTCTAGACCTTAACCCCATTGAGAATATTTGGGATGTGCTGGAAAAGACTTTGCTCAGTGGTCTGACTCTCCCATCAACAATACAAGATCTTGGCAAAATATGAATGCCCTGGATGGAAATAATCATTGGGGCACACTTTATATTAGGTGGCCTTAACTACTTAAATCAAAAAGTAAATACAATGCACTTATTGTGGTCATATTGTATTGCAAAAAACACTTTTGTTGCTATTGAGGTGGGATACGGGTAAGGTTAGGGACAGGTTTGCTGGTATGGGTAGGTTTAATTATAATTGTGTAATTGCAGTGTAATTATAAATGTAATTACAGAAATTAATTACGTAAGTAATTACATTTAGTTTTTAAAAATATATAAGTACAATGTAAAAACATGTATGTACACAATGAGTGCACTGTACCAAATTATTAATTATTTATTGTAAGTACGTAGTATTTAAGGCCACCTAATATAAAGTGGGACCAAATGTTGTGACATTGCATGTGTGCCATAATCAAAGCTAAAGACAGCCTAAAATATATATATTGTTTTTGGTCAGTGTATATATATATATATATATATATTAGTGGTGGGCCGTTATCGGCGTTAACGTGCTGCGTTAACACGAGACTCTTATCGCGCGATAAAAAAAATATCGCCGTTAATCTATTCACAAAGTTGGGTTTACTTTGACCTTGATATTTCAGTGCGGATGTATACCTTTTACAAATTGCAGGGGCGGACTTATCCATTAGGCAAAGGTAGGCAACTGAGATGCGCATTAAACACGGACACGCAAATAGTAACAATGTTTATTAACAGGACCGTCTGTGTGTTGGAGTTGAACGTGCTTCGTGTGTATCCTGCGTGTAGCAAACCAAAATATTTAGGATCTGAACCTGACTGCCGCACGAGCGCGAGGTGTCCCAATTTTTCCCGCTGCGCTCCTCTCTCTGTGTCTTCTCTGTTCAGTGGAAAACTCAGATATGTTGCTTACATTAGGTGCGTTTTTGTTTTAAAATGCATGACTTTACACGCCTATCCCGGCAAATTCCACCATCAAAAACTGTCACTTTTGAAAACGCTGCAGAGCTGTTTTAGTTTGAAAACTCCAGATAAGGTTTTTTTTCTAAATGCTGTTTTAAAATGAAAAAGCACCGGTGTTAACGGAGCGCGGTAAAGTTATATCTCATTTAATATTCACCTATGCTGCCTTAGGGAGCGTCTGCAAATTTACATCTCAGTACTAAACGAAGTACACATTTCTACTAATTGTGCCTAATTTCACATGCAAACACCGCTGTTGTCATTATCTTTTGTGTAGCCTAAATGTAAATGTTAATAAAAAAATTACAATATGTACATGAAAACTGTAGAAACACTGGACATAACTATGGGGCACCACTGTGCAGCAGCAACTTTGACAACAAAAAAGGAACCTTAAGGGTAATTGAAGCAAATGTAGAGCCCCATTCCTATATATGCCGGGGCCCCAAATTCACTTTGGCAGAATTCAAATGAGCCATTTTAATCTAGATTTAAAAATTTATTCTATGCCCACCCCTAATACATATATACATAGACTAGATTAAAAAAAATCGAGTAGGGCTTAGGGCTTTGTAATTAATTAATCGAAATTTATCGCATTTTAATCGCATATAAATATTTGACCTGAGAACAGTGAGAAGTAAGTTACCCTTTCAGTCGAATCACTTCAACGTTACATATGGGATCTCTCATGAGAGACCAATCGTCTTCGAGTCATTTGGAAAAGGCCAATGACAATTGGCGTGCAATAATCACAGCCAGGTGCATCTCATCACAGCGGTAGTATAAGAGAGCGCGGCTGGATTGCACACGCAGTTTTTCGCTTTCTGAGCCTCGTCTGATGACATTGAGTCTGCTGGAAGAGAATCTTCATAAATCAACAAAAAGAGTTCCTGTCCGAGTTCATGCTCTCTGGTCATTGCGGCTTTTGAAACATCATCTGGGTAGCTGTCAACGGACCCGTGAGACTGGGAGCCTTTTTCAAGGCTCAAAGAGCGCCAGTCTATTGCTCGCCAGTGGGAGACCTCGCCCACTGAGTGCATGCGGTGCCGCGAGAGGTCTCCCCTGGGCAACGTCAGAAGCACCCCTGAGACGGGCAGCCCAGAGGTGGTGGAATCAGCTCTTCGGGGGATGACGACATCTGTCCCCC
>JAUMHG010000038.1:18261308-18273156 GCA_032359395.1 Enteromius anoplus
CCACGTTCCCTGAAGGAGGGAACGGAGACGTTACACTTTCTCATGCCACGACTCTAAGGTCGCGCTGACGCCGGCAATGGCTCTTCAGCGAAAACCTGCAGGTGCACTGTGCGCGTGTCCTCTTATACTCACACAGTGATGAGCGGCACCTGAGCGCAATCGGTGCACGCCATTATTCATTGGCCTTTAGTAAAAGCTCAAAGGCAAATAGGTCTCTCTGTCGAGTTCCCATATGTAACGTCTCCGTTCCCTCCTTCAGGGAACGTGGGTTACAACAGTTACCTAGACGTGTTGTATGTTATTCAACACATTGCAATAATTGTAAGAGAACACAAAAGATTATTACTTAAAATGTTCTTTTAATTTGACATTATTCCAAAACATATTTTCTTAATATACTTTAACATTTGTGAAAGCTTATAATCTTTAGATTAATTTCTGTAATAAAATAACTTCTAAAATATTACAAAAAATGTGTGTGTGTGTGTGTGTGTGTGTGTGCTAAAGGCTAAAGCATTAATAATAACCTTTACCAACTATTTAAACATGAGAATGTAGTTCTTAGCTGACCATTTAGAGTATATTAATGTCAAGTGATATCATATAATAATGGCAATGCTGTTTGACAAAACCCATGTCGTCATTTCAGTTTCTATTACCATAATATAAGACTTTGTTCAGATTTTTAATCATGTAATTTGTTCCTCTGTGCTCTCTGGTGGAGTGGCCCTCTACCAACAAAATAACAGTTAAATATCATGCACGCAGAAGTTTGATTGCTTTCCCCACGTACATTCCTGTTTAAAATGTCAGCTCCAGCTTTCACTAAACTCTAATCAGGGCTTTGAGGAACACAAATGCAATAAAGCTGCAGCATTTAGCTTCAATTAACATCCATGCTCTTTGAAAATGGCGATAGAAAATGGCATTTAAATTGGATAATGAATGATTAAAGCATCTCGCCATGCAAGTGGTTATTTGTATTGAGCGATATGCCAAAGTTTGTGCCTTGGAGATATAAAAATTAGCTTTGTTTGAGAGATAGTAATGAAACTGAGGGAGGTACAACACTCAGATTAAGAGAGTGATGACTTTTAAAACCTGCAATGCAATTTGCTACATTTCTTTTTTTAACCAAAGGTTTTGGGAGGCAACAAAACTGGACATTCACATTTGGACACAATAGACAACACAGTCTTGCTGCAATAATTCTGATATCTGTTTGTGGTTTAAGGGATAACTGAGGATAAATCTCTGTCTGGTATGTATTTTTATGTATGAATAAGGCTGATAGCATAAATACAGTTCTGTCATGAACTACCCTGCACTTTTTGAATGTGTTTTTGTCACTTCAGACGTTTGTTCTGATTCAGACGTACATGATTCCAGTGCAAAGTGAACTTATACGATCCATTCAAAGTGCATTTAAGTAAACTTTAATTTATTTCCCTGGCTCAGGGAGTAGGGAGAAATTAACACAGCTCTCTTCTAATGAGCTGATTATCGGAATCAGGTGCGTTAACAAAGAGAGACGTACAATGAGCTTTAATTGTGCATGTGGGTTTTAAGTAACTTTTCCATAAACTGAGGTAAATAACAGGTAAAAAAAATAAATAAATAACAGGAAGTGCACAGTGTGCATGCATCATGTAACATTCAACACTAAAATAATTCAGGAAACATTCATTTAATTTAAGGTTGTAACATAAAACTACATAAATAACTGTTACATAGCTGTTAAAAAACTGTAAAGATATGAAAAACTATAACATGAAAAATTACATGAAATGTCCCATTAGATCTATCACAGTTTTTACTGTATGACAAGTGACTGAAAGGTGTTTACTGTAGAATTTTATGTGTAATAACTTAATAATTTAATGTGTATTATGTACAACTTTTAGGGGACTTATTTATTGCATTCTAGAGTAAGTTGTTATATAGAAATGGAGAACTGCTCTATTTTTATACTTGTATGTGACTGGAATTACATGACTCAAATAAATTACATTTGCCAATGGTTTGAAAATGTAATTTCTTATATCTTATTCTGTAGCCTCAAGCACAGGTATTTAATTCTAAAAATTTACATTGACTTTTTACCATTATAAATATCCTTATAAGCCATATACTTCTCTCTTTTAAATGATTATTTTGACCAACTTGAGCTAATACACACTTAAGTGTGTGATTTCCATAGGAGAGCAGGCTGTAACCAATCAAAATAAAGACAGAGATTTAAAGAGTCAATATTTCAAGAAGCATAACACAAATATCCCAAAACATGCTCAGCAGGATGGTCACAGGAGGTCGTCCTTCAAATTCCAACATCCTGGGAATTCCAAATGCAGATACTTTATGTCCTACATTTTCCCCAGACAGAAAGATAACTGTCACTTAAATACAACACTGAGGGTTAATCGTACCTCAAGGCCAACGCTTCTATTGATTTTTAAACCATTACTCTTCGATAAATCCCCTCATGCTAAAACTCACTCAAAGCAACTGAATAAAGATCTTCGCTTGTTGTTCTAAAGAGAGAGAGCTGTGGACGGCTTGACTGAAATTTTCTTCACCAGTCTGCTACACGGTTTGATTTATTACCCCTGGTCTCCCTTCTTCTTTATCACCCACCTCCCCCATGCAATCTTATCCCAGCGGCTTAACCGTATTTGTTTGGAGCCCATCTGTACAGTCGCACAGACCCACTCCCTTTGCCTCTTGTCCATATGAATCTAGCGAGCTGACAGTGCTCTTGCAGACGGTATCAAGGACGCCATAATTAGGTACTCTACATTGTTTTCCTCACCTGCTCTTAACCGATAGATCCCCACAAAAGGGTGTTTGGGCTTTTCTGATTTTAAAAAGGTTGAGAGGAAGAGACAAGAGAGTTACAGCAAAATGCACTTCAGAAAAGGGCACTTCTAAATTTGAGAGGGTGAAAAGGTGGCATTACATGGAGATACTGAACCTCTCCATTATTCACTAACACAATGCTTTGTCAATAATAATGCTATTTCCATTATTGTTGCAAAAGCGGCCTTCTAGTAAAATTCAAGTTTATGAAACTCAAAAGGCAAAGTCCAGACATGTACTGTATGATTCATACCGTATATGAACTACAGTAGATGATAAAGAAAAAATGCTAGGGTCCTAAAAGGTTATTTGGTGGTTATTATTATGTAATGCTTAGTGGTTGCTTGGAGATAGATCAAGTCAAAAGAGCCGACCCACAAGTCCTGGAAAATAGTTGTATCATAATTCAATTAATCATTCTGCATCATTATAAACATTACAAAACAAGCTATCACATCATTTCTATTTGCTGTACAAATTTAGAGCCTTTATGTTGAATCCCTTTAGAGCTAGACCTTGCTGTCTCTAGTAATGTGTACACATAAGTTGCTGGTCTTAAGACAGCAAGGTCTAGCTCTAAAAGGACAGTTCTCACAAAAAATTAAAACATTTACTCACACTCGTGTTCTTTCAAACCTGTATGACTTACTTGCTTCTGCAGATTAAGAAAGAAGATATTAAAAAAAAGATTTAAAAAAAAACTGCTATTAGTCCACTCAATAAGAAAAAAATATTTTAATGGTTCTTCAGATGTTCCTCTTAAAACACACACACACACGGACGCTCTTCAATATCTTTGTGTTTTTAACCTTAAATGAGCAATAGCAAATCCCTGTAAGACTAAAGAATGCCAGAATCTAGCAAGCAATTTAGTTTTCCTTTCTTTGCCTGAAAACTTTGTCTAAATGGGGACTGCTGCTGTATTATCATATGCAAGATATAATTGGGGTGAAAAAATACTAATTTATGGACTGGATAGTGCGGAATAACAGAAATACACTCATTAAGCCTGGACGCTACACTATTTTGTTCAGTATGGAACATTCAAATGAGGTCAATGTATAAATAGAAGTGGTATCCCTGCTGTCCCCTTTCCACATAATTATGGGGACAAACGCAAAGCTCATTTAGTGGCAACAGTCCTAATGAACCGCAAAGCTTCTTAAACAAGAATTAAGAGTCCAGACACTTTTTAACCTTGATTTGTCAATTGACACATTGAACATGAATTCACAGCTTTTAATTTTCCCACGCAACAGGAAGCATAATTGAATACATGGGTGGGTAAATGTATTTCAGGTTGTACATAATCTGCAGGAGGATTAATTTTAATGCTTAATTTTGTCAAAATAAGATTAATAACAGCATTCACATCTCCTGTGTTTTATTTAAAGAAGGCTTTAAACTGACTGTCAATGCAGTCTTTATAAAAGGATCATCTTCGTCCCCCCTTCTCCTGAGACTTGTTAGGGGTGTCACATTCAGTTCTCGGAGAGCAACTGTCCTGCAGAGTTTGGAGAGTGTCCAACCCTACTTAAACGCTTCCAGGCATCCAGACAGGTGTTTTTGGGCAGGTTGGAGCTACTCTGCAAGAGAGTTGGAAGCAGGCCCCTTATGTAAACAAAGTCAGGCACATAGGCCTCTGAGGTGAAGCTTTCAGTGATATAAAATGGGGGGAACTTCCGGTTGATCCATTTACATCCCAGCATTCTAAGGTGCCAAGAATTGGTCTAAATGGGATGACATCCCTGCAAACATGTTCTTGCGGGGCCCATGTGTCCCGTCCACTTCATAACAGAAGCTCGGACTTAAAACGTAAATATGACTTCTTCTGATCCATTCCAGGAGATTGCGGACAGTGTTCGCCGAGCCATATTATCCACAACACCACCACCAACAGCACCTAATCCTTCACCAACACCCACTACTAACCCGGAAGTAAACATTCCTCCTCCTCCATCTACTATCGTATGTCCCATGGTGCGATCAACGCCCTTCTTTGGTGCACTGGGGGATTGCAAGGGATTTCTGCTACAATGCTCCATCACATTTGCAACCTATCCCAATCTTTACAATTCTGACATTTCTAAAATTGGATATGTGATATCTTGTCTCTCAGGTTCAGAGCTGAGATGGCCGGAATCCATTTGGAGCCAGGCGGGACCGGTTGTAAGGTCTTTTGATGCTTTTGCTCAACACTTTATGGAGATATTCGGTCAAACTGATCAAGAAACCTCAGCGGGTGAAGAATTATATAATCTCCGTCAAGGCCCGCTCACAATTCAAGAATAATTTTGCACCTTAGCCGCAAGTGGTTGGAATGAGAGAGCTTTACTCACCACATTTTGTCAAGGACTGGAACCACGTCTTCAATTAATGCGTGCACCATATGATTATTTGAATGGGCTGGAGAACTTCATCCAGAAAGTCATACAATGTTCTGCTAGAGTGCAGTCAAACTTCTCTCCTCTCTTGAGTACTGTAGCAGTATCTCCCAGCCCTCCAGAACTTGCCCCTGAGCCTATGCAATTGGATACTCGTCATCTTACCCCTCAAGAACAACAACATCGCATATCATTGGGTCTATGTCTCTACTGTAGGAAGTCAGGGCACAACATCCGCAACTGCCCCACTCGACTTTCTCACCCAATGGTGAGTACAATTCTACCTATGATTGAGAAAATGACTCCTCTCACTTCCTATGTCACTCTTACTGCCAATAATATGTCATTCACAGTGGCAGCCCTCCTCGATTCAGCTTCATCCGTGGCAGCCTTGCACGAAAACTCCATCTCAAAACCACCCCAAATCAAGTTATCTATCAAGTTCAGTCAGTTACCGGACAACCTTTATCCAGGAAGGATGTAAAACATAGTGCGGGGCTGATACGTCTTCAAGTGGGCCAATGTCATGAGGAGGATATTCATCTGCTTGTTCTGGAGGGCTCAACCATCGATGTGGTCTTAGGGCGTCCGTGGTTGGCTCATCACAATCCGGTAATCTCTTGGGGAACTGGAGAAATAATAAAGTGGGGATCTAACTGCTGGCCTGAGTGCTTTCCAAAGTTACCACTCAAGATTTCAGCACCACTTCCAGTCTGCTCTATATCCGTGAAAGTCCAAAAGAGAAGCAATCCATTGAAATACCTCCATCCTACTCGTCATTTCAGGATGTGTTTTGCCCCAAGAAAGCCGCAGCCTTGCCACCACATCGACCATGGGACTGTGCCATCTATCTGCTCCCGGATGCCACTGTGCCCCATAGTAAGATCTATCCTCTGTCAATCCCAGAATCCACCGCTATGGAAGAGTACATTCAAGAAGCCCTAGATCGAGGCTACATCCGTCCGTTTAGTTCCCCTGCTGCTTTCAGCTTCTTCTTTGTAGCTAAAAAAGATGGTGGATTACGCCCATGCATAGACTACAGAGTCCTCAACAACGCCACCTTTAAATTTAAATATCCATTGCCACTAGTCCACGCCGCAATTGAAAGACTATGAGGTGCTGTTTTTACTAAACTCGATTTGAGGAGTGTGTATAACCTGATACGCATACGCAAAGGGGACGAATGGAAGACAGCTTATATCACACCAACTGGGCTTTCTGGGTTTTTCTAATTTTTATTGTTGGTTCATTGAAAACTATAGTTCCATTGCCAGACCCCTCACGTCTCTGTTGAAAGGAACACCCAAGACCTTAACCTGGACCTCTGAAGCTGACTAAGCCTTCAGGAAACTGAAACAAACCTTTACTTCTGCACCCATTCTGACTCATCCAAATCCCCATCTTCCATTTATCATGGAAGTTGATGCATCCACCTCAGGAGTCGGAGCCGTCTTGTCAAAGCTAAAAGACTTACCCCACGTCAAGCAGGATGGTCACTTTTCTTCACCCACTTCAACTTCACCATTTCATAACGACCAGGACCAAAGAATATCAGAGCTGATGCACTTTCCAGACTCCATTCCTCCGATGACACTCCAGAGCCTGTTGAATCCATTCTACCAGACAAAATCTTCGTCAACCCCATCCAATGAACAGCCCCTCCAGCCGCCGCGGATCCAGCTCCAGTTCCTCTGCCGGGCTGTCCACAGAATTGCCGCTATGTTCCCCCTGGAGAACGTCTGGACCTCATCCACTCTTCACACACCCCACTAGGCACAGGGCATTCTGGGACCAACAGAACCCTCTCACTCCTACAAGATCGGTTTTGGTGGCCTGGGATGGTGAAGGATGTGCAGAGGTACGTGAGAGGGTGTCAGGAATGTGCAATGTCAAAATCACCACATCATCTCCCAGCAGGAAAACTTCTACCTTTTCCCGTACCTAACCGCCCCTGGTCACACCTAGGAGTGGACTTTGTCACGGATTTACCAGAAGGTAACACCTGCATCTTTGTGACTGTGGACAGATTTTTAAAGTTTTGCTGTTTGATTCCCCTCAAGGGTCTACCCACAGCCTGGGAAACTGCTACCCTTCTATTCAACCAGGTATTCTGTTCCTATGGGCTTCTAGAGGATATCATCTCTGACAGGGGACCCCAGTTCATCTCCAGGGTCTGGAGCCTTCTTTTGCTTCCTAGGGGTGACCGTAAACCTCTTATCCGGATATCATCAACAAACCAACGGAAAGACGGAGCATAAGATCAAGGAGGTGGGGCGGTTCCCCTGTACCTTCTGCACTGGCCACCAAGACACCTGGAACCAGTTTCTGGGCTGGGCCGAGTATGCAAAAAATTCCCTTAGCCAAGCTACCACCGGCCTCACTCCATTCCAGTGCATACTCGGATTCCAGCCCCCACTATTCCAATGGCCAGGAGAACCATCTGACGTACCAACGGTCGATTACTGATTCCGGGAGAATGAGAGGGTCTGGGACGAAGCACATCAACACCTCCAACGGGCAGTGCGTAGGCAGCAAACCACAGCTGGCCAACGAAGATCAGAAGCTCCTACTTACCAAGTTGGTCAGAAGGTATGGCTTTCTACTAGAGACAACCGCCTATGCCTGCCCTGTAATAAGCTTAATCCCAGGTTTGTTGGTCCCTTCACTATAGTGTAGTAGATCAATCTGGTCACTTACCGTCTTCAATTACCTCCAGAGTACAAAATTCATCCCACCTTCCACGTCTCACTTCTCAAACCCTTTCACCATCCTCTTATTTCCACAGAGTTTCCACAGAGCCTGGCCGTGATGAAGAATCCCCTCCTCTGGTACTCACTGAAGACGGAACCATCTACAGTGTTTGTGAGATCCTAGATTCCTGACGTCGTGGTGGCAGGTTGGAGTATCTCTAGCTTGAGATTATATTCTAGATCCAGCACTTCTAACTGAGTTTCATAATCTGCATCCTGATCATCCAGCACCAAGAGGCAGAGGTCGTCCACCACGACGTTGGAGGGGCCCAGCCTCCGGACAGGGCTTTGGAAGGGGCCCTGGAGGAGGGGGTACTGTTACATCCACGCCAGGCTCCACCCTCACTCCCTCACAAAGGTCACAATCACCTGAGTACTAATCACCAGCACCTGATCCAAATCACAGAAATCACCAACATCGCATAAAACCACACACCACTCCTCATTAAGTGTCTGAGCTCGTTGATACGAAGTGGACTCATCCTGCTCTATAATTGTGATATACTTACCTTGTGAACTTACCTGCCTCTCCTTGTGTCCTCTTATATGTTCCTTGTCTATCCTGTGTTCCTCAGATCTCTCACAATGTCTTCTCCAGTTAATGTGGTGTATGGTTGTGGTCTCAGCGTCTTCCCCGGTGATTGTCTATTGTGCTGTGTTGTCCTGTGGAGTGAAAGAGAAAGATTCATTAACATCATCATCAAGTGCAAATATCCTTCAAAGCCAGAATTCACCTGTTTCTCTCAATCTGTATCCTGTTGAACTAATATTCTGTTAAATAAACTTGTTATGTTTTTACTTACTATCTGTGTCCCGTCCACTTCATAACAATATGAACCTGTTAATAAGAATTTTGTGGGCAGTTTTCTTCCTTACCACTAGGGTTGCTCGGGTGTTTTAGGTTTAGGTTAGGAGGAGATGAAAAATTTTTGGCCTACCTGTATGTGGCAAGGGGTTGGATTAGTTTGGACGGCAGGTCACTGTGAGAGGGCCTGTTAATCATGATAAGTGGAAAAAGGAAAATACTCTCTTTTTGAGTTTTTTGTTTTATTTTGTCCACTATTGCAACAGTTAGTTGCATGGGCTCTCAAATGTGCCCAATACTCACACATTGTCTCACTCATTAGAGAAGACTGAGTAGTCGAACTAGTCAGCAGTCACAGGCTTCATGAGCTGCTAAGTCAGCACAGGCCTGGGAGGACTAGCAGCAGCTGCAGAGTTAATACATTTGGGCAGGAAGTGTAGCAGGCCAGTGGGTGCCACGTATTTTAGTGAAACATACTACCTATATCACACCCTACCCTTCTCCTTCAGGAGAAATTTATGAATTTCTCACAAATTGACTCTCTATCTATGAATAATTCACAATAGGATCTATAACATCTATTTAAAAATTAGATTATTTTAGGGTACATTTTCTTTTAATGCTAATATATATCCTTTATCTAGTTGTCTCTGGCCATCTTTCAAATGCTGAACATTTCATGATGAATGTTTCAGGTCATGGAAAATCCACTGACAAGGAATCATCTTGCATTCGGAGGCTTACATGAGCAAGATAATTCAGCACTTCAGAAGAACCATTTGACCTCTGTAACCTGTAACCAAATGTAAAGACCAAATTTTTATATTAAATGGGGCACTGAAAAAGGACTGATGACCTGTATGATGCATGTTAACAGCAAAAACACTGTGACATTTACTAAATTATGTTTCAATGACTTTATAACATTTTATGACACCATTTTATGGCCTGCAGTTGACACAACATGTTAAATAAAGGTGGGAAGCAAGATTCATTTTTCTTACTCTTGGATAGGGAAAACAAGGAACTTAATGATAGTTGGATAAAGCTATCCATTATCATTCCTGTTAATTTCTATGGAGCTATGGCTGTTTGTACATCCCCAAGTGTGGCTTTACTAGTTTTATAGTTCCTCTTCAGGAACTCTAGGCCGCATCGACGAGACGCTATGGGAACGCCTCCAGCGTGACGACTCTGAACCGTGTGTAGAATCAGCCAATGGTGAGTTGGGACGTCATAGGCGGGTGACATCACTGGCCAGGAAGCATAAAAGCACGAGGAATGCTGCCGGCAGATTAGCTTGCTGTCATTCAGCAAAGCGCTCTGTGTGTGTGTGTGTCACCTTGCAGAGAAAGGCCCCAAAGGGCAAAAGAAAGAAGCCCTGAAATGGGTGCTTCAGGGCTTCAGAGGGCAGTCCCCTCCAAGGAACAAAGGGGTCCTCCGCATTACACAGTGCCTCTTTATAAACGGTGCCCTCAGGAGACCACCTAACCAATCCTCCCAGAGTTACAGGGCGTGAGCGACTCAGCAGTGTAGCGGGCTGAGAGGTTCGCCACTGGGTTCTCACGAGGGACAGGCCAAATCTCCACCCGAGGGTGGGCTGTGTCAGAACATCTTGCTTGACCCTCCAATATCATCAGAGACCAGCCTCGAGAGGTTATTTCCCTTAGTAGACTATTTAGCAGCGTGGAATCTACTGCCAAATGTGTCTCGAAGGGTCCTGCATACTGTAGAAAAAGGTTACAGAATCCAGTTAGGACGATCCCCGCCACAATTTTCGGGCGTCCTTCCTACGCTAGTACGTACAGAGCAGGCTTGTAATGGAACAAGAAGTAGAAACTCTTCTGAGGAAGGAGGCCATCGAGGTGGTCCTTCCTCACGACAAAGAATGCGGGTTCTACAGTCTATACTTCATAGTTCCATAGATGGATGGAGGGCTAAGGCCCATCTTAGATCTCAGATTGTTGAACCACTTGGTAATGAAACTTAAGTTCAGAATGCTCACAGTGAAGCAGGTCCGAGGACTGGTTTGTCACGATTGATCTAAAAAAATGTGCACTTTTACATATCGATCCATCCTTCTCAAAGGAAGTTCATG
Source organism: Enteromius anoplus (assembly GCA_032359395.1). NCBI lineage: Eukaryota > Metazoa > Chordata > Actinopteri > Cypriniformes > Cyprinidae > Enteromius > Enteromius anoplus. The sequence continues at coordinate 18,272,202 of JAUMHG010000038.1, forward strand.
AGGTTCGCTTTCGGGGGCAAAGCATACCAATATCGGGTTCTCCCCTTCTGCCTTGTACTCTCGCCCCGCACGTTTACGAAGTGTGTGAATGCAGTTCTGGCTCCTCTGCGACTCCAGGGCATCTGCATTATGAAGATTATATATACTGAATTATATAGACGACTGGCTAATCCTAGCACGGTCGCGAAGCGAGCAGACATCGAGATGTCATTCTCGCTTACATGAAACGTTTGGGGTTGAGACTGAACACCAAGAAAAGTGTCCTTTCTCCAGTTCAGAGAACCACTTATCTAGGCATTATGTGGGATTCGACCATGATGCAGGCTCGAATGACACCTGCTCGTATCGGTTTGATCCTCACATCTCATGTGGCACATCAACTGCCTGGAGGAACTGGCTGTGTTTCGAGCACTCAAACACTTCTTCACAGACGTAAGAGACCAACACGTGTTGGTATGCACCGACAACACAACAGTAGTCTCTTACATCAACCACCAAGGAGGTCTGCATTCGCGCCCCTTGTACAAGCCGGCGCACCAGATCCTTGAGTGGGCCTGGGACAGATCCTTCTCACTGAGAGCCATCTATATTTCCGGGCATCAAAACATAGGAGCAGACATCCTGTCGAGACACCTCTCACTGGTGGGGGGCACCATCGTTCACCCTCGCCCAGAGCTGTGGAAACTGAGAGTGTGGCCCGTGAGGGGGCACAACTCTTAGCCACAGTTCTCTCAGCCGAGGTTGTTGAGATGATCCTCCAATCCAGAGCTCCATCTATGAGGAAACTATATGATGATGATGATGATGATGATGATGATAAGCCTTTATTTGTCACAACACTGTTACATGCAGTGAAATGGGACCCTCCGACCATACACAAACATCACATTTGGGGGGTAAGACAGGTCAGTCGAGAGGTAGCAAGGAAATAAGAAAAGTAAGATACATTTGGGTA
>JAUMHG010000038.1:18299383-18311017 GCA_032359395.1 Enteromius anoplus
GAGCTAAGTGAACAAAGAAATTAAACGTAAGATTATTCCCCAAAGTGGATTAATTAATTTAAATATTAATATCCCCTAAAATATCTTACAAAACTTTTCAATTAATAAAAATAAGTAGGCAACTGTTTACATATGGACTACTATCATTCTTAATTCTGCCAGTAACATATACACTACAGGACAGCAAAAACCTCCATAAAGAATGCAAACACTGATACAGTACTGGCGTCTTTATTATTGAAAGTAGGCTATTTGAGTATAATACAAAATCAAATTTGGTGTTGTATATGGGATGTTGTAAAATAACAACCCATATAGTTGGATAAAAAAACAAAAACGTCAGGTCATTTTTAAACTAGATTCATTCGCATTTGCAAAACCTTATGCACACATTTGACTTTTTCGCTGTTTTAAAAAGCGTTCGCATATTCTACAGTCGGGGCGCGCGCAGGCATTAGGACAGGTAAGATTCCTCAGAGCGTGGCCTAAAATTTCATTGGACTAGCTCAATGTCCTTTAAGACAGTCAACCAATGGGCCACAAGTCGTGTCTCAGATACACTACCGTTGCGGTAATAAATAAATTGGCCTAATAAACTTTTTTTTAAATATTAAATTATGACTGACAGCTCCAGCCCAAAATGTGCGTCGGCCCATCGGGCATCGCCCGGTATGCCCTATGGCCAGTTCAGGCCTGGTAGTGAGGCTAAACTAAATTGCTCTAATATGGTGTGGAATATGCAACTGTAATGTAAATGCCAATAAACAAGAAAATGACGCAGAAAAAATCATGACATGCCAACTTTCATATTTCTCAAACATAATAAAATATGTTTTCAAAAAGAAGGGAAATCATTAACATTGCTTTGGATTCTGCATTTCTTACATACTAAAAATTATTTATTAGTATTTAAAATTGATTTGTGCTGTTTAAGGGCCACCACCTGCCACTGGAAAGGAAGGCACTTATAAAGCTTAATGACTATAATCAAATAGTAATCAAATGATGTGTTGTGCAGTCCAGCACTGCATTTTAAAAAAGCCATTTCAAGGTTCTGGATTGCATCGATATAATGATGCTGCAAAGTCCCAGTAAAGTTTGCTAGACAACACTTACAGTATGATGCGGTGACACTAATATGCATTAATTTATGCTTAACAAATGCACAGATAAGCCTAAACCAGGATTAGGCCACAGTTCAATTAGGACTTTTAAGTAAATTTTATGAACATGCTTTAGAAAAAAGCATTGTGTGCTTCTTAACAAAGGCGCTGACATGTTTTAAAAACAGCCAATGCAAGTGTCTTTCATTTAAAACAGTTCACATCTACATTTTAGTCTAGGGCTAGACATAAACCTTGTCTGTGAAACTGAGGTAGGAAGAACTAAATCATTTATTAATAAATACTGCATCAGCAAAAAATGAACATTAATTATGATTCATAAAATAGGATTCATAGATTAAGTAATCAACATATTTGTATTAGTTAAATGTGTCATAAAGTATTAATTCCCTAATGACATAATATATTAACTAATAGTGTAAATTCATGTCAATTGCCACAATGGGTTGAATCATGGATTTCAACTTACAGTTGTCTGCTTTAATAAATCATTGACTAATGATTTGCATTCACTGTAAAATTGAATAGTTCACCTTACTTGGACATAGTTAGTAAGCTGTACTTAGTTGTTATACTTACTAGGTTTTACCAAGTTACAGCAACTTTCAAGGCAAACACACACAAGGGAAACACGACTGGACACTAATCAACATACTTAACTAAACTAGGACAGGAACTGGCCATGGCGGACCGGGAGCCTTTCTTGGGGAGGTTTCCCTCTTCTTTGGGCTGTGGCTCTTGCAGTGCAGACTCTGGAGCGCGCTCTTGCAGCACGGACTCAGGGGAACCCTTTGGCAGCGCAGACTCTGGAGGGCGCTCTTGCAGCGCAGACTCTGGAGCTGGAATCGGGATCGGCTCTTTGGGCTCTATTTGAAAATAGTTTTAATCCAAACCTTAACGTGGAACAGAGAAGCAAACACTAGGATACAAATTTGGGGGGGGGGGCAAGTGAGCACAGTATGGAGTAGTCTTGTTTTCCCCGAGCTCCTCTCCACGTTTGAAATAACTCGGTCATTTATTTAATATTTCACCTAATTTCGCGGATTCGTCTCATAAATACTTTAATCTAAAAGCCTCAGGATGACAAAACCAAAATCTGATAGAGGGAAGCGGCAAGAGAAAACCTCAAGTGAGGCTGAGGATGGCCAGCCATGTGCAGAGCTAGCTGCTGCAACCCCAGAATTAGCCAACTAGTCTGCTCTGCAGTCTGAATCGAGCATCCTCGCAGCGATACGAAGTATGAGCAAGACGATGAATGATCATTTTAAAGACTTGGAGGCATCCTTGGTATCCACCCAGGCAACGTTGGCGAGTCTTGGTAATCGAATACAGGAGGTGGAAAATGCTAGCTCGGAGTATGACCGCCGCCTCTCGCTTGTTGAGCAGCAGTGTACGAAAATGCAGTCGGAAAACGAAATGCTTAGTTTGAAAGTAATCGACCTGGAGGCTCGCTCTCGGCGGCAGAATATTAAAATCATCGGCTTGACTGAGAAAATCGAGAACGGACATCCAACTGAGTTTTTTTGTCAAGTTCATCCCTGAGCTGCTGGGCGCTGACAACTTTTCCAAACCGTTGGAAGTAGACCGGGCTCATCGGCTGGGAAGACGGTTCTCTGAGGATGACACACGCCCAGGCGTAATGATAGCAAGCATTCATCATTTCCAACTGAAGGAGAAAATACTACTACTGGCCCGCCAGCAGTTTCCTCTGCGCTACAACGGCAAAGCGGTTCACTTCTTTCCTGATTACCCAGCGGAGGTGATGAAGCAATGACAGGCATTTGATCCCGTCCGCAAACGACTCCGAGATGCAGGTGTTTCATTTACCCGGCACGGCTGTGGGTCTCCAGTGGTACAATGGATAGAGTTTTTTCATCCCCGCAGGATGCTGAGGCTTTTGTAGAGACTTTGTCTTGACTTTTGATATGTGATTTTTATGCTGTGTGCAAACCATCCAGGACATTTATATGACAGCTTGTAAGGTATCTGTTTATTTGCGTTAACATATATAATTTTCATTGTTGATTTTCACAACCACTTGTCCTCATTAGTGGAGAGGGTGCGGTGTCCCTGTGTTAACTTAGTGGCTGGTTAGTAGTTCCTGTATGGTCCAGCAGGCCCCCAGAGAGTATGTTGGGTTTGCTGTCTCACTTTGTTTGGGAAAGTGGGAAGGGGGGAGGAGGTGGATGTTCTTGTTCGTTTTCATGTGTTCCGCCTGTCTTTCTTATTACTTTATTAGGGCATTTTATTTGTACGCTGCTACCATGAAAAATCTACATGTATCCTGATACACTTTCGCCAGGTGGTGGCATCACTTTTACTAGTTGGAATGTGCGTGGGCTGGGTCATGTTCTCAAGCGAGCTAAAGTGTTCTCTCATTTAAAATCACTATCTGCTGATGTAGTGTATTTGCAAGAAACACATATCAGACCCACAAAGGAAAAGTTACTCAGATGTAGCTGGGCCAATCAGATTTTTCAGTCCACATTCTCCAGTAAAGCCCGGGGAGTGGCAATTCTGATCCGCAAGACTGTTCCTTTTAGGCATGTTTCTACTGTGAGTGACCCAAATGGACGGTTTATTTTGGTAATTGGCTACATTCACTCATTTCATGTTACGCTCCTTAATGTATACGGTCCAAACTTTGATGATCCAGCTTTCTTCTGTAAGATATTTAGTTCACTGCCTGATCTCTCAGACACACATTTAAATGTTGGTGGTGATTTCAACTGTGTGCTTAACAGCCGTTTGTATAGGTCAGCCCAGCCAAGTCAGTCATCTACCTCCTCAGTGGTTTTAAAGGACTTAATGACTTCTATGGATCTAGTTGATATTTGGAGGCTTGGACATCCTACAGATAGAGATTTCTTTTTTCTCACAAATCCTTTTCGAGAACAGACTATTTTTTAATTGACTCTAAATTGATATCTACCGTTATTGCCTCAAAATATCGAAATATTCTTATTTCTGACCACTCTCCTACTTCATTGGTCCTTGATCTTAATTAATCTTAAAAAAAAAAACAGCAGTTTACCTGGAGTCTCCACCCTTCATTGTTTTCCAATGCATCATTCTGTCAATATTTATCCACTAAGATCTCAGAATTCCTAGAGAGTAATGACAATTCTGAAGTCACAGACTCCACTTTATGGGAAACTTTTAAAGTTGTGATTCGAGGTCACATAATATCTTTTGAATCTTCTTTGAAAAAGACACTGCGAAAGCGACTGTCAGAAATCAAAATTGAACTATCGCAGTTGGAACTTGTTTACGGGTCTTCCTCCAGCCCTTCCACCTTACAAAATATTCTTAAACTCAAATATGAATATAACACTATCCTATCTTGTCAGATATGCGATCAATTGTTTAAGATCAGGCAGAAACACTTCGAGTTAGGGGATAAGCCCCATAAATTACTGGCTCAACAGTTGAGAGGCTTGCAAGCCAGTAGAGCCATTCATAAGATTAAATCAAAGACTGGAGAACTAATAATGGACCCTAAAAGTATAAATAATCGCTTTAGAGAATATTATGAAGAGTTATATATGTCAAAAGCAAAAGGGAATGTTTCTGACTGGCTGGAGCATCTAAGACTCCCTAAATTAAGTGCGGCAGCTTGTGAAGCTTTGAATTCTGACATTACCATGCAGGAGATTCTGGATGCTTTAAAATCATTTCCTTATGGCAAGGCTGCTGGCCCAGATGGGCCCAACTGTATAAAAAATTTTCTATGAAAATTGCTCCCCTTCTTTTGAGGATGTTCAATCATTCATTTAGAACCCAGAAATTCCCACCCACATTGTATGAAGCTAATATTTCACTGCTATTAAAAGAAGGTAGGGACGAAGCTGAACCTTCATCGTTTCGTCCTATCGCACTGCTGAACTCAGACATTAAAATTTTTACCAAGTTATTAGCAAATAGGCTAAATAAATATTGTCACTAGGTGGCAAAAGAGCACAGGACAACAAGGTAAAGTTTAACAAAAAAATAACCCGGAGGGTGGATTTATTCAACAAAAAGAAGCAGTAATTAAAGTCACTGAGTTGCTGGTGAATGTCCCCTTTAAGAGCTCCTTCGTGAGCAGCGAGGCTGAATTGCTTTCTGTCCATGAAAGAAGGCAGGGTAGGCGGCTCAAGCCGTGTCTGTTCTTCCGTCTGGACGCAGATTAGCAATGTTCACAGGCTGGCTTCTGGGAGACAAAGGAGAAAGAGAGATTAGTTCCGCGGGGTCGAGTCAAGTGAAGCTCTGCTCAGTGTTGGGTCTTATCTGGCTGCGGGCAAAGTGGTTGCAGCTGGTTCTGATCATCCGCTGATGAGTTTTGCTGGTGCTCCCTCGTTGGAAACCAGGGCAATGCTGATTAGTGATCGGGACGCTCGTCACAATATATATCGTCCATCATTCACACTGATCAAACTGGCTTTGTCCCAAACAGATTTTCCTTCTTTAATGTCAGAAGATTGATGAATATAATGTACCAAAAGTATAGTAAGGGCTCGAGGGTGGCTGCCCTTTGCCTAGGTGCAGAAAAGGCATTTGATCAAGTAGAGTGGGCATGTATGGTTAAAGCCTTGGAGGAGTTTGGGTTTGGTCGTCAATTTGTATCGTGGATTACAATGCTATATGCTCATCCATGTTCCTCCATTCTCACGAATCAAGAAAGATCATTACCGTTCCGATTACACCACGGGACGCGCCAGGGCTGCCCCCTCAGCCCATTGCTCTTTGCCATTGCCATTGAGCAGGAATCACCCTTCTATTGAACCCATCCGACTACGTAATATGGATCACCATATTTCCTTATACGCAGATGATGTTGTTCTTTTTATATCACAACCAGAAAAATCAGTCCCTGTATTGCTGGATCTTATTAATACGTTTGGTGAAGTTTCCGGATATACAATTAATTGGCAGAAGAGTGAGTTCATGTCGCTGGGCGTGGAGCTCAACACTGAATTTTGCATAATCTTCTGTTCAAAATAACAAACAGTTTGAAGTATCTTGGCGTAGTTTTGCCGAGAGACCCTAAACTAATTTTTAAGCAGAATTTTTTTGAAAAACTGGAGAAATTGAAGAGGGACATTGACTCTTCCTCTTACAATGGTGGGCCGTATAAATGCCATTAAGATGGTTTCCTTGCCGAGGTTTTTGTATCTTTTTCGAAACTTACCTATTTTTCTGGCACAATCTTCTTTCAAATCTTTGGATTCGATAATTCTTCCTTTTATTTGGGGCTTTAAAGCTCAAAGCAAGTAAGTTGTCAGACTTTGTGTTTAGTGTGCCATGTGCTTTTCCTCCTCTTGTGTCCGCCCATGCCCATGTTTAGAGTTCCTGTCCTAGTTTAGTTAATTATGTTGATTAGTGTCCAGCCATGTTCCCCATGTGTGTTCAGTTTAGCGTCACTAGTATGTGTATTTATGTGCCTCAGTTCTTAGTCTTTATTTTTTTTTTTTTTGTTAATATTTTTATTAGAATTTTGTATACAAGTAACAGAAAACAAGAACAACAACAAAAAAAATCTATGTATTCCTATATACTGTTGTCTGCCATTCAACAATGTTGTGAGATGATACTTACCTTTAATCACCTTGATTGATGTTTGCTTGCAGTTGTACTTACCTGAAACAATCTTCATCAATAGAAGTCTATGCACTGTCGCTTATCATTCAGTAAAGCCATCCAGTGATACTTACCAGCTGTACTTACCAACTCTCAGCATTGTCACTGTTGTAAGACCATTTAGTGAACAGACAGAGGTGCGGAAGAGCCACATTCTAGAGAGAATCTTAAAGTCTTCTTCTAAACGGTTTGTGAGTCATAAAACTGATGGATGACCAGCCTCAACGCCTAAATGTCTGGAAACAAGCCAGAGACAGATAAACTGTTGGTATTTGTGATAGTGGGTACCACGTAACTCTGTGCATCCCGTGAACATGTTATTGGGTGAATGAAGTTTAATAGGTATCCTATGTATTAATTATAGGCAAGTTTAGTATGGAACAACTGTGCAGAATATGCTGAATCTCTTTTTACGAAAGGGTAGTCGATATATTTAATCAGGGAGAAGTTATAAAACTTCATAAAAGTTTATACCCAAGCTTTGAGACATGCCTTTACGTTCCTTGGTGTCACATGTATGCTTTATGTATTCACCACAAGGGACCACTCAGAGTGAAGACACTCCTTACAGCATCGGACTGATTGGCTATTCCTCCCTTGGGGCGGGACAGAACTCCACATGTTAAAAACAGGATGCATGCGAAACAAAGTGTGCTTGGACCATTTGCAAAGATTTGAGGAAAACATCTATTGGGTGATCTTTCTCCACAACAAAGATCACCATTCATCCAACGCATCAAGAGAGAAGGGACGAGTGAACCCAGGAAGAAACTCAGCTGCTCCGCGCCCTCTCTCTCTCTCTCTCTCTCTCTCTCTCTCTCTCTCTCTCTCAGACATCATCAAACAGCTCATCCCAACCGCTGAAGCCTTCAACAACATCTTGCAACAAACTCTGAGAACCTATCAGCGATCGACTGCAATGACAGTCCATTTACATCACCTCCAGCCTCCAGCTTCTTCTTTGTTAGTAAGAGAGACAGAGGACTTCGTCCCTGTATCGATTACAGAGCACTGAATAGTCAAACCATCAAATTCGCTTACCCTTTGCCTTTAGTGCCCTCTACTCTGGAGGAATTACGTCAGGCCAAGATCTTCAGTAAGCTGGATTTAAGAAGTGCATATAATCTCATCCGAATTCGAAGAGGAGATGAATGGAAGACCGCCTTTGTAGCCCCTAGCAGCCACTATGAGTATCAGGTGATGCTTTACGGACTTGCTAACTCACCTTCTGTTTTCCAAAACTGTATAAATGAAATCTTCCGGGACATGCTCCACCGATTCGTCATTGTCTATATAGAACACATTCTCATTTACTCCACAAACCTGTCTGTTCACATCTCTTACATGAGACAAGTCCTTCAACTCCTCAGAGAACATCAACTTTATCTCAAAGGTGAGAAATGTGAATTTCATCTACCTCTGGTACAGTTCCTGGGACACATAATCTCGAAAGATGGAGTAAAGATGGATCCTAAGAAAGTCTCGGCAGTTCACGAGTGGCCAACACCATCAAATGAGAAGGAATTGCAGTGCTTCTTAGGATTCGCAAACTTTTATCGTAGATTTATCTCAGCATATAGTCAGACCACAGCTGTACTCACCTCTTTGCTAAAGGGAGCAAAAAAGTATCACTTGGATGCCCGAAGCTCAAAGAGCGTTCTCTACCTTGAAAAACGCTTTCTGTACTGTTCCTTTACTTCATCATCTAGATCCAGATCAGAAATTCATAGTAGAAGTTGATGCTGCCTCACTAGGTGTTGGAGCCACACTGTCTCGATGGTATGGAGAACCTCCACGACTTCATCCATGCGCCTATTTCTCTCGAATATTGTCCCAGGCGGAACAAAACTACGATGTAGGTAACCGTGAGTTGTTGGCAATAAAAGTAGCCCTTGAAGAGTGGTGATATTGGCTAGAGGGAGCACAACAACCGTTTGAGGTGATCACTGATCATAAGAACTTGCAGTATCTTCAAGAGGCAAAACGATTGAATCCCCGTCAAGCCAGGTGGGCTCTGTTTTTTACCTGTTTGATTTTAAGATCTCTTTTAGAATGGGTAGTAGAAACACAAAGGCTGATGCTCTCTCTCGCCTCTATCAACCAGACCCAGTTCCAGAAGAACCTGAAAGTATCCTACCTCAATCTGCATTTCTTGCTCCCATTCAATGGTCGCTGGATGACCAAATTCAACAAGCCACTCTTCTGGAACCTGTTCCTCCAGGAGGCCTTGTAGGGAAAAGGTACATACCATCATTTTTCCGTCAGAATCTACTGGATTCAGTCCATACATCACCTGGTTCAGGACATTCAGGCAGCCGTCGCACTCTCTCGCTTCTCCACAACAACGTCTGGTGGCCTAAGATGGCCCAGGATGTACAATGCTACATTCATGGATGCTCCGTCTGTGCCATTACTAACACTCCACGATGTCTGCCCAAGGGTAAGCTGTTTCCATTACCTTTACCTGAACGCCCTTGGTCTCATATAGGGGCTGAATATGCTCAAAACCCTTTAAGTCAAGAAACTACTGGACTAACACCCTTTCAATGTGTTCTAGGTTATCAACTCTCTCTTTTCCCTTGGAACGATGAACCTTCAGTCCCAGCGGTAGATTACTGGTTCCGGGAGAGTGAGAGGTTGTGAAACTCAACGCATGTACATCTGCAATGGGCAGTATGGAGACATCAAATGTGGTCAGACAATCGAAGGTTCCCTACACCTGAATACCAACCAGGAGAACTCATATGGCCCTCTCCCAAGCTGAGTCCTAAATACATAGGTCATTTTCCAATTGTTCGTCGCATTAATAAAGTCACCTATGAACTCAAAATTCCACCACAGTATCAAATTGTACCCTCGTTTAATGTCATTCTCGTTTCATAAAACGTCACAGTGATCCTCTGTTTCCTCTTCTCACAGACAACCCGGAACCCCCTCCTTCACCGGAGATTGAGACCCCGGAGAACATCGACAGAGTTCAGAAAAACCTCAACTGCTGGCGGCGGAATGGACGGCTTCAATCTAATTGAATGGGAACGATATGGACCCGAGGAAAGATGCTGGATTGACCGAAATTATATTCTCGACCCTTCCCTAACAACTGAATTTCACCTGTCACATCCGAATTGCCCTACTCTTAGAGGTTGTGGCCGCCCTCGCCGTCGGGTCCTGGCGCTCGTGGAGGAGGGGGTAATGTTACACCATCACTCACTCCTACACCCGGATCAGTTTCAGCTCAACGCACACCACCCACTGTTCCTGAGTCAGTCACAAGATCGCAATCACCGGATTACTAACACCTCTTCCCAATCACAGTCACTATTTAATGGCAGACTTACTAAACAGTCAGCGGCTGAGCTCAAGGTTTATACGCTCATTGTCTCAGCATCTATCTGGACATCTGTCTACCTGTCTGCTGGAATTCTTTTCTCAGAAAACCTACAAGAAAGACAGTATCCTTGCCTTTCAGCTACTTGCCTGTTGTGCCTTGTCCCTACTCTCAGCATTGCAAAGACTGTGTAAGATGATTCAAGTACGACTACCTGTGATCGTGATCAGTATTGCATTTCTACCTTTGGAAAACCAAACACGTTTGCTAGATTCTATAGCCTTTATTGATTCTGCATTTCTTACATACTAAAAATTATTGATTAGTATTTAAAATTGATTTGTGCTGTTTAATGGCCGCCACCTGCCACTGAAAAGGAAGACACATAAAGCTTAATGACTATACTTCGGCTTCGACCCAATGTTGTAATTGTTGATCTGAACAAAAAAAATCCATCTCTGAGGCCTGGCTGACACAGAACAGCATATGTAATGCGTTCAGTGGATATTCTCCAAAATGGTACTATAGTGATTGCAGGGAGACACAGAGGAGATTAATTATTGAATTAAAGTTGTTAATTTTTATTTTCTTTGCACACAAAAAGTATTCTTGTAGCATTCAGATCGAACCACTGATGGCAGATGGACTACTCTGTCTGTCACGCCCAGATGGAGCTGCCAGCTAGAGACTGTTGATGGCACAACTCTGTGTTTTTGTGTCTGTTTTCATACCTGGACTCCATTCCCCAGAATGCAGCTCTCCTCCACAGCTGTTTTATAGTTAGGTTCAATCATTCAATCATTATCACCTGTATAAATACCAGTCTGTGAGTTTGTCAGTTCACGGTTCATTACATCGTCACCCGGTTCCTGTATTTCATTCGTGTCTTTGTTTCTAGTTGTTTTGTCTTGGATTTATTAGTTGCCGAAATCTGCCTGTTCCTGGATATTCGCTTCGCCTCACCCATTGGACTCTGACTGCTGGTATTTGACTATTGCTTTGTGTATCGTTTACTCTATTGCCTATGCCTCTGCTGATTCTGTTTGCCGGTGCTCGACCTTGTCTGCCTGACCCTGAATGCTAATAAACATTGTTTACATTTGTACCAAAACGTTTCACGTCTTCACTCGTTACACTGACGATGTGTTTCATACTTTTCTGGATCTTGACACTTGGTAGTCAATGGTACAGTCACAAGGTTTTCATCTAAAATACCTTAAATTGTGTTCTGAAGACAAACAAAGCTTTTACAGTTTTGGAATTACTTGGGGGTAAGTGATTCATGACAAAATTGTCATATGAATTTACTTAATTAGTTAATATGTTATCAGGAATTAATACATTATGATACATTTAACTAATAACAATTTATTGATTACTTAATCTATGAATTGTGTGTTCATTAATTGCTGATGCAGTTACTCATTAACAACTTATTTAGTTCATCATGAGTTATACATTAACTTATGATTATCTGTGTATTAGATACACTGTTAACAATTGATGTAATTTTTACAATAAATTTTACAACAACGTATTGTATTCATGTTTTTGCTGTAAATA
>JAUMHG010000038.1:18317766-18327866 GCA_032359395.1 Enteromius anoplus
GAGACACCGCTCAGCAGTATTTTGAAAGTGATTGCAGTACCAGTTTTGGCCATTTCTTACATACGGCTCCTTTAAGTAAAAATATATATATATTTTTCTAGTTACTACTGCACTTTATCTGCACTTTTATCGTCGTTCATTCGGTCAGTATTCAACTAATTCTAAGTTTATAGTTTATTTAAATGAGCCTTATATTCTGCGCTCAAACAAGTTTAAGTTTGCCAAAATCCACAGGTAGAGGTGGCCTAACTGTTATGAATCTAACTGGAGGGGGGTGGACGTTTGTTAGTGTAAATCTCTTGGTCATTCACATGGGGGCAGGGCGATTACGTTCTCAATCATGTGAATGGTATTGATACAGACGTCACTGATGCCAGCAGTGTTTTTCTAAGAGCCTTTTGACAAGAGACAAGGCTATACAAGCTAAACAAAGCTAATGATTGCAGTTCCATGTATCTTCCTGAACTCTATTTTAAACGTTAAAGGTATGAGTGATGCAACATAAAAATAAAAATAAGACACTGTCAGGCAAACATTAATCTGCAGGCAAAGAAAATTTAATTAAAATAGTTCAGTTTTGTTTTTAATGTCAAAATTATTACATTTCGATTTGTTTGTTTATTAAGTTAATTTAGAAAAATGTTTGGAGTATTTTTTGTCCGTTAAATATACGTTTTTGTTTTTTTAAAGAGCATGCGTCCTTCAGCAGCCGATCAGAAAGTGTTGGATCACTTTAGCCTTCTCAAACCATCACGACTTGTCTAAAATAAAACTCTAGATATACCCAATAAAACAATGTTTAAAAATGCGCTATAATAATAAATGTGGGATGTGTTTGTGCGGAGAGGCTGAAGTGCGCTGAGGCAAAAGCACAATTCACTTTCATTTGGTGAGGTCAAGTGTGGTGATGTACCCGGCCCTTCCCAGGCACTCCAGGGGTTCATCCACCTGGGGTATGGGTAAGCTGTTTAAGTCCGAAATCTCGTTCAAGCACCGGTAGTCGTTACAGAAGCAGAGAGTGCCATCCGGCTTTGGGACCAGGACTATCGGGCTGGACCGTGGGCTCCTGGATGGTTCTATTACCCCCAGCTTGAGTATCTTTTTTATTTCCTCCTCTATAGCTTGCCGGCGGTCCTCAAGGACTCTGTAGGGCTATTGCAGGACGATGACGCCGGGATGAGTGCGGATGTCATGGGAGAGCACATTAGTCTGGCCGGGGGTGTCGGAGAAGATATCCTGGAACTCACCGGCCAGGTGCGGCAGCTCCGCCTTCTGGGCGGCGGACAGGTTGGGGTTGGTGTCCACAACTGTGGGCTTTTGTAGGGTGAGAGCTACTATCTGGTCCCGGTCCCCGACACACTTCTTGAGCAAGTTGATATGAAAGAGCTGAACGGCTTGTCTTCGGCCTGGCTGTCTTAGCCTGTAGTTCACCGGGCCCACTCGTTCCTCAATGGTGTATGGGCCCTGCCACTGGGCGAGGAATTTACATGCCAGCTAATATGGGGATCTTAGCTGTGACCGATTGGTCCATGGTGAGTAGCTCCAGGTGCAGGTTGTGTGTTGCCAGGGTGATGCTGATCGATCCTCAGGACTCTCGCCACACAATATATGAATTGTTTCTCTTCTGTTGATGCACTAAGCAGACATACTTGATTCTGAAGTTGGAGTTATTGTGATTCCTGCAAGTTTCTGAGTTTCAGAAGTCCAACTTGAAAGGCATTCCAGTTAAAGTCTGAGTAATCAGAATTTCCAACTTCCAAGTACAAATGGAATTCACCATTAGTCCCAATCTACTTCAATACACTTGTTTGTAATGGCTGGTTCAGGTGTGTTTGAATAAGGTTGGAACTGAATTCTGCAGGGAGAAGGCCCTACAGGTATAGGATTTAATCCCGCAGCTTTAATGGTATTATCTTTTATCTTTTATGAATCCCAAACCTCTGATTATCTGGATCAGGTATGTTTGATTAGATTAAATTTGAGTTTAAACTCTGCAGGTAGATCTCTAGGAGCAGGATTAAGCACCCCTGGATGAGATTAAAATGTATTTGAAGCCCCTTTTAAAGCATGTGGAGAGAAGGTCAACTGATCTACTTTCTATAATGACGGATATGTTCTTGAAAATGGGATATAATTTTCAAATTACAGCATAGTATCCAGTTCTACTTATGGGGTACCTTTTATTGCAAAGTTTAGCTCCAACCTACATTCAACGCGCCTGCAGAGAAGGTTTTGTAATGTCAACAGCTCTACTTTTGAGGAAAGTGTAACAGCCAATCAGCTGCCAATCACATCACAGCATTGAATCGCTGTTCTGTTTTGCAGCAGTCTATCATTCTTCACAGATACCACAGAAATGTATTTAAAGCACCTTAGACTAAATCCCACCTGTGGCATTCTTTGACTTTCCTTGTAAAACACAAGCACAAAAAAGAGATAAATCCAAAACAAATGTTTAATGGCAAACATGTTGAAGATTAGCTGATGATTCATTAAATGATAAGCTGTTTTCCCACAGAAGTATTTCTCCTGATGCTTCTCAATCGGAAGAGTATGCCCTACTGAGAGTTCTCCTCTGCATAAAGCATTAAAATGAGATCTCAAAAATACTAATAAAATTTAATTTTAGACAAAATACTTTGTATTACAATTCTTTATATTATTTGACTTTCTATTAATGAAATACAATAAATCATAGCCATCTACAGTTTCCCAGTGACTTGCATTATTGGCAGTGTAGCATATTAGCTCATTAAGGGAAATGTATATAAATTAAAAAAAATCACAAAAACCAAAACTCTATTTTCCTCGGACATATAGGCTACTTTAGCTGATGCTGTGACAAGCTTTAGTCTATTGCGTGTATTTGAAAGAAGGACGTACAGGTTACTTTCGTAACCCAGGTTCCCTGAGATATGGGAACGAGTACTGCGTCTGCTAAGACGCTTATGGAAAAATCTCCTATTTCCCACCTAACTGAAGCCCATTCAATCACGCAGTGAAAACTGCAACGGCCATTGGTCGCTTGCAGTGGTTTAGATTAAACAAATGGGCAAGGCGCCGTGTTAGAGCGACCAATGGGCATCACTCCAGCAGAAGGCGCCAAAATGGGCGGGGCCAGCGTGTATATAAGCTGGCACCCTTATCGGCAAAGTCAGGTACTTCGACTGAAGCGACGAACACTTACAGGGCGGCAAGGGACGCAGTACTCGTTCCCGTATCTCAGGGAACCTGGGTTACGAAAGTAACCTGTATGTTCCCTGTCGATACTTCACTCGTACTGCGTCTGCTAAGACACTTATGGGAACACAGTCTAATCCCGCCGCGCTGTGAGTGCAGAACGATTGAGCCTGACAGCGGTCGTTTGGGAGTGAAGTGTCCATTCATGTGGGTGCACCTTCCCTCTCGACAGCATGTCTGAACCTGTCATAGGTCATAGGCGTTGGTCACAATCACTTTTCTCCGAGGGGAATCCCTTCTCGCAGCCACTGAGCATTTCTCCATGGGCGCAGCGCTGTGACACGCGCTTTCAACCAGTATTGCAGGGGCCGCATATTCAAGAGGCCGAGCTGCATCACCATTGAGGCTGCTGACATTAGACCCAGCATTTTCTGAAATGCTCTTAGTGGGCGAGTGGTGGCGGCTCCCGGGAGAGAGCCATTCTCATTTGCTCCGAGTCTATGACTGTGCCCAGGAACTCTATTCGTTGGCTGGGCGACATCCTGCTTTTTGCGAGGTTCACTTTGAGCCCGAGCTGGTCTAAATGAGAGAGAATAATGTCCTTGTGTCTCTCTGCCTCAGCTCGCGATTGTCATAATTAGCCAATCGTCGAGATAATTCAAGATGCATATTCCCGTCTACCTCAAAGGGGATAACACCGCATCTATGCACTTCGTAAAAGTACGAGGGGCTAGGGAGAGACCAAAGGGGAGGACCGTGTATTGATATGCAATCCCCTCGAAGGCGAATCTTAAAAATGGCCTGTGATGGGGAGCTATCTGTATGTGAAAGTATGCTTCCTTCAGGTCCAGTGAGAACAGCCAGTCCCCTGGCTGTATCTGCGAGAGGATAGTTTTCAGAGTTATCATTCTGAAGCGCCGTATTTTTTGAGCGTGATTCAGACGCTCTGAACTGCCGTCTCGCTTGTCGACTAAGAAATATCGGCTGTAAAGCCCTTTTTCTCTTTCTAGTGGGGGAACTACTTGAATCGGAATTTGGAACGGCTCCTGTGCGGCTCCTGTTTCGCCTGCTGTGGCAGCAGAGGGTCAGATTTCGGCTTGGGCTGCTGAGGCGGTGGCCTGGGGCAGCTGACTGAAGCAAAGGGAGCAGCTCTCTTCAGCAAAAAGTGACACATGGCTTGCGGCGGCTTTTGTGCCTCGGTGAGTGAGATTCAGACAGAGCGGAGGGAGCGAGGTCAGCTGAGCCCGTCAGCTCCTCAACATCCGAGGCTGCACGGGACACATCTTCCTGCAGCTCTTCATCGCTGACGCCGAACGTGACAAGGTCGCTCGCCGAAGCCGAGGGACGAAGATCATCGTAGGTGTAGCGTACAGGTGAGGACTCTACCGGGGGAGGAGGTGAGACACGCGGGGGCTGAGCCGGCATGATGTCACCTTCCTCGTGGCGCCGCCCTCTGCCCCGCTGTCTGTTGCGAGACGGGAGGGCGCGAGGGCTAGGGTCTCGTCCTGAAAAGGACGCTATCCTGGCACGTAGAGTAGCCAAGGTGAGGAGCTTGCAGAACGAGCACTCCCATCCGAGAGCGTGGCCTCCGCGTGAGGAAGTCCCAGGCAGGCGACGCACTCTTCATGTCTATCGGCGGCGTGCAGGGCAGCTCCGCAGATAGTGCTGCAACCGGGCATGATACTCCTCTTGATGAATTTGCTCTTTTAGAGGTAATTTGCTCTTTCAGAGGCCAAACCGGTACAGCTCAGGCAGGGGATCTCTCCAGCTGCAGGCGATCTGATGATGCAATGGCGTCTAGTCAGGACCAGCAAAGGCTTCGTCGCTGAAAGAGAAGAATCTAACTTTGCCGATGAGGGCGCCAACTTAAATACACGCTGTCCCCGCCCATTCTGGCGCCTTCGGCTGGAGTGACGCCCGTTGGTCGCTCTAACATGGTGCCTTGCCGATCTGTTTAATCTAAACCACTGCAAGCGACCAATGGCTGTTGCAGTTTTCACTGCGTGATTGAATAGGCTTCAGTTAGGTGGAAAATAGGAGATTTTCCCATAAGCGTACGGGTGAAGTATCGACAGGAAACTCTTCAGCTGCACTGACATCACGCTCTCTGTAGTTATTTTGGTAAAGGTAACTCAAAAGTAATACAGGAGTATGTAACGCATTACAATTTTGAATCAGTAATATTGTAATGTAACAGTTGGGAAGTAACTTGCACAACACTGATTACCATCAACTAATCTTTTCATTCAGCGAACATATAGTGTAAGTTAATATAAACTCTAAGAAGGGATATTTTCGTGGCCACAGAGAGATACCTTCTTACAGTATCACTGCATTAAAACATGTAGCATGGGTCGAAACCTTAAAGGGACATTAATTTGCAAGGCAGCATCAGAAACTCATGTAATTTGTGCAAAAGTTTTATTAACTTTATGTTAACTCACATAACTAAACACACAAGTATAAATACACTCACACAAGGGGAAAGTGCAAAGAAGGCTTAAGGGTAAACCATTAGTTGAAGTTAAGAAAAGAGAGTCAGTTGACCGCCTGTAAAACCATCAGTGCCGTTCAAAACAGGTTTTATAACTAATATTAAACCTCTATTTCATTTAGTTATATGTTCAATACTTGCATTGCCTCGTTGGCGAGGGTCAGATGCAGTCTCGAAGTCCTGATGGTTCCACGGTTTTGGATTGGTAATAGTGTTCCTCCTGGTTCTAAGAGTGATGATTTCCAAAGATGTCCTGACTCTGGTGATTGGTAGATAAAAGGAGAACTGGGAGAGAGATCTGTCACAATCTGTGGATTTTGAGTTACATGAAAAGTCAAGGCCTCGTCCTGGTGTAAAACTTAGGTGTTACCGTGGAGTTAAATCCTCATCTTAGTGTCTCACTGCGCTGCATCAGGCCTGGGGGCTTAGCCAGGATATGAGAGAGATGGTGCTGGTCCAGCATTCAGAAAAAGCAAAAAGCAAGGCGGGTCCCTGCCGTGGGCCTTTTGAAACGTGTTGAGGTCACACCTCTTGTGGATCAAAGAGCCAATAGTGTGTGGATAATTTGGAGGGAACTTTATAGCTCTTTGTTTCTAAGCATGGTAATTTGCATATGCTCTGGATTGGAGGTTGATGTACAAATTAAAAGAGATTCTTAAAACGCTGAATGCTGCAAAGATATCAACATATAACATACACTCTCAATTAGATCATCTGAAGACGAGTCCTTAGAGACCTAACACGAAATGTGTTGATATTATAAGGTGATATTGGCTAGTGATCTATCATAAACATGCATAAAACAGTATACCATACACAAGATGATATACAAGCACAATGACAATATACACAATGACCTAAAGGATATGTGTTCACTCAAAGAAAGTTTTCCTTTTAATTAATTTAGGTAAAAGTCCATTGTCTTTCAAAAGGAAGAACTAGTCAGAGTTGCTTTGTTCACATTCCTTCAAGCAAGAAACCAGTCTTATCAGTCAGTTGCCATGGAATCAGAGGCCTGTTTTGCCTTCCTGAGGTGTTATCTGCCTTTCGGGGGAAGGGTCCACAGACCCTCATAGTTGTGGTTTGAGTTACCCATTGGGCTGGTAAAGCGGTATTAACAATTATTTGTTAAATGTAACAAATAATTTTCGCCTGATTGGTACAAATGCTACAGCAGTTTAATGTTAAGTGAGTAATTTACACCAGAACAAAAGATATTATTACTATTATTGTCTTACATTTCATAATAAATTTAGTCAGGCTCAGTACTGACTCATTTTCAATTTATTTTGTGAGTTGGAAAGTGTACAAAGAATTGCGGGTGATCAGAGGTCGCAAAGTTTGCATCTCATGAATCATTCAAATTCAGCTGAATGAAGGACTTGAAACAAAGAATGCCTTCCAAGGATCCTTCCTACTGAGATGGCCTTCAGCAACATTTGATGACGTGGAAGACAAGATGTGGAGCTTTCATAAGATGCCGCCTTCTTTGTGAGAAACACCCATTGTGTTATGTCTTTTTTTCTCACCTTGAAAACTTGCGTTAAAGCAGCTTTGCTTTTAGCACTTAATTAGCTGTAAAGGTGTATTTAATTCAAGTTGAAGTAAAACTTCCTTCTATAGAAATAAGTATTGTATTGTGGTCTCTAAAATGGTCTAATTCAGGGGTGCCCAACTCTGCTTCTAGCGATCGACTGTCCTTCAAGGATTAGCTCCAACTCTAATCAAACACACATGCCTTAGAGTTGGAGCTAAACTTCGCAGGACAGTTGATCGCCGGGAGCAGGGTTGGGCAGCCCTGGTCTAAATACTTCTCGTTGCATACACTGTGCCACTTTTGCCACTAGAAGACATGCCAGGTTACAAAAAGTACACTTTCAAAACATACTTAAAGTTCTCTATTTTCAGACACTACGTTTGTGCTTAAAACTAAAAATTACTAATACGTCTTAAGATAAACTTAAAATAAACAAAGTTTACTTCACTGTGCTATTTTGGGACATGATGAATATAAATTAAAGTGCACTTTTAACACAATATCTCTTGAAACCATTTTTTATACAGCAGTACACTCAAGTGTTCTACAAGTGATGACTAAATTTTTTTTTTAATACAGACATAAAATGTTAGAACCATTACCTGTGATCTACACAGATCATTTTTTACCAATTAAAAAGGACAGACTCGTCTTGTCTCTACACTGACTACCTCCACAACTTTGACAAAAAGGAAAAAATCTGAAAAAAATGTAAACTGTTTAAATAAGTCTGTTTTCAGGATGTTGTTAGTTTTATCTTTGCTAAACCATCACTGAAAAATAGTATGCCTTAAGGCAAAACTGGCCCCAAACATTTACACTTCAGCAACTTTGAACCAAGTTATCTGAACATTAGTTATTTTAAAAAACAGGTTGCTTTCAATAAAGACTTTGTAGCAAAAAAGAATTTGCTATATAAATAATTTATTCATTGTCAGAATGACTCCAAACAATATGGAAAAGAGCATATTTCTATAACATTGGCATGTTTTGGATTCCTGCAGTGCCATTCTTCAGGAACATCCTACTGAACTACAGACCTGAACACTACATGTATAATACATGAATTCTCTTCTTTTCTGCTTTGATTTTTAGTTTTCGTCTGCTATAGGTCAATTTGAGAGATTTTTTTTTATTTTGTTTTGAAAGGGTAACCTTATTTATTTTTATCAAAGGGTAACAAATTAATGCGGTGTAGGAAGCAAATTGTACTATGCTATATGTTAAATAATTAAATTTTATTAGGTCACTAATGAAGAAATACAATAATTTCCCTGTCCCTGATGTCTTTCTAAAATACACAGGAAAAATACTGTATTTTTGACATTTCTGTTACTGCCATAATTGCATTGCATTACACTGTTATAAAAGCTGGTTGCCCATGGTTTAACACACTCTTTTCTCTGACTTTTCCCAAATTAAGTAAGCTGGAAATTCAACATGTTAAACATCTCAACATAAACGAAACAAACTAATAAATCTGCTGCATGGAAGAAGTACATTAAAGAATGCTTATTATTTACAATACAACACAGTGTCAGGCTTTCACTGGGGTTAAGTTTTTATGGGATTTAAATGAAAGGTTGTTGTGCCCCCTCCTGGTGATAGTTAGATAGCACAGTCCATTATTATGTATAAGAGTCAATTCAAGAAACCAGTACTAGCTTTAAAAGCTTTTTGTATTCATTTAAATGTCTTCTTTAATAAAGTTTTAAAATATAGCATACATTTTATCTTTATATTATTAATTGTCTTATTTCTGTTGATACCATCTATTTTTTCATGCCCCTCCCTCAAGGCCTCCTATGAAAGTATTCTTTGGATATGAATAATTAAATTAGAAAAAAGTCTGTACATTTTCCCTATTTATTTGAATTTACATTTAGATTATTCATTAACCTCTTGAGCTCTGCTGCATTTTTGCATACCAAAATACTTTGGTTTTTCTCCAATACTTGTTGGCCACAATTACTGGCACCCCTAGAATTATTTATGAGTAAAATATTTCTGAAGTATATTCCCATTCATATTCACTCCAGGGTGATTATGAACATGAAAATATCCATCCCTGGCTTCCTGTTTCACATAAATATATTTAGAAAGGAAAACAAAGCCCAAAATCCCTTAATCATCAACACAATGAGAAAAACCAAATAATATATTTCGTATATGCTGCAAAATATAATTGAGCTTCACAAATTAGTGAAGTGGCTTTAAGAAAAGAGCTAGAGCAGGGAAAATTTCCATTTTCGCCATCAGGGAGATTTACATTTACATTTATTCATTTAGCAGACACTTTTATCCAAAGCGACTTACAGATAATTTCCAATCAACATAAATTGTAAGGAAACTGCCTGGAAGAGTACGTGTGTCCTCTGATGTGTGAGGGGTAGAGTGGCTAAAGACTCTTCAAGGACCACAGCTGGAGAATTGCAGAAAATAATTGCAGATAAAATGTTTTAGGGTCAGAAAACCTTTTTAAAAAAAAGGGTCAAACAGTTTAAGAAAAATTCTCCTTGCTCATCCAAAAACAATCTCCAGCATGTGCAGTGGTCAGACAGGACTGGAGCTACAAATGGGACTGGCTTCTATGATCAGATGAAAAATGTGTTTTTAACAGCAATCACTCAAGATGGGTTTGGTGAACACAGGGATAAAAAGTATTCCATGTGTACAATGACATATACTGCTGTGTTGTGGGTCTATATTTCAGCTGGAGGTCCTGGACAGGACCTCCAGCTTGACCTTGGGGGGACCTTGGGGGCAGTCGTGGCCTAATGGATAGGGAGTTGGGTTTGTAACCCAAAGGTCACAGGTTCAATTCCCAGTTCCGGCAGGGATTGTTGGTGGGGTTAGTGAATAACCAGCGCTGTCTCCACCTTCGATACC
>JAUMHG010000038.1:18355950-18371832 GCA_032359395.1 Enteromius anoplus
ATACACATAAAATATATGTTGATTACTGTGAACAAATTCTATTCATTAAAAAATAATAATAGGCTAATTCATATTTTAGGCAATAGTAACTAAATGAATTGCAAAGAAAAAAATGTACTGTTAATATCTAGATAAATATTTTTCCTTAGATCTCGTAGTTTAGGTTAAGTTCATTCCACTGATTTTACGCTTATCTAGTTTCCCTCTGTGCCCGGCGCTCATCTATGTGCTTATCACATTTTCCTGGGAGAAGTAGCGCCAGTTTCTGCAGCGGTAGGCGCCGTGATTCGCGCTCAAGTGGCTCCCGCCTTGGATGGCGCTGAATTTGAACATACAATATCTGCTCTGCCTATAAATACAAACAGCTTGTCGTGTGCTGGAATCCAACGCAGAGGGACGCTGCAAGACACAGATAGCTCCTGATGAATATCTTCAGGTAAGACTGACACATTTGAAATGCTACGAGGACTTTCGTTGTCCACAACTAGAAATAAAACAGTTTTATTTGGCAGATCAAGTTACCTACAATTAAAAAGAAGTGTTGCACGTTCAACCCCACCTGGTGATGTGACGTCAGCGAGGTCGTAACAACAGTAGATGCACACAAACCTGAGAGTGCAGAAGCATTCCGTGACTTGAAAAGCTAAAATTATTATTTGTTATTTCTCAGTAATTAGAGGAAATTAGGCTTCCTTGTTTCTTCGACTTGGGTATGTACTAAATTAGACTACAAATTTAAAATCTTTTTTATTTTGCTGTTTTTTTGTGTGTGTTTTTATGTTGTTTCTTTGTTTTATTATTGTAGGATTAGGCTACATGGTACAAACAGATTGATGTGCTGATATATTGACCTGTTGGGGTTGGTTTGTAGGCAGTGTTGTTAGCTGATTGTTTTATATAAACTATAATCACTAACCATACTGCCAACACAATGACCTACAAGGAAACACAGAATGTATAGGCCTACCGTTATTTTCTCTGTTGTTCTGAAAGGTTTAATGTGTAATATGGTTGATTTGTAATTTAAAGTCCATCTTTTGTGAAATGTGAAATGTAAAAAAAAAACTGTGGGAGACATTAGGACCTTTCCTGAGAATATACTGCGTGGTCATCAGGCAGTGTAGTTAGTTGATTACAATCCTTATAGTAATCACTAACCTCACTACCAGGTGAAGGCCAGTTATAAAACAACATATAGCAGCTTTTTTAAATGTGTTTTAGGATTTTGTAATACAGCTACATCTGAAATTAAAATAAAGTGAAACATGACACAACATTCTAATTTGTCTGATTAGATTCAGCCTGATTCTGATATTTAAAATATATTTAAAAAATTAAGATAAGGGGAACTTTATTTATCCCGAGGGAAATTATTTTTTCACAGACATGTTCAATGCAGAAAAGTACAATGAATAATGAATAAAAGAGAGTAGAAGCAGCATGTAATGATGGGATGAAAGAAGCATTCAATCAATCACATACATATTTTTACATTGCACAATTTGACTGAAGACAAGTAACATTAGTATTAATATTATTATTAATCCAGAGAAATCACAGGGCAGTGAAGAATTGTATAGTCTTATTGCCACAGGTAGGAAGGATTTCCTGTGATGGTAAGTTCTGCATTTAGAGGCGATGAGTCTTTTGCTGCATGTGCTCCGATGGCCCATCATGGAGGCGTGCATGGGGTGAGAGGGGTTGTCCATGATACTGAGAAGCTTTTTTTAGCATTCTTCTCTCTTTTCTTTTTTTAAATGCTAATATTGCCTACTATTACCAGCCTACATAAACAATGCACAATGTTAAACAAAGACTCATTCTTAAAATAAGGTAGGCTGCTTACAAAATTCTACATACCAGAAGGGTAACAATATAAGAATAATTTAATAATAATATAATAGTAATAATATAAATTTAGAATAAGTCTAATTTAAATGGCCTATTGTCCTTCCCGTCTAATACAGAAACTAGCAAAAAGTTATTTTGTTTTAATTCCCCTAAGAAGCATGAATATCTCGAACATAGATGTAGTATACAGGTTATGTGTAGATCTAGCCTAATGTTACTTCCGTTTACTAGGGAGCGTTTAGTTACCTTGGCAACTGTAACGGCTGGTTAGAACAACAAGCTTGGTACTATGAATGAAGAGCTAGACCAAGGGGTTATAGACGGTCTTGCAGACATCGACAAACTTTATACAGTATTTGATGGAGCGTCGCAAGAAGATGTGGCACATGCAAAGGTTTTCTGGAACTCTCTTTCCCTGCAGCCACCAATAGAGTCTCGACTCGTTTCTGCTGACATCAGGCAGCGGCTGCGAACAGCGAAGACACCGCACTGTAAGTGTGCGTTCAGCACGAACGTGTTTAACGTTACGTGCAAACAGTCTTGGAGCACACTGCAAAGTTGTATAAATGAGCTGTAAAATCATACGATAAAAATCATAAAACAAAACGTCACAGGAATCGAACCTCGAGTAGAAGGGAGCTAGGTCTAAATATGGCTAAAGAAATTTCTGGTGACACATTTAAAGAATTAAAATCAAACCGTATAAAGAAGAATAATCCTTTGTTGTTTTATTTTTAGCCACAAATGAAACCGCGAAGCTAGCGTCATGGTCAAGTAAGTAGGCTAGTGTATTTTTGAGTTTGTGTTTTGTTAAGTATAAGAAATTATAAGGCCTGTTTGTTTGCTTCCTTGGTAGAGGGGGGTGATGAAATCCAGCAGGATGCTTACTTGAAGCAAAAGCAAGAGGAGAGACAGAAATACATGGAAATGGTGAGGTGTCAGTGGTATTAACCCAATCTCATGAATGTGCATTTCAATGGCTTTGTTTTCTTTATGGATTTGGGTACAGTAGCTGCTATTTAAGATGCAGAAATCGACTTTGGCAAGCTTATAGTAGGCAGTTGGTAGGCTTAGGTGTGTCGCTAACCTGATTTGACCAAGTGCAACATGTCCCTGGAACAACATTGTGATCAACCAATCAGATTTGATGAAACACTTTACAGTTTTTCTGAAGTTTAGACTTACAATCAGTGTTTGGTGCTTGTAAATCAGTGTAAGTCATCTATCATTCCCTCTGATTTTAGGCATCACTCATAGGTAAAGGTATATAGGTTTAAGTGAAGAGAAATGGTCAAGACAATATTTTAGAATTAAAATGTTGTTCCAGGGTCAACAACATATGTTGACCTAGGGACACATTGAACTTGGCAAAATCAGGACGTTCTTAGGTGTGTGGGGTAGGTACCTATTATATGCATGCAGAAACTGCGTATTATGTAAAAAGTCTACAAAAATCAATTTTCGAACTAACTTCAATGCCTACAGTGGCACTTGCTGTGCATATTGTAGGCAAATGTGCTGCACTGCACCACAGCTCCAATATAACATCTCTCGTTAGGATAGTTGAAACAAATGTGTAGCAGTTGCTGGGTGTTTAAGCAGTATGACCACAAACTCAATAGACTGCAAATGTAAGAATGTCAAGTAAAATGTTTTGATATAATAAAGTAATTAACACTTCTGAGAAACAAAAACAATAAGAAAGATTGAGATATGTGGCACAATGTGGACTTGATAGCCCCAGTTTCTGTTTTGATTCTCCCTTTGCTGTGATCTGTATTTCTAGACAGTGCATTACAGCATAAAGAGCTAATGAGCCAGCCTGTGGAGGGCAGTTATGGATCTCTAATGATAGATGATGTGAGATCAACGGGGTTTCTAAGTGTAGATCTGGCAGGCTGGATTCACCAGTTCAACAACAGTGCTCCGTATGCCACATAAGCAAAATCACTCCTCTCCGAGGAGCATCCCAGATAATTTAAGATCACAACATAAAATGGAACTCTGATATAAAATTTTTAATGGCACTAAAGCCAGCATCACTATTAGATGTTAATTATACTTAGATGCTAGGAATCTGAACACACTCACAGCCCGCATAACTCATCCTGCACCCGATATGTTGTGCTTCATATTACAAGGCAGTTATTGTGCTGATTGATTGTACAAGTTCAATGCTTTCAAACAGAGGTATCCGATAAGTCTGCAAATTTAATTTAAAGGCTTCCATTGCTGTCTGACTCGTGTAAATTTTCTCGCAGAGGAGTCAGTTGTAATGCTATCCAGCAGTCAGAATCCTTAAGAGCCTGCTTACCGCTCTTAAGCCCAACATTTGTGCGGTGATGAATCTCTCCGCATAGCTACTTTCTCTCCCAACATTGCACTAACCATATTTACTAATCAGATTAGCGGGAAATCACTGGTCTTGCAGATCAATTCATCTGTGTGTAAGGAGGAGGAAGCATTGATTTGTCCTTTTTCAGGCATTGCTGGGGCAAGAAACCTGACATTTTGTTTTACAGATTACTTGCCAAAGAAGCTAAGCATACTGTTAAGTAAAAAAAAAAAAAAGAATGGGCTCACATTATAATAATAAAATTATTATATAGAATTGGATATGACTGTATAAAGGAAAGGTGTTTAGATGGTTTTTTTTGCTTTTTTGTTTATATAGTGCTGACAAAATATGAATTGTGATTTATCACATCTAAAATAAAAGCTTTTGTTTAAATAATACATGTTGTGTACTGTGAATATTTATTATGAATATATAAAAACACACATACGCATGTGTATATATTTAAGAAAAATATGTTGTTTATATCTTAAATATATTTACATATGATACAATATCTATAAATCTGCATATATTATATGTAACTATGTAAATATTTAAAAAATATTTGCTGTGTTTGTTTGTATTTGTATATACAGTACTGTGCAAAAGTCTTAGGTCACTAGTATTTTCACCAACAAAAATGGTTTTAAGTCGGTTATTTCTATCTTTTGGGTAGCGTGTCAGTTGGAAATATTTCCAAACATTAGTTTTGTCATTAATTGTAATAATGCAGTGAGATTATTGTCTGCACAAGGAGTCTGACAACAGCCAGTGCTTCACACAGAGATTTGATCATCATCAGTCTGTCTGGAATGACATGAAGAAACAGAACAAACTGAGACAGACTAAATGGATAAACTATGGGCAAGTGTACCTCGGAACAGAAGCTGAAAAAATGCCAAATATTTATTTGATTTAGTTAATAGAAGTTGATTCATTTATTAAATCAATGGCATTATTTTGAAGGCATCCTCATTTTTACACAAGTGTCTAAAACGTTCAACAGTACAGTAGCCTTCCAGGTACAGTAGGTTTTTCAAAGTTCTTCTGGATTTAGTCTGTCTCAGTTCGTTCTGTTTCTTCATGACATTCCAGACAGACTGATGATGATCAGATCAGATCTCTGTGTGGAGCACTGGCTGTTGTCAGACTCCTTGGCCAGACAATAATCTCACTGCATTATTACAATTAATGACAAAAATAATGCTCGGAAACGTAAACTGATATTTCCAACTGACACGCTGGCGCAAAAGATAACCAATTTAATAATTGACTTAAAACCATTTTTGTTTTATAGGTGAAAATACTAGTGGCCCGAGACTTTTGCACAGTACTGTACAAAATAAATTTGCACAATACACACACACATATTATGTAAACAAAAACTTTAAAATAAATTAATTAATCATTCTTTCAGTTTTTGTTTAGTTTAGCTAAAGCACAAAACTTACTTAAATATTAAGCAAATAAAAGCTAAAATAGAAAATAAATCAATAGAAATAGTATTATTAAGTAAAATTATAATAACATATATAGTAAAAAAAGGGCAAAAGGACATTAATAAAGTTAATACAAATGTAATTAAAATGAAAATTAAAACTGAAAGTTCTATATATATAAAAAAGCTAATAAAGCTAAAAATGACAATCAAGTATTTTGTTGATTTGTTTTTTTGTGTATATGTACTGTAGATCAATGGTTCTCTACTCCAGTCCTCTACACCCACCACTCAGCACATTTTGTATGTCTCCCATGTTATTTAACACACCTGATTCAGATTATCAGTTCGTTAGGAGAGAGATCCGGGAACTGAAATGTGTTAGATAAGAGAGACTTACGAAATTTGCAAAGCGGTGGGCCTTGAGAATCACTGCTAGAGATTAAAGTGTGTCAAATCTCAACATTGCGCTAAGAGGGGCTCTCGCCCAGGAAGTAATTCAATGTAGAACCGCCACTGGTTAGGTTTATGTCATTCGTACAAATTCATGCAAATTGTACAACTCGGTTTTGCAAAATTCATATGAATTTGTACGATTGAGGTCATATAAATTTGTACAAATTAGCCACCTCGTAAAATATGAAAAAAGCGGGCTGGCTTATCAGCTGCTCCAGGACAGTTTACCATCTCTGTTTGTTGTACTGCAGCCTTGGAGTTCCATGTGCTCTTCACAATCTGGTCAGTTATTCATCTCCTTGCGTTTGAATATAGCATGTTTATCAGGGCAGTGGGCAGTGCCCTCCCTGTAATCTCTGCTTCCCCACTGTGAGTAATCAACCTGCAAACTCCAAGATGGATGGCCCTCTGGAGGATAGATCCATTTTATGAGATTACTCTTAGCTAATTAACCTCATTCCCAAAACCTCTGAGTCAAAGGCTTATTCATTGGAGTTTGTTTGTTTTGGTTTTTGTTTAATAAAAATATGCTTTGCACTGTCAAAAATGCCTTAAAGTCTCTGTACTATAGTGTTTAACGTAATCATACTCCGTTTGCTTTATAATGTGATTTTCCCAGTGTATTGTACTGTTTCGCAGTTGATTTAGTTGTATGAGTTTTAGCAGATTGCAAAATGACAGATGTTTACACTGGGTGATAATAATCAACAGAGACATTACATTACATTATTATAACTGATTAACTTGCCATAAAATGACATTGGCTTGAAAAATGGTTTCAGTGTACAAGCATGTAATGGATTTAAGGAAATGACATTAAGTGCAGCCAGAAACTATGGGCGCTAAATCAAAATTATGAGGCTTGTTTAGTAAGTGCAGCTTTCATCTGCTAGACTCCGACAACTGAGCCTATTCAGCAGTGCTGTTATATACAGTAGATGTGTATGTCATACTCCATCTTATACAGATTGGCATCTTTGTAGGTGTTGGTAGATAAATTCAGTTACCCTGGTTGTGCATTTGTGCATATTTAGTATTTATGTTAAAATAAACACATACACTAATAAAATACTAATAACATTTTTGTTAACTGAACTAAAGCTGAGATAAAATATAAATATTAGATGCAAAACATTAAGTTAATTGCTAAAACAACATTTCTCATTTTGTACTTATTTTAATATTAAAGTGATAGTAAAAGTTATTCCAAACCTGTTTGGTTACTAACTTTAAATTAAAACTTGTGTGAAATATTATGTAAGCTGGCTACTTTTACAACTTCCCTTACAAAAATTAACCATTGTTTTACTATTTAAAAAAGTAACAAAAATACCTACACGTATACTGTATATATAAATAAATAAACTGATGGAGATGTTTTCTTAATTTACTGGTGCTTTTTCTTTTTTTATGTTTTGTTCATGTTTTTGCAACACATTGAGCTCTCTTGCCACAGTAATAAACCTAATAGTAATATTAAAATAATATATAATAATAAGTAGAAGAAGAAGAAGAATAGACAAAGACACATTACACAATTCCAGAAAATATAACTAAAATTAAAATGAAAACTGAAAGTATGAAAATTATAACTAATTATAAACTTATAACTAAAATTATAGCTAATTCAATAATACCTACATAACACTAAAATGATGTTAATGTTTAGTAATTATAAAATAATTTTAAAATAGTATTATAATTCAGCCTTTTTGCAGTGTATGCTAGTTGTGCATTTACATATTTCATTTCTGTGTCAGGCCAAGAAACGAGAGCAGATTATTGCGCTTTTGAAAAAGCAGAGGGATGAGCGAATTAAGGTAAGAAATAAGTTTGAAAAGAAGTACTTGGCCCCATTAGCTTAAAACATCCGCACAGGTCTCTCCGTTCAGTTTGTATCAGCCTAAGCCTCATCTCGGGTCTTCTGCTAACACAGCCATTGCATATTTGAATGCTGCAGGACAGGGTTCCTCAGACAGCCAAGTGTTTTATTTCTCTCCTATTCATTAGAGTGCTCTCTCTCCCTTCCTCAGCACTTTTTCCCTAGAGCCTCAGCATTTCTTAGGGCATCCTCCCCTATAGAGGATGAGTGGAAAGGAGGGGTGGGCTTCCTCAGGACTTTGATGTCTCTCCGGGGAGCCGCCTGATGATTATGGGGTGGTGGTGCTTTATCCAGACCCTTCTAAGTACCTTACAAGCCTAATACAAGCTGCACTGAAGTCAGTTGTTTTAGTTGTTTATTCGTTTTGGTGGCTGGGATTGGTGTTATGCAGCTCAGTTTTAACTGCATACAGATCTACATTTTTATGAGTAAGGTAACTAGTACTACTTACTAGTAATAGTTTTCAAGTGTAGGTGTCAATATATATAAGAGTAAGAGAAGTCTTTATTAATGCCGAAGGAAATTGTTTCTCCAGTGGCCGCAAATTGCTACAGATACAATGGGATAAGAAAATAAACAATAAAAATACAGTACAAGTCAACTTACATATATAAATAGAATAAAAGAATATATCTGTTTATATATATATATATATTGTACATACATTTTTTTTTTAATAATTTGAAAATATTTTCACTCAGATATTGCTAGTTAATTTTACAAATAAAAGAAACGGCAAGTAACATTTTTAAGGTTAAGGATGCATTAAATCAATCAAAAGTATCAGTAAAGACGTATCATATTAAGAAGGTTTCTAAGAAATAAAATAAATATAAGAAGAAAAAAAGATGATAATCAATATTTCCAATGATTTCTAGGAATCATAGAGTTATTTTAAATTCTAATGTGTTACATTATTAATACAATTATTGTAAAACAATATTACTGTTTTATTTTGTTCAGCCATCTAATTTTAACTTTAACATACAAAAACTGATTATTTGAAGTTCAAATAATTAATTGCGAATAGTTTCATTTCATATATGCTGTATGTGTGTCTTTATATATATACTTAAATATGCACAGAACACACACATATATTATGTAAACAAAAAAATGTATTTATATTTATCATTATTATACATTTATTTATAATCACAATTGTTTAAATTGACTATATATATAGATATATACTTTCGAGTACCTTGTTTTTAATATCATGTAGAATTTATACAGTTTTGATGTTTATTCTCAACAGAAGGAGATGATTTCCTACCGAAACAAAACAAGACAAGGCAACCTAGTGGAAAAAAGGTTATTTCTCTTTTCTTGTCAGAGATTAATATACTCTATCTGATTTTAATTTCTTCTGGTAAATTATCTTTTAGTGTATCTTTTGCAACTTATGTACACCAGCACTATAAACGTTTCATAATAAAATGTGATGGTACAGTGCAATGTATTACTGCATTCAATAAAGTAATAGTAATTGTGTGCTTAATAGTAATTTACTGCTGTGGACAGCAAAAGGGGAGCTATTCCGCTGATGCTGCTACTGTAAATCACATCCAATTAGATAAGAGAAAAGCACATAGGCCCGACGTATTATTTAAACAGGTAAACTAGAAGGGGAAATGGTTTGTCAGCTGGAAAGAGAGGAATTAACTGACAGTTTCTAACATTTTCATTATTATATGGATTTCTAGCCTACTAAAATTGATCTTCAGACCCGGTGATTAAGGGTTATTGGAAAACCAACTTAAGCTTATATTGAGGCTTGGGTATTGATCTGAAATCTGTCTGATCTTTTCTGCTCTGCTCTGTACAGACAGCTCAAACCTGCATTGATTACCTCTCCTATTATCCAGAACAATTCCCTTTCTGATAAATGTATCATTGCAGAATACTTTGCTTAATGTTGTGTAGGAAGAGTTTCATTAGCCTGTGCAGTAGATTGGTTTCTACCAACAAGTTAATTGTGGAAGCATGACACATATTACAATAATGCTTGAATGAACTTGTTTGCTTCATCTAAAAAAGTGTGAAACAGAAAATGCATTTCTTTTGTCTTAAATTGTGAAGAAGGTTTTCTAAAAAACACCAAGTGGATATTGAAAGCCTTTTTTAATTATTTGTGTCTTCTGTGTAGGTTGGCTCCAAATTCATCATCTGTGGATGAGGACCAGAAAGAAGTTCAGAAGCTTCAGTAAACATTTTGATGATATTAAAGAACATACGTTTTTAGAATTTTAAACAGAGTGTATAAGATGCTTTTTTACAGTGCTGCTGGACAATATATGTTTATCATAAGCCTAATTTATATGAAATATTTAAATATAGCCAAAAGCCAATTAGCACTGTGTCCTTCTAATCTTTTGTGATTTGTTGATATCTACAAATAAAAGCCCGTGGCGTGTTAGTTACTGTCATTTGATGACGTGTTGTGATCGTCTGTGCATGCGATCACGCGCGCGCGTCTCCCTCTGGACGTTCACAAAGATTTCAGCGGATAACGGGACAGGTAATCGGTTTTCTACTGGACGAAGCTCTCCTGGAGTTGGATGTTATTGTTTCGTTTTATTGGCTTTTCATTGTCTTCGTGAAATTACTTTTAAGACCCATGGAAGTTTGAAAAAAGGTGATAAAATGGACTTGATTAGAAAATGTGGCTGCGTGCTTGTTTTACTCAGCGTCTCCTCGTGTGCGTCAAAGCTTCAGGGCGGTAAGTTACTGCAGTCGACTGTTTTAAAATACTAAACTTTATATGTGATATTAGAAAGAAAAGCTTTCTAAGCCGAAAAAGATTTGAAACAAATATTTTTACTGTAGTGTCTCGTGTGCATTGACAACCAAAGGTTATTTATAGGCTAACAGAAGCAGTTTTATATAGCATATATATTATAATTTTAAAAGATTTAGAATAACTCTTTTTATTTTTCACCCCACTCACTTAGCTAACCGACTAATCTTTTCCTGTTTAATTCATTTTAATGAGATGCTTGAATGGAAGTGGCTTCTTTAGATCATGTCTTAAAAAGGGCTGTTTTCTCTCTTCACCACTTGTTAACCCGATATACTGTCCATCCTCCCTGCGGTGCAGACATTTACGAGCCCAGAGGTATGTTCTGCCGCAGACACTAATGACTTTCTCTAAATGAGTTCTCTAAATCAGTTCCATCTCATCCCATTTCTATGCCATCCATAGACCGAAATGTAATCATAACCGTAATTGCATTTAATTTTAGCTTTAAATATCTACGCTTTCAGTAGGGAAAAGGTAACGTACTTTGAACACCCTGGCCACGTATTCAATCGACTGAACACCAAGTAGCGATTCACCACACAACATTATTAATGTTCTTTGTGAAAGGAAAACTCTTTTTATAACTTATTTGAAGCCCCTGGATTTGCAGACACGCTTTAGAGAAATAATCAAGTAACTTAGTAGGCTATACATGTGAGTGTGTAGGCTACGTAAAGGGCTTTATGCATGAGGAAATTTCGATTTTCCATTTACAATAACTTATGTGCGCTTTCAGTAACTCAGTACAAATGCGCTTTTCTTCAAAATGTCTTTTTTTTCTTTATTGTAATTGTTTTATAATAGTCTGAGGTTCCGTTTTGCTAATGTATATGCACATTGAGTACATATGGTCAGTGGAAAGGAACACGTTGTTTGTTTGTTCTAAATTAACTGTTTAAGCATTTTAATAAAAGTGTACAAGATGACCTGAAAGACTGAAGAATTTTACATTCCAATTGACTTTCCTAACATATGTAATGTGTCTTTCAAGGCCAGCAAATATGCAAGCGCGGTACTGAGAAGCCCTGCTATAAAATCGCCTATTTTCAAGACATTCGGCGTAAACTCAACTTTGAAGATGCGAGTCGAGCCTGCAGGAGTGATGGTGGAGACCTTCTTAGTATTGAGTCCAAGACTGAGCAGAGACTGATAGAGAACTTTATCCATGAACTGAAAGCATCAGACGGAGACTTCTGGATTGGGCTCCGTAGGGATAAAGGCAATGAGGAGATAAACGGAGACTGTCCTTCTCAATACTACTGGCTGGATGGAAGCCAAGCGACCTTCAGGTGTGTCGAGAGCCACATTAGACACATGTCCTTTTTTGGTGCTTTTGCTCATTGCTTCGTGTGTGTGTGTGTGTAACAGGAAATGGCACTGGGATGAGCCATCTTGTGGGTTTGAGTGGTGTGTGGTGATGTACCATCAGCCCTCTGCTCCTCCGGGCCAGGGTGGACCTTACATGTTCCAATGGAATGATGACAATTGTGAAACCAAAAACAACTTTATTTGCAAGTACACCAAAGGTTAGGAGGACATGTTTTATTCAAATGATTTCTTAGTAAATTAAGATTACAAATGATATTGGCTTCAGCAAACTGTAACACATCCCACATCTATTCCTAAAGATATGAATGACACATTTAAATTGTGCAGCATTGTTAAGAGAGACGCGCTATCATTTTTCGAAACAGTCAAGCTTATGAGTTCCATCTGCTTCACAATGAAAAAAAAAGCAAAATATGCTTACATTCCAGACAAGACCACATATCTGGAGAACAGAATATTATAGAGATTTGATGGGGGCTTATTTGCCATGCACAATTTCTTCAAAAGAGTATTATTTTCAGTGCTGTTAGTTGCAATGTTTGGTTATAGCATATAGAACATTAAGAATTATTTAGTAAATGATACAATGGTCTTGATGTGATGTTTCAGATAAACCTCCAGCACCTGTTCCTGCAGAAAACAGAACATTAGCAGGTAAGCTATAAGGATATTGTGCTTGAGAAAATGAATTGATTTGTAAATTGTATTATTACCTATTGCAGGGGTTCACTGCTGTGCTGAAATTCAACCAGTAGGTGGCCTCAGCAACTTTCCAATGAGCCCTAATAAAGGCGTGTACACACCGAGCACAATAACTATAATAACTACAAATATAAAGTTTTAATAATTGTTCTAATTATATGAAAATAGGGATTGTTGTAATCCTGTAGTTTCCCTTTCAGTTGAGTCACTTCGACGTTACATATGGGAACCTCGTACCCGACCGGCCTTGCCCCCAAAAAGAAAAAAAAGGGGTGACGGAAGTCGTGGCGCGATCCCTTGACTAGGTGATATCCATAGTTGTGGTCCAGGAGCAACACCTGTGGCTGAACCTGGTGCAGGTGGCAGTTGTCGACAAAGCATGCTTTCTTGTCGCTCTCATCCCCCAGGTTGGCCTATTCACTCTCGCCAGCGAAACCACCACGCTGTGGACCAGGATTGGTGTGTAGCATTGACCTGAAGGAAGCATACTCTCATGTCTCGACCTCAACACAGACCCCTTCGGCGGTTTGTTTTCGAGGGTCGGACTTATGAGTATGCCCCATGTGGCCGTCCCTCTCTGCGTTTTTACGAAGCTCACGGATATGGCTCTCCCAAAGAGGTGCGGATAGGCATTCACATTTTTATCTATCTCAGTGACTGGCTCATCGTAGCTTACTCGCGGGATCTGTTGTGCGAATACAGGGACCCGATGCTTCGGCACCTAAGCCATCTGGGACTTCGGGTCAGCCGAAAACAGAGCAAACTCTCCCTTAAAAAAAAAATTTAGAAGGGTGCAGAGGATATTTTTCCTCAGCATGGAGCTGGACTTGGTCCAAATGACTGCCCGCCTCGCCAACGACTGTGCGCAGGCAGTGCTGAGTTGTCTGGACTTCTTCAGGCACAAAACAGTGGTTCCTCTCAAAACATTTCAGAGGCTCATGGGGCAAATGGCAGCCACAGCCGCAGTAACTCCGCTCGGCCTGCTTCATATGAGACCGCTTCAGCACTGGTTACACGATCGAGTCTCGAGGTGAGCATGGCACCGTGGCACACTCGGCAGGGATGCGCTGGCACACAGCTGGCCTCCTGGGTTCAAGTACACCTTCCCCCAGTGGGCCTCCTTGCACAGACCCTGTGCAAGACCAGGGAGGACGATGAGCACATCCGCTAGTAGCCATATGGGCCTCGGGGGTCTGGTTTCCCATCCTAGTCTGTCTTGCAGCAGCCCTTCCTGGAAAATTCCCTTGAGGAAGAGCTTTCTTTCTCAGGAAATGATACTCCTCTCGAGGACCCACAGAGATGCCCGGCTGCAGTTTCCTTCCTGCAAGAGAAGTTGGAGCACAAGCTAAAGAAAAAATGATGAGGCCCCTTTTAACTCTAAGAATGAACGTTGCAGTGGGTGGAACATCCCTTCAGAAACACTAACTGGTCGAGAGGTTCCTCTGAGGTGAGGGACGGGTTAACCCCCCTAGACCGCACCTTGTACCTTGCTAAACAGCCTGTTAGCGCCAGCGCTTCTGACTGCACTGGCCTCCATCAAAAAAGTAGGGAAACTACAAGCTTTCTCTGTCGATGAAACGTGCCTGGAAATTCGGTCTGGCTGTTCTCACGTCAAAGCTTGAGACCCCGGTCCTGTGCCCAAGGTTCCTACCATGCCCTTCCGCATTCAGGTAGTGAACCAGCAAGCTCTGCCCCAGGAGGAGGCAGACCCGGCCTAGAGTTGCTGTGTCCCGAAAAAAATAAATAAATAAATCCTAAATGCGCATATATGTTGACCGCACCCAGGGGTTTCAGACACTCTGTCTGCTATGAAGGCAGCAGAAAGGGAATGCTGTCTCCAAACAGAGGTTAGCCATTGGGTTGTAGATTCCATCTTCCTGGCTTATTTTTACCAGACAGAGCCGTGCCCCTTAGGACTGAGCACTCCACTAGGAGTGTTGCTTCTTCCTATGCGTTGGCTCACGGCTACTCTTTAGATGACATCTGTAGGGCTGCAGGCTGGGTGACACCCAACACTTTTGCCAGATTCTACAATCTCCGTGTTGAGCCGGTGTCCTCCCTTGTCTTAGGTTAGACATCAAGAGATCGGGAGCCCGACTGGTGTCGGCTTGCTGCGCCACTCCCACGGGATCCGTGCGCTTTTTCCCAGAATGTTTCCTACGTGCGAACCCTGGGTCCTCCTGCCCCGCAGTCAGGAATAAGGTGGAGTAGTCCCTGGCTGTGTTCGTACTGGGTCTCTTTCGCCAAGTAGGTAGTGGCTTATATTCTTCCGCAGTCAGCCAGTAGGCCGTGTTTTCATTCATATATCTCTGAATCATGGATATTTTAATTGTTCTCATTCCGCATGTAGAAATAGGAACACGGCAATATTCATTGGCCTTTTTGATAAGGCTCAGAGGTGATTGGTCTCTAATGCGAGTTCCCATGTGTAACTTCTCTGTTCCCTCCTTCAGGGAACGTGGGTTACCTTCGTAACCTAGACGTTCTTCAACCAGGTTTGCACACACTGCAGGAGGGATTTTGGCCTACTCCTCCATACAGATCTTCAGGTTTCGGGGCTGTCGCTGCACAACACAGAGTTTCAGCTCCCTCCAAAGATTTCCAATTGGATTTAAGTCTGGAGACTGGCTAGACCACTCCAGCCAGGACCCATCTTTAATGCTCTGACTGAGGGAAGGAGGTTTTTGCCCAATTTGTCACAATACATTCATCCTCTCCTTAATACAGTGCAGTCGTCCTGTCCCCTGTGCAGAAAAACACCCCCGGAATATGATGCTTTCAGCCCCATGCTTCACTGTAGGTATGGTATTATTGGGATGAAACTCATAATTCTTCTTTCTCCAACCATGGCGAATGGAGTTAATACCAAAAGGTTCTACTATAGTCTCATCTGACTACAGGACTTTCTCCCATAACTCCTCTAGATCATCCAGATGGTCCCTGGCAAACTTCAGACGGGACTGGACATGGGCTGACTTAAGCAGAAGAACCTTTTGTGCGATGCAAGATTTTAAACCATGACGTCTTAGTGTATTACTGATAGTAGCCTTGGAAATGATGGTCCCAGCTCTCTTCACGCCATT
>JAUMHG010000038.1:18380308-18391714 GCA_032359395.1 Enteromius anoplus
TTCTCCTTACCTAAGCTACATACCTTCTATGTACATATCAGAGAACAATTTAAAATATTCTCTCAATGCATTCTATGCCACCTTTAATATACTGCTTGTATTTGACGGCATGCGTGCTCTGTTCTTAGCTCATATACGTCAGCCTACTCTTTCAGCTGTGTACAGTATGCTTGTATGTGAATATGGACTATTACAATGACCAAAATGTACAGTATGTGACAGATCACACTACGTGGAATACTGTTTCCCAGCGGTTATCAACTTGTGGGTCACAATATCTTTACTCATAAGGTCACAGACTATAGTTGCATAATATGTACCATATAATTGTTCATATTCAGGATACCAGAATAAGTACAGTAAAGGCGTGCCAGTTTTTGAAGTCTCCATTCAGTCACTAATTAGATCTCTTAATTTAATTCTCATAATCAAAATGATATATCTAAATGTCATTATATGGCATGGAATTAATAGTTTTACCTCATTTATAACAGCTCCACTTTTACTCAGTTAACTGAAGGAGCCCACTTTATATTTACTGTGTACTTACATGCAAATTAAAATAATTTAATAAATTGTTAAAAACTATATCCCACCAAAATAGCAGCAAAAGTGTTAAGCAATTCAACATGAACACAAATTTATACCTAACAATATATTAGGAGTAGTAAAAAAAAATCACTACTTTTACAAGTTGATTATTTTCATGCATATTGCTATTAATAGTACTAATAAAGCACATATTCAGTCTTATTCTGCATGACCATATTTTAGATCCTTTAAATGTGCCATAGGATGGATTGATGTAGTATTTCAATCGACAAAAAGTCTCCAGAAACCAAATCAATTTACAACTGGGAAAAAATAAGTTTCATTACTTTCTCTCGCAGTTGTATCCTTAGGTAATTATACTGTATATAGAATGTGGGCATCAAGGAGCCTCTATTAATATGCACAATCGTGTTTTAGTTTTACTTTATACTAATGAGCGTCAGTGCTTACAACACATTTTCAGATGCTTGTCAGCGGTGTTCAGGATCATCTTACTCTGATTATGTGGTAAGCGAAATCGGATGTAGCCTACTGTAATGTAACAGGCTACAGCTAGCAAGCTAACCATGTCGCTTTAGTGGCTCGTGTTATTTTTTTTTTTAGAACGGGTTATTTTCTGTCTGTGCCTCTCCGAATACAGACATCAACCCATCCCTGCACTTCACATCCCCTAGACAGCCTGGAACATAATGTTCATTTCCATGATCTCACGGTTTTCGCTATTGTCTAGTACTGATCTAGAACTGATGAAGTACTAATGATTGGGCTGTGTAGGTTCGGCTGGCAGCTGGTGTAGTGATCCTGACTGTGATGTCACAGTCTGTGTTATGTTCAGATTCATCTGTTTTTTAGTGGTCGTTTTTTTTCGCGAGATTAACACATGAAGGAGGAAACATTGGTGTTTGGGACTCGGGATAAATACAGCTTTGCATTCTATGGCACCTTTAAACCTACCCCATACCTAAACTTTACAACTACCTTACTAACTCTTAATATGCAGCAAATTGGACTGAGCACTTGATATAAATAGGCAATAGGTAGAAAAGCTAATTATTTAAAGCGCCAACATGCAAGATGACAGGATTGGTTACACCTGTCTGGTGCTTTATGAAGAAAATATTCAAAAATGGCTGGACTGATGAATCTGAATATGGTTTGTCTTTAAGCATATTGAAAACAACGTTTGGTTGTAGTGATATTTGATTTCCACTGCAAGTATATTTGTTTCCGATATCTTTTGTTAAAGGATGCGCATCCAATCAAACATGATCAGAATGTGTGTCATGTTCTCATTTTTAAAAAATACATGCAGAAGTAAAAGATAATACCATCCAGACTGCAGTGCATTAAATGGGGGTGCATTGAAGATAAACATGGTTTGTGTTTGTGCTGAGCAAAGTGAGTTTATAGTGAATTAGAGAGCATGAAACCATAATAATAAAAATAATAATAATGTGCAATAAGGTACTATATCTGTCCAAGAAAAAGCAACTATAAAGAACCACTGTTATATCTCGCAATGCACCAAGCTCCCAAAAGTAAATTTACCTCCTTTTCAGACTGCTGCGATATTTTACATAAAAACATGAAGTCATGTGACAAAAATACTAAGATTATGGAACAACATAGCAACTTATGTGAATATGAGCTTGACTGTGCTGACTGTGAACAGCAGGATTTGTTGAAAATGAAGACGCTTTCTTCTTTCACATAGTGACGCTTCCATATACTTTATGACAGATGAAGTGGATTAGATCCAATGATTGTCAAATACACAGATGTTACAAGCATTCTTTCAGTTCTTCATGTACTGTTTAATGTAGTGCCTGCGTGCACAAGAATAAAGCTCAACAGAAGGCAGTACAATTTTAAAACCAAAAATCTTTTGCTTTTTGTGTAGATATTTAGCACTTTGCATGACTGTTGCAGTTCAATGTTTAGGTGTAGTTCACCCAAAAATGAAAATTCTGTCATTAATTGCTCACCGTAAAAAAAGTTGTAATGCTGGAGGTTCAGATAGCTCTCTGATTCCATCAAAAATATCTTAAATTGGGTTCTCAAGATGAACAAAGGTCTTATGGGTTTAGAACAATGTGACGGTGAGTAATAAATGACAAAAGTTTTGGGTAAACTATCCCTTTAACACAAGATTAATTCCACCCAGATCATCTTATCATACAATTACAAGCATGTTATTTTTCTTCATGTAGAGTGTCTTGCAATTGTTATTTTTAAATCTGCTACTGTTGCAGGTTTGAACTAAGAGGAGGCCATGGTGCTCCTTATTATACTTCTCTTTACATTAAGTTCTATAGTAGTTTAGAGTTGAGCTGTTTTTCTTTTTTATTTGAACTTTTGTCAGTCTTTTTTTTTTTTGGATATCTCTAAAGCTTTTAATGGTAGATCTGCTCATCTCTTTTCTTTCGTCAAAGCTCGCTCCATTCTGGGTGTTGGAGAGATGTTCAATGTTTGTTGCAAGAAGTTTCTAAGTTTTACATGTCATCATGATGTAGATTAGATTGCTTATTCTACCTGCTGGGTGCAAGTGACGTTGTCATAAATTCAGTCCGTAGGGATGTAAACCCATCTGTCAACTGAATATGCTTTCTATTCACTGCCTCACATTCACAGCGCACCCTTTGAAGTTTCCTACATGTCTCTAACACATGACGCACACATGCATACCCATGCAACCGGCATCTCCATGGCCTTGTCAACTGATTAACTCAGAGGACTACTGTTTTATCAGCGCTCGGCTCGCATCTGAAGTAGGCATGGCAGACAGTCAGGTCCTGTTTTGAATGTGTGATCGGCTGTGGATGACAGGTTGGCCTTTTGTTTTTGGAGAGAATGAATATATGCTGCTTGCTTCAGGTTGTTTTTGCTTGATTTGAAATTCATGAAAAGCTGGTAGTTTCATATTTACATCAGTCTGACATGCACTTGTCATGCATAAAGGAGGACATGAGAAAAAAAGTCTTATCTTTTAAGATAAAAGGGCTCAATGTACTATGAAAACATACTGTAACTTTCAAAGACAACACTTTCTGAACCAGTGTTGTCAATTACAACAAACAATATTTAAAATTGTTTGTGTTAATTGAAATAAAACTTAAAAGAATAGTTGACCCAAAGATAAAAATGTTGTCATCGTTTACTCACCCTCAATTAGTTCCAAACCTGGTTGAATGTCTTTTGTTCTGCCAAACACAAAAGAAGATATTTTTAAAAAGATTTGCAACCAGGCAGTTTCAGGTCACCATTGACTTTCATATAAGGGAAAAAATACTATGGGAGTTAATGGTGAC
The DNA here is from genome assembly GCA_032359395.1 of Enteromius anoplus. Taxonomy (NCBI): domain Eukaryota; kingdom Metazoa; phylum Chordata; class Actinopteri; order Cypriniformes; family Cyprinidae; genus Enteromius; species Enteromius anoplus. The sequence continues at coordinate 18,384,169 of JAUMHG010000038.1, forward strand.
CAAAAGCTTCCTGGTAACAAACCTTTTTCAAAATATCTTCCTTTTTGTTCGGCAGAACTAAGAAATTCATACAGGTTTGGAACCAATTGAGGGTGAGTAAATTACAGAATTGTCGTTTTTTGGCGAACTATTCCTTAAAAAAAAAAAAAAAAAAAAAAGTTAGAAATGTTGATTTGGAAGGGAACTGAAATGAGTTAGAGTGCAAAATTTTTGAGATCTAAACACTTTGAGATCTCCTTCTTGCCGTGATCCCTGGGGAATCCTCTCGCAGCGTAAACTCTGGTTGTGGCTTTTGCCGCGTGAACTCTGGCTGTGGCTCTTGCCGCGTGAACTCTGGTTGTGGCTCTTGCCGCGTGAACTCAGGGGATGCTCTGGAGGGTGTACGTGTCGCTCCGGTTCAGGGAAGCGCCCTGGAGGGCGCTCTTGCAGCGCAGACTCGGGAGCAGGAATCGTAATCGGCACTCCCGGCCGTAATCTAGGGGCTGGAATCGGGATCGGCACTACCAGCCGTAATCTAGGGGCTGGAATCGGCAAAGCGTAGAACACATTGATACAAGGTTTTATTCAATGAAGCGAGACAGGATACAACTCATGTCACACGTAGACACAGGGGATGACACTTGACGACTAGTCAACATGGACTAGAACATTGACACACTATATACACACACTAATGACACAGAACTAGATTCACATGGGGTACAGGGCTGGACACGAATTAACAAACTCAACGAAACTAGGTCAGGAATAACCAAATATGGGCATGGCAGACACATGGGGATCAAAACAGTAGGAATACAAAACACAGAGTCTGACAAATGTTTAGAAAAAAAAATCATAAAAATAAAAATTGTCTGGTTTTATTAATTAATTAAAAAATATGAATTAATTAAAAATACAGTTCAATACATTGACTTGAATAGGCTTCTGTGATGAGCATATTTTGTAATAAAACTGTCTGAGTTTCCACAAAAACATTAGGAAGCATAACTTATTTTTCAAATCAGCATATTAGACGTATATAGCATATTTCTGAAGGATCATGTCACACGTAAAACTGTAGTAATGACTCAGAAAAATCTAGCGTTCGCATTACATGAATAAATTACATTTAAAAATATTAAAATAGAAAACTTTACTTTGAATTGTGAAAATATTTTACAATATTATAGTTTTACTAATTTTGATCAAATAAATGCAGAGTAAAACAGACTTTAATTCAAAAACATTAACAAATCTTACCAACCCTAAACTTTTTAACAGGACTTTATGTCTACAAACATAAAATGTAAACGTTTTCTTAAAATGGAAGTAAATGAATCATGTTTAACAAATTTAGTTAGCTTTTTTATATTAAAAAGATTATCCAGCATAGTATTTAACAGGACGTTTATGAGCAGCACTGTTCAACAGATGTTTCCCTGCTCATTGTCACAATCTGCATACCATTTTCATGAAAAATTCATGACTGTGACATGTTGCCTGGATGTGCAGATGACGACCCAATAACACCTGATCCCTGTCTGGCAACACAGACTACCTGGCCAGCCGCGGGCGGCTCAGCGAGATGGATGCGAGGAGGAAGTTCTGGCAGATCCTCTCAGCGGTGGAGTACTGCCACAAACGCAATATTGTTCACAGAGACCTGAAGGCTGAAAACTTGTTACTGGATGCTCACATGAATATGAAGATAGCAGGTAAGATACCTTTCCTTCGTACACTAAGTGAAAACATGGTGCTGTGGGAGACAGCTTATAAGGAGGTGTCAGTGACACCAAGAGGCTTTAAACGTCTTGATGTCAAAATTCTCTATCCCAATTATTAATATGCAGAAACAACAACTCCAACAAGTCATTTGTTGACTTCTATGAGGCATGTATGCTATGTGGCTCTGTCAAAACACGGCTCTGTTTGTTTAAGCAGTTTGAAATGTCAACCTATGACTCAACCAATAGCATGTATTTGAGGCGGGACTATTTGTAATAAGCTGTTTAGTAGCTGTGGGGTGGGATTGTTTGGGTAAGAAACAGATAGTGGCTCAGAAATAGAACTTTTACCTTAAATTTCAAGGGCAAGCATTAGCAATGATTAAGCGAGTAGAGTCCAGCTTAAAGGGTTAGTTCAGTTAAAACTAAAAATTCAGTCATTAATTACTCACCCTCAAGTCTTTCAGAACCCAGAAGATCTTCGTTCATCTTCGGAACACAAGTTAAGATATTTTTGATGATATCAGAGAGCCGTCTGACTCTTCATAGACAGCAACACAACTGAAATGATCCCAGGTCCAAAGAAAACAGCTGTAAAACGGTCCATGTGACAATAACGGCTCAACTTCAGTTTTGTGATGCAAAGAGAATACTTTTTTGCTCAAAGATATGCTATTTTTGTTTTCTTTACGCAACAAAATGAATTATTATTGTGTTCTGAAGATAAACAAAGGTCTTCTGGGGTTGGAAGGAAATGAGGGTGAGTTAATGAGCAAATTTTTATTTTGGAGCGAATTCTTAACGGGTTTAAGTTTACAAGTTTTGTGTTTTATTGTATTATATTATTAATATCACTATTATTATTATATTTATTTTAGGGTAGGGCGTTATATTTCGAGCTATATATTATGTGCCTCTAATCAGTGAAGTCGGTTCTTTGATTAGCGGAAAATCTCCATCAGCTGTTTTCAAAAGGAACCGCAGCTTATAAACAAAGCCGTAGATCACTGACAAGCTACACAATTGAATCACCCGCAAAACTCACAGCGTAGCTTGTCAGTGATCTACGGCTCTGTTTATAAGCTGATGGAAATTTACCGGCTTTACTGACGAGATGCGCTCGATATATATCGCCCAGCCCTATTTTATTTTTTAAATAAACTTTTTTTGTTGTTTGTTTTTTTTGTTATAATAACCATGATAGCCATGTTTCATGGTAATTAATGTGACATTTAATTTTAATTAGACCATTAATAATCATTTTAAGCTTTTACATATATATCACTTGTGCTAAGAATTACATGTGGTTACATCATTCGATTTTTGTTGAATTATCTGTGAATAAAGGGTATAATTGCCCTTTTCTCACTGGCTCTTGTAGATTCAAGAAGTCAATTCAGACCTTTTTCTCACAGTAGCCAAAGTCTATCAGAGAAAAGCATATTTACTCAATGACATCAGTTCATTTAAGTTGTGGTTCATTCCTCAAACACAGACGTACACCTAAGTTAGAATTAACTCATGCAGTTCATCCAGCACACTGTTCACGTAACCGTTTGCTGCAAGCCAGTGGTGGACTTGCCTTGGGAAATAAATCTATTATGTTAAATAATACTTTAGTTTTGTGATTACTGTTTAATGTTTTAAAGCTGTGTAAATGTGATGTATTCGGTGAAAGATATATAGTGCATCAACCAAATAATTGCCAATAGTTAGCCATTTAATTATATCTATAACCCATTAATCAGGAATTAATGGATTTCATCGTCCATAAAATAAATAATTTAAAAAAGACATACTGGTTGACAGCATTATCAGATACATTGATGCATAAAAATATGGACAAAATAACTCGCAGAAATACCTTCACCTGATCTGACCTAAATTCCCAGATGTTTTCTAGACATTTTGCGTATGTAATGCAAACAGTCAAGTTTGTTTTGTCCTTTTTATGCGTGTAATCATAGTGTTGTGATGTAAAGTAATGATTGCGGTACAAAAGACACTGGAGGGATGGAGGATGACAGAGAGGCTTCTAATATGCTGTGCTCGATAAGTACCAGTCACTGAGGAGAACGGAGCCTTGTGCCAGTCCATTTGTCTGTATTTATGTCATAGCAAGCTGAAAGAGAGACACTGAAAATGCATTAAAGGGCGTTGCCATTGTGTCACTCATGCACACAGATAACAGATGTGAGGCGATTAACATCACAGCACAGGCTTTTTAAAACACACTTCCATCTTTCAGTTACTTCTAAAAGTGTTTTTCTTGGGATATATGACTGAAGATGTTGCTAGAGTTCATAGTTATGTTTCATTGTTTTGTAATTTTTGGTGATGGTGAAGTCTGAATTAATGCACTATAAGTAATTTTTAATTATTAATAATATATATGTCTTTTCTTAAAAATAATGCATCAGCTTAGCTATAGCAGTGTTGGCTGCAAATCATTGAAAACAGCCTCAATTTGAGCTACTGTTAAGCACCAGCATTTATGATACCATGATTGTCAGATTTTATTGCTAATGTAATTGACCCTTCGCAGGGAGTTTGATTGTCACCAAATCTTCCATTTTTGTGTAGCAAACAAACTAGGCTGGAGAGTAAATAAACGTTAATGGACTTGGACTTTAAACATTTTGTGTATTGACGTCTTTCTGCGATCCTTTTGGAAAAGCAATTTATTAAGTTTTGAAACCTCTCCAAATCTTTTGTTTTGAATCAGGTTCGGAATGCATATGCATATCCAACTGCCAGAGTTACATGATTTTATTAAATAAGGCTTTGTTATGTCATATCTGAATTAGTCTTGCGTAGCCAGACCTTCAGACTGACAGCTGAAGGTCTGGGAGCCTTGGCTGCTTTAATTGGTTGCATTAACTCTGTTATATACTGTATAGCCTCTTGGGGGAGGCTTTGACAATTCAAGTTTTGTTTTGTGCTGCATCATGTTTTCTTGCCATAATAACAGACAAAAGTCTTGAATGTATTTTATAGAGTCTATGCAGCAAACGTAACATTTGAAAATTCAGCATTTAATTGATCCTGATAAGCACTCATTGCTGCAGTTGTAAACACCACAAATTTCTTCTTCGATGAGGGGGTTTCTTTAAAGAAACATTAAAAAAAGCCACATACACATCTTCCAGAAATCCTGTATCATTCAACCAATCCGGTGAGAAACTTCCTGAAGTGTTTCCAGCTAAATGTACCCTATGCATCAGACCTTCAGCCTGCTGGTGTGATGTCTAAGGCAGTGTGAAAACATTCTCAAAGGTTTGTTGCTGCATTGTATTAAACAGTTCTATCATCACAACCCTCTGAAGATTTTAGCAAAATGGATATGACAGTGTTAATTAATGTAATTTTTCTTGGTGGAATAGATCTGCCACACTGCTGCTGAATTGTTGCTGCTGTAGTTATTGTGTGCCAATACATACACTAATACGGTGCTGTGAGTATTTAAGGCTGCTGTATGAATAGCATATGCAATAACCCATAGCAGATCTACAGTATACAGGTGGAGCTGAGGAAGGTGAAGGGCTTCAAAGTGCCAAGCATGGTAGTTTATTGCTGTGAATTTCATCAATTTCCATAACCAACCCATCAGCCTGTGCCATTAGTTTCTTGACAGAACTTTTGTATAACAATACAAGAAATATCGTAGTTAAATTTCCCTTATTGACTTGATTAGATGAAACCTCCATAAAATAAACAAAACAAGCCCGATAAGTTAATAAAAGAACACATTTTATACAGACACCTACTGTACTGTTTAATAATACTTTATGATTTGTAAATGTAATAGATTAGCCTTATTCTTTTAGAGAAAAAAAAAAAACATTTAGAGTTAAAAAGGTGATTTATATGCAACATTTTGACCACCAGGTGATGCCAGCTTGTGGTGTTTCAGCAGTTTAAAATATTGAATCAGTTGAGCCTCGAAAAAATCTGTTTCTCCTCTCAAGTTAATATTAAAAAAGCTTTTATTCGAAGTCGTACAGGCATCCAGGGCAAACACAGCTAATCCAGAGAGGTAGTTGAAATCCAGGCAGTGGTTGGGTCAGGCAGCAAAAAATCAACAAAACCAGATAAACAGTCCAAGATCACAAGCAGGGAAACAAACACGGGTTGAAACGCTCAGAAATGTTACACACTGGAAAACAAGACCTTGCGGTGAATGGCTGTTTGGCTGTGGCTTATGTGTGTGTGTAATCAGTAAATGGGTGTGGTAACGAGGTGCAGGTGTGAGTATGATCAGTCCAGGGATGCAGCATGGGAAATGGAGTTTCTGTGGGGAAAGTGAAATTCTGGATGGAGTGGGCACTCCAACGGGAAATTGTGACAGCCTGGGAGCAACACCAAGATGGCCACAAAGTGAACCAATTTGCTTTCAAGGAGCTTTGCTTCATGGCTACCAAATTTGAGTCACTTTTTTTTTTTTATACTGCGACTTATATATTAATTTCAAACAGAACACAGATTTGAATTTGTGCTATGGGAGAAGTGAATGTGTTATTTGGACAACACATTTCTGACACATCAATAGCATCAATTGTGCTTTAACTTATTTTTTATGCTTGCCATTTATAATAAATATAATTCATAAATGGGTTTGTTTTATACTTCATTTTTCTAAATAACATACATTTTAAAGGGATTTGCTGTGGAGTGAGGGAAACTAAAATATTTGTGTTTCTAAAGTTGGTAAATGTTTTATTTTTTGTTTTTACATACTGAACGTAATAATAAAGTGCGAGATACACTGATAAGATTTTTCAGGCGGAGGGTTTTCTCTCGACGATGTAGTCTTGACCCAGTATGAATTATTTTCCAGAAAATATGTTACTCAGATTAATCTGTGTCAAAGTAATCAAGGTTTGTGTATTTTTACTTTTAGACTAGGATTCCTGTATAATGTGATCACGACATACAACACAATATCCTGTTTTATGTTCGCCTTCACAGCAGACGGACTATGAGTTCATTCTTCCCACTCCTGCATGCAATCGTTAATTTACGTCAATCAGTGGTGACGTACATCAATTAATCTTTCAATTATATGGATTACATTACACAATTCAACCTGTCCATTATCTGCCAAGAATAAAGATCAGGGGAAATGCGTCACCGCTGGTTGTGTATGAGTAGATGCAGACCACCCCAGAGTCTGTGTATGGTCAGTCAGTACCACCTGCTTCAGCTCCGTCACACCATCCAGTCCCCACCATCACGTCAGATTCATTTCCTCCTGCTACTGATTCACTAAAGATTGTCTTTTTTTTTGTCTTCAAGCTGACACACAGCCAGGAATCTATTAAGCCATCTGGACAGTTTATGTTCAATTACTTGTGTCATATATTCGTTTGCACCAGAGACCAGATCTGTCCGATTAATTGTAATTAGCTTCGATATTGGATGCATAACACTATTACTTGCTAAACACTAGATATTTGAAGAATCCCCTAACTCCAAGTAGTAAATATTGTTACAGAACGTCTCGGTTACCTATTGTAACCCTCGTTCCCTGATGGAGGGAACAGAGACGTTATGTCGTGACGCAGACTGGGGTCTGACTTGGGAGCCCTGATTCGCTCTGAGAGAGAGAAAACGCCAATCAGAATCCTTCTAAATGGCTAGTGGAATTTGCATGCTGAGCCACACCCCCCGCTCAGCGGGTATAAATAGGCAGCAGCTGCAACCACTCTTCAGATATTGCTAAGGAGCTGACAGCCAGGCCCTCTGGGCCCCCAGCGGTGGGTTCAAGGCGGTGGCAAGGGGACATAACGTCTCCGTTCCCTCCATCAGGGAACGAGGGTTACAATAGGTAACCGAGACAT
>JAUMHG010000038.1:18406007-18464003 GCA_032359395.1 Enteromius anoplus
GGCTAAATTATTTAAACATTCAACATTCAAAAACTGTCCGGTACGAAATGTTCCAGACAAATTTGCTGTGTGTTTTCGTAGGACTCCGCAACCCAGCAGCACGCCTCCAAACTTTAGCTCTGGTCGCATCGCGGGGAAATGAAAAGCAATAGCTCATGCAAAGCACAGTGATTGGATTAGACGAGTCCTTTGTCATGCATAATGTTACACTGCTCGTTAATAATGCATTAATAGGGCCGTCAAGCCGATGACGTAGATAGGTACTGTACAAGCCACGCAGCGAATGAGTGCTAAAAAAAACCTGCGTCTACGTCACAGGCTCAAACGTAACTTTTAAAACCGGATGCACGAAATGGTCACAAAAACCGCAAAAATTACCAATTTCCACTTTGTAACGTTTTTAATGACATATATTACTGTTTTAATCAATGTACAACATGTATATATCTGTAAACAACTCAAAAAAAGTGTTTTAGGCTTTTGTGACCCTTTAAGCCTGATGGAACGTGTTTTACAGCTACTGATATTGTCAATATGGGAATGGGAATGCATTTAATATACATTTATACTAATGTGAATGGGTTAAAAGCATGTCCAGATTGTGCCTGTTTAAGCACCATCACTGTAAAATCAATATTTCAGATATAAATGGCAATATTCCTCTGATTGCATTATATCTTTTTACTGTAATACCTTAATGTACTTGCCAGAATGAACAGTAATGAGACAGCAATGTATATATATATGTGTGTGTGTGTGTGTGTGTGTGTGTGTGTGTGTGTGTGTGTGGGTGTATATATTAACAGCTATAATATTATTATTAAAAGTATTTATTCCATTGCCTATTTTAATTTTTTTTTTTTTTTTTTTTAAATGATATTACTACATTAAACTTACTGGCGGATTTCAGCTTTGACTGTACTGGACACTCGTGGGTAGCAGACACTGAAGAGCCCGCAGGCAGATGTACGTGATGTGAACCAGTCTCCACTGGCCAAACGCTTCACCAGAGGCTCAAAGTGCACTTCCAGGTCCACTGGAGAGTGTTCATGGGAGATCTTCCTCAGGGACTCAACTGCTTTGTCACGCACAACTGTCTCTTCAACTGTTGCCAAACTCTCCAAAGGGGGCTAAAAAACAAAAACAACATGCAAGACAGCAAATAATGAGCAAACAAATTGATAGCGTTCCATTAGCAACTTTCTGTGTGAAATCAAGTCAAAAGGCTTACAAGGAGACAATGCACATATTCAGGGCCTCCAACCAGCATGGTGAAGTTCCCCAATTGTTCAGCAAGAGCAAGCAGAACTTCATCCTCATCATAGATGGTATCTGATCAATTGCAAAAAATGACAAATTAAAAGTTATGAATGAGAAAAATTTACTATATCTGTTTTAATCATCTTAGGAAAAAAACACTCACCTGTGAGGAAAGGCAGAAGTTCAGTGCGCGTTCTTTCGACGCCTAGAGCTAAGGCGATGGTGGACAGCTTCTTAATGCTGTTCAATCGTAACTACATGGGACAAAAACAAGAAATATATTAGGACTTGATTCTAATGTTTATGATTGGCTGAAGGTAAAAACAGACTATTGATTTATGTTTACAACTTATGTAAATGATGGCTTGATAGATGACAAACTATTAAAAAAAATAATGGCATCTTTCCCAGTCCATCCAGACCTTTCCAGATTTCAGTTTTATAATTTTCAGTTAAATGTAGGTATCTTTATTATGAAAGAAAAACGAGCTCACCTTTTGGTGACAGTTCTTAATAATTAGTTCTTGTTTATTTTAACATCGCAAACTAAATATGGAATAGATATTAAACGGAGTAAATAAGAAATAACGTTAAGTCACTGAATAATCTTATTATTATCGCTAAAATGACAATGTGTAGCCAAATTACTCAACATTCAAACTTCTTACGTGCTTTACAATGTCTTGTGACAAATTGTTTTGGTTCTCGGTTTAAACAAACGAGTCAATGACAACAGTTAAATCACTGAACAGCTAACTGCTAGCAATCACACAAACTGCTCTGCGTCACACTGTTTTCAACGTTAAACAGGAAACGAAGACATTTGACATGAATCAAATAATACACTTGGGTCTGCCAAATAGCACACCGGTGGCTTTATCCGTTCTTGAATTTGATATATAATCTTGTAGAGTCTTAGTTACTGAATTAACATTTTGTTGCTAACGTTAGCAGGTTGGCTAAACTAGGACAGGCCCATGTTACCGGTCGCTGTTGGCTATCCATGTCAAAATAAAACCTGCGAGTTCCAGTCTATTTCTCAAACCAGTAGTCGGTGTTAAATATAAACGTATTTTGTTTACCTGAACATCTTCATTTCTTAATTCATCAATTAGCACGGCAATAGGGTAAAGAGAGTCGTCGCTGTCTGCTCCCGCCATCTTGGATGCTAAAGGCTGCTTAGCTAGTTCCCGCTACGGGGTTTCTCACTGCTGCCTGGAGACAGCGCACGAAAACAGCTCACAGAAGCCCAGCCCAGCTCTGTCCGGGGTCACATAAAAACAGACCTACAGAATTTTCTGCGAAATTGTAGTGCTGTCAAGTGATTAATCGCAATTAATCGCATCCACAGTAAAGTTTTTGTTTACATAAAATATGTGTGTGTGTGCTGTGTAGCTAACGTACATAATGTATAAACGAATCCACACAGATAAATATATATTATGTTTAGTATACTTACGTAAAATAAATTAGGAATATAGACATATACTGTATGTGTGCGTATTTGTAATAAATATACACAGTACACACGTAAACAAAAACTTTTATTTTGTAGCCAATTAATCGCAAATCGTTTGACAGCTATATAAAATAGCTAGAGTGATTCACTCTAAAGTTACATTTTATCCTTTTAAATTGTTGCATATGTGATCATCTATTATAAGAAAGGAAAAAAAAGACAATCTAGCTTACAGCCGTTTTCAATACCTGATCCATAAAGGCATAATTTTTACAAATTGCACAGGCACATGAAATCACCAGTGCAGCAGCAGGTATGAAAAAGTGGAATATTGCCATTACATTGATTTTGTCAGGAGAAAATATGATCTGAACACAGAGTAAATTGTGGATTATGGAAGTTGCGGCATTACTTGCATTAGGTCCATCGCCTGCATATCCACATCCCTTGGTTCTTGATATATTGTATAAAGTCTTTTTTTCACTAATCCCTACTGAAGGTTTGTATTAAAATACCTTCTTATTGTGGTTCAATATGAATTTTGGCCAAACGATGAGGTAGAAGTATATAAGTAACATTTTAGAAGAATTTTATGGGGAAGATATACAATTTTTGTGGGGCGTGCAGTAACTAGTAGTGCAACTAATGACCATTGCCAGAAAGTAATAAGTAAAGTAATAATGTTACTTTTGAATGGAGTAACTAGTAATGAATATATTGAGTAATTAGCCAAACACCTGTTGTGTGCACATATAATTTCATTGTGCATTTCAGTTAATTTCAATCAAACTGCAGTTAGATTATTTTGATTAGGTTAAAAATATTAACTAAGGAAATACATCTAACCAACACAAACACAATAAAAACATCATAACATAATAACAAATTGAAAACGTTTTAGTTTTTACAAATAAATATATGATGAAAACAAGATAAATACAAGATAAAATACTTCAAATGCTTTTCATTTACTCTCAAATGAGTGTTCTGCCCATTATTTGAAGGGGAGAAGCTAGATTCAGTAACTAAAGGCCTCCCAAAATCTACTGTGGTCAAAAAAGGCCACCAATACAATACTGTGTTGGCCAATGACAAAGATGTAGTATATTATAGGGATAAGAATAGCTATAAATTGTTGACCATTGTGATGAAATATATTTGTAGAGTAGATGTACTTTTTGATCACCATGGAGATTTGTTTAGCAAAATATGCTTGTATAGTGCCAAGATGTACACCACTTGTTGACTTAAAACAGAATAATAGAGGGGTCCTTATAAAATACCTAGATAAGAACTTATAAAGCACTTAAATAAGAGGTTATTAAATACTACTTTATTAAATACTAATAAAATTATTTATGCATTTTCTGCAATTTTGGTTATTTTGAAAAAGTGTTTTTATCTAAACAAGCATTTACTTATGGTGACAAATTTTAGGACTATTTACTATGGTCTATGTGGGCTGTTTGTTTAAGGCTGGGATATAAAGGACTTTCAGGATATTTTTTACATTTTATTGTACACAGTATGTTGCACTCTTGTCGAAAGGGATGTTGAGGAAGCATTTTATATTTAATTTGTTCAAAATAATAAAACAGGATACTAACACTATTCTGCAGTGAGTGTTTACTATGCATGCAGTGTTCTCAGTTTCTAGATTTTCTGTATGTATAGAATGGCTAGGTGCACAAGCATTTCCAGTGTCATGAATGAGCCAGAATGATTTTTATCTGTTCTCTCATCAGTATTATAATAATAATAAACAACAAATAAAACACAGCCTAATCAATAAAACTTTGATTTTATATTTAAATGAAATATAAAAATATCAAATAAAACTAACTCAAAATATTAACAAAAATTACAATGCTATATTAATGATATTAAAACTGTTGCATACATATCCATCCAATATTTTTTTTAAATTAAGGTTATTAAAGGTTATTAAATCCACTGTTTTTAACACCTGATATTTGAAATTAACTCAAATAAAAACTAAAAATATAAAATACAATCTACAGCAAAAAATCTATGTCATATGTCTTTTCTGAATGTGCATTTCAATGCTTACATGCAAAAATATGAAAATTTGCTTTCACAAGATAAAAAAAGATAATGGTCAAAATCGTTATTTAATATGCACAGAAAATGTCTTGTATGAATAAATGGGTTTGTGTCTGTACCATCTGTTCTGCATTCAGTTGCTAATTCGTGTTCAATTAAACACACTACCATCCATTATTCATACTGGGCCTGCTTTTGTTAGTTTGTGTTTTGAAAAAGATAGTGTTCATCTCCACATAAGCAACGATGGCATTGATCCGACTCACCCTATTAAGGTGACTTGAGATCAAGCTTGTAGTTTCTTTTGTTGTTGAGCAGGTTTGAATTAAAGTGGGAAACCAGCATCATCATTAAATGACATCAATCTGGAGCCCTGGATACAGGACACATTTTCAGGCCATGCTCTGTAGCAGGAAGCTGCTTCACAAAATAGCATGTTTATGACCAAGGCCAGAGCCGCATATAATAAACAGCATAAAAACAGGCTTACCGTTTTAAAAGGCTGAGTAATTCCTGGTTTTAGCCTGTCGTCTGCCGACAGACAGAGCCAGGTGGCTGATCCTGCCAGGATGGAGAAGCAAATGGTCAGGACAATACACTTACCAGCTTTCATCATATCTGAGGCTTTGCAGATGGTGGATCACTGGCCTAAATGTGGACTTGACATGTAAAGAATGGAACAGATAAGATTTGTATGCCAGACTGATCCAGTTTTGTGCCCTGACTAATAAGCAAACTATATGCATGCACTGCATTTTAAAAATAAATTAAATTATTACTACCATCCAAAAATATTAAAGCAATGGTAAGATGCAAAATGTGGATTTGTTTTCCCTATTATTAATTATGAAAGGTTCATATTTTGGTTTTGGGAGTCCCTAACAACAGGGTGACCTGCATGCAAGCTCAAAAACACTTTCATTTTCTCATAATATGTACTTTTTTTAAATTCTCATAATATGTACTTTTTTGTTTGTTCAACGTCTCAAACGATTCTTCAACGATTCATTTTTCCCCAAACCCGTCTTCTGCGTGACGCTAATCTGCGGTAATTGGTCGATTTCATTTAAAGCAGTGTTTGTCAGCTTTTAATGCTCCAAAAGCGCCACATAATGGCAAAGAATGAATTTGCATTTTCAGACCAACGCGAAAAGATCAACAAGTGTGCGGGCCGATATGCTAATGTCTCGTTTTGACGCCAACGACTCGTTATAAAAAAAACTTATCGTTATAAAAAAATTTATTTGACTTGTTTCAATTTTGAAGGGATAAGTATAATGGCATGCTTAAAACAGAGTAAATCCGCAAACATCTGAAGTTCTGTATATCTTTGTAGCTGTAAATCACATTTCAAGTATGAAGCATAGAAGAGTGTCTGGAAAACTATGTCTCATCTATGTTTCAGAGGGGTTCTGCGTCATGGTGTATAGCGTCAATGGAAGGATTTAAAAAGGATCAGAGTTCCCTGTAGTGTTGTGGGGCTTAGCGTGTCGTCACTGTAGACAGTTTAATAATCCCACGAGCCACACATTCATTGCCCTCAGCATGTTTACATACACCCACAATCTATCCAACACAGCGCACCTATTTTCTATCTCACAGAACCAACAATGACACACGGGGGAAATGATGCATGTTTCTGGGTAATGCTGTTCAGTGATAAATCTGAGCTTCTATGGAACTCAGAGCTGTAGCACTTAACTCAAGAACATCATGAAAAAGCTGCAATCTCTAATCATGCATTCTAAAGAAAGCTGTGAAAATTATAAATGTCACTTGACACTAGAAAGTTGTTAGTTAATGCTGGTCTTAGTCCCTTTCCCCACTTGACAGTACGAGGAGGAGACAGACTTCATTGCAAGAAGTCTGTCAAGATTACAGAAGATTATGCTATTTATTTTTTTATTTGGGGGGAGGGCTGTGGTGATGAATTTTCATTTGCATGACAAGGAGATTTGAAATGATACACTTTGTTTTAGAACCATTTTTTCTCAATTTTTCTTACTTTATACACACATAAATGCATATTAACTATTAAATATTTAATAAGCTTTCAAAAACAAGTAAAATAAATATTTGTATTTTTACAGTAGAAGTAGGACAAATTATATTTACATTTTTATTTAATTTGTGAATTTTATTAAATTGTTAGAGTAGGACTACGGAAACGTTTTTGAAAAATATTATTTATTATCTTAATAATAATAATTATTATTATTAAATTAATATTATTATTATTTACCTCTTTTTAGAACAGAGCAGAAGTAGGAAAAAACATTTACACATTTTTTTATTTTATTTGTGACCTTTATTACATTTTTAGAGCAGGAGTAAGGCAACATTTTATAAAAAATATTCTTTATTATCTTTATAATAATAAATATTTACTTCTTTTTAGAACGGAGCAGAAGTAGGAAAAAAACATTTACACATTTCAATTACATAAATTTGATATTTTCAGAAAACGTTAAAAAAATCAAATCATTTCAACAGCAAATCTAGGGGAAACCGTTTACATATTTAATTTTAAATAGAGACCTGTGACCATTTAAGACTTAGTTTTAAATAAAATTAATTAGAAATTTTTAGAACAGCAGAACTAGGAAAAATTTCATATTAAACGTTATAGTATGAATTACATTAAACAGAAATATGATCACTTTCAGGTGTTTTTATGTCATTAATATTTATTTTTTGGAGCAGAGCAGGACCAATTTAACAATTTAAGATTTTACATATTTGTTTTAGATCTGAAAATAACAATTCCTTGATATTTTTCGCCTTTCCAAGGTAATTTCTCCGAGATGGCACAGCCACACATTAAGACAGCCTTCTTTTATTTGTCTCAATCACAGTTAACACTGAAATGACAAACATTATTTGGAATGTAAACACTTAACAGTCCTGGTCTGCAGTCTGACCTCACAGTCAATGTCCACATTTACAGACGACCGAACAGGAGAACACCGAGAGAGTTTTTGGTGCAACTTTCATCCTGAGATGCTGAGGCTGGCCTTGACCAGTTACACAAACAGGACAAATGAAGAAAAGTTCAGCTCTGGATGGATGGATGGATGGACAAATGGAAATATGATGACACACGAGATCTGGTTTGGGTCTGCAATCATGTTCAGTTCATTGTCCCAGATCAAGGATGAGGTCATAACAAACAAGGGACTTGTGGTCCTTAAAGGGTTGTCTAAACAGAAATCTTCTGGAACCGTCCAGGATGGGCTGCCCCACTGAAGTCTACAAACAGGCTGATACTGCATGGCCTGATAGCCAAGATGGTCAAACAAACTCTGGCATATTCATTCACTCACTCACACAGAAACACAATGGACACATAAAGAGTTTAGGAGGAACACCTTGGGACCAAATGATAAAGCACTGCAGGAGCTTTTTTGATTTGCCAGGAACGAAAAATAGCAGTAGCGGGAGGTCAGCCTTGCACTCTTTTCCGTGTGTTTTTGAGTCGTCTCGGTTTCAGGATGACATATCTGCTGTAGGTGGTGTATTGCTCAGACAGAAATGGGACAAAAAAGGCCCTGAGCAATCTGGAAGACCTGTGTGGGAGAGACATGAAAAAGGAACCAGGGTCATGAACAGCGAAACAGAACATAATACGCACAAGACAGTCTACAAAAATTCGACATTTCCACATTTATTTCAACATCGCGAACGGAATAATAAAACTCAGAGATAATTACTGATATATTGGGTCAAGGATAATTTCTCTCAGGATGATCAGGCATCCAGTGTCACAACAATTTATGTTGAACGCTTGACGATGATGTCACAAGAACACAAGTGTCTTTAAAAGAACAAGGGGGCCCTCTAGTGGGCCCTACAATTTTCAATGATTCATCACTCTGCATGGATTACTACCCACAAGAGTCTCTTGTGCGTTAACAAATTTCCACAAGTTTTTAAAAACACTCCACCCATAAAGACTTGCCTAGTAGAGTCTAGAAAAGGCTTTTCAGCAATAATGCTCCACTCCTCTTTGTTAGTGGCGTATTGTGGTTCACGGGGGGCTTCTGTTTCTGTTGCCAGATCCACCAGGTAATGACACTGCTTCAGTTCTACCTGAGAGACAGAAAACAAGAAAAATTACACAAGCACTTCACATACAGCTGTAACAATCACATATGAAGACATGCAGTAGTGAACCTTTGAAGTGGAACAAAACCAAAAGCACAACTTGGACAAATTTCTTTGATCCACTTCAAATGTTGACTGTATGTAAAGATTCTAGATAAGTAACACTAGTTATAATTCTTTATACTGGTGATAAAATAAAATAAAAGATCTTTAAATATCTTTATATTCCTTTTTTCTTTAAAAATGTAAAAAAAAAAGTGTGTCCTTTCACACATTCAGTTCATTTAATAGGCTTTACAAACTTGCTAGTAATGATGACTCGCTCACATATCGTGAAGGTTCCTCCAGATTCTGATCGTTCATGTCTGATGGGATTATCCAGGTGGCATCAGGACCCATGGCATATGGCTTAGGTAACTGACCCCTGAACTCTGACTGGATGAACTGTAAGTGCCAGCTGCAAAACAAGATAATACAGTTTTACACCGTTAACATATATTCTAGATACCATTCAAAAGTTTGAGGGTTGTAAGATTTTTCTTTATTAAAAAAAAAAAAAGGCTAATACTTAGGCTGTCAAAATAGCCAAAATTGTAAAACTGTTAAATATTATTACAATTTAAAATGTTATGTTTCAATATATTTTAAATTAAATAAATTCCTGTGACACCAAAGCTGAATTTCCAGCATTACTGCTCCAGACTTCAGTGTCACAGGATCCTTCAGCAGTCATTCCAATATGCTGACTTGCTGCTCAGGAAACTTTTCCCATTGTTATTTAATGTTGAAAACAGTTGTGCTGTGTTAATAAGAAGATTATTTACTTAAAACTTTTATTTTGAAATCTTTTGTAATATTATAAATGTCTTCATTGTTGATTAAATGCATTCTTGCTGAATAAAATAATAAAGAAGAAAAGAAGGGAAAAACCCCACAAACTAGCTCTGAACGGTAGTTTCTATAATTTAATTTAATTCAAACTCACTTGTTGGGCAGGAGAAAGCTGCTGGGGAAGCGGTACCACTCTTTCCCCACACAAACATTGACCAATCTTCCCTCTGGAACGGTGTGGATTGTAGGATCTTTAGCAATACGATGAAATTCTGGATACAAATCCAGCGGAGCGTGATAGCCTTAAGAAACACAGCAATCCCAGGTGAGAGACACATTAAGGTAAAGAACATGATTTATCATCAAATTCATCTGCCAGCTGGATAAATCTACAGTAAGAACGAATTTCAGCAGAACTGGCCAAAATCTGTAGGTCGCTCTCTCAAAACATTCTTACCTCTGAAGAGGGCCACAGATCGGGACAGCGAGAGCACTCCAAACAGCAGCACAGAGCCGAGAGCCAGCCAGTTGGAGGAGATAGTATAGTGCTCCAGACGGTAGCGCTGGAATATGAAGTGATAGCACTTCTAAATAGATAAACAGACAGAAAAATGGGAAATGATTTGAAGTATCACATTCAAATTTTACTCAGGTTTAACAGCAAACTAATTTGTACAACACTGAGGAAATATGCAGAGAAATTTTTGTTTTACACTATCCTTCAAAAGTTGGAAATATATTATACTTTTTTTCAGCAAGGATGCTTCAATCTGATCAAAAGTGACAGAAAATACATTTCTTTTACAATTCCTATTCCTAAAACATTGAACAACAACATTTCACAAAATGATTTTACTGTAAGTTTGTTTAAATAAATGCAGCCTTGGTGAACAAAAGAGAATTCTTTCAAAAACAACACAAGAAAATCTTTCTGACCACACAATTTTGAACGGAAGTGTAAAGGAATATCATGTTAATGAACAAGCTGATCATTCGGTACCACTGTTCAGCAAAAAATACAGTCTACTGTTTCTAACCTGCAGGGATGAGAGAGCCACTGCCCCACACAGACAGATGAGAGGGTAGATGGGAAACAGAAAGCGCTCTTCTTTATGTGGACGAGTGAAGAACACCAGCATCCACAAGTACATAGGAGACAGGGTTAACCAGTATGGCCGGCCGAGGTTTTGAACTGAGATTTATTCAAGCAAAAAACATGAGATTAACAGATTGTTTAGAATACTACATACTGCAAGTCAAAGACACAGCCTTCTTACCATTAAATCTTTGGAGCAGTGCCTCCATAAGTGCCGTGAGAGGAAGAGAAAAGAGGGCCAACACAAACACAATGTTGAAATTAAGGAAACCATTCACAAAGTAGTAATGCCAGGGCTCTGTGCCTTTAAGAAAGAAAGGAAAAAGTACTTGCCGGTAAACAATTTTATTTTATTTTCAATATTATTTTCTAAATGTATAAACAAATCATTTAAGGTTTACCATATAGATCTGGTCCGTGAGGAGTGAACACGTTGTATAGTATTATATTCAGAGGAGCAATCACCAGCTTTCCATAGTAGTAGCTGTCTACTACACAAACAGGGACCTACAGAAACATGTAACGGTAAGTGTTATATTAGTACAATATACTGATCTTGATTTTTAAATGCAATTTTGTTATTGATAGAATCTGAAAAAAGACAAAAACAACTCGGCAACATAAGACGAACACAGAAAATAATGCATTTGCCTAACCAGAAAGAGGAGCAATGCCACCAGAGTCCACGTGATAAAACTCTTCCACTTCTTCTTCAGAAACAGCAGGTCAAAGGCAATAGGTATGCTGCAACAAAAATCAGTAAACAAAGCCTAGATTTACCTAGTTGGCTGATCAGGATTATTTCCATTGCTTTTCACCAAATCCAAGTAAATATTGACTGTGTTGAGTAAATGAAACATAGTAACTAGCCATTTTGTTTTTTGTTTGTTTTGTTTTGTTTGTGCTGTTGTTTATAAAGGAACTACAGTGTAATTCATTCAACGCTTTTGAAATCATTCTAACATGCTGATTTGATACACAAACAATATTGTAAATTATTATAGTGCTGCTTAATGTTTTTGTGAAAACCTTTTTTTCAGGATTCTGTGATGAAGAAATAAATAGTTCAGAAAAAAACAAAACACTTATTTTAAACTGCATTTTTGTAAATTAATTCTACATAAAACAAAAGTAATTCTTTAAAAACTCTTACTGACCCCAATCTTTTATAGTTATCGTTTATAAATTTATGTTATAATGTAAGTAAACGGATTAAGCAGCCCCAACCCACCTACAAATAAAAAATATTAGGGCAAAAAAGAAATTATTCTTTACACAATACAAGTCAATCAAATACTTTGGGATAAGGATAAAAAATATGCATTTTAATATACATATATCAATATAGATTCCTGTCAGATGGGAAATATTTATGAGTGGTAGAAAATATTTTTTAACCCTTCTTCTCACTCTACATATAAAATATCGATTATTCCTTACCCCAGCAGGGCACTAAAGGGCCAGCCCACTATAGCCCCCGCGGCAATACCCAGCACAGCCAGACTTGGGCGCCCCTGGAACCAGCCAGTCATAGCTACCACTGTACTGTACATACAAAACGTACTGGGGAGGAAAGCTGCACATAACACAAACACATACACATCAACCTGGAGTACATACACAAAATTAAGTCAACAAAAAAAGGGATTACAATCTAACTTCCTCTGAACATATAGAAAAGCCAAATGTGACCCATTGATCTGACTTACCTGCAGAGGAGCAGAACATCCCTGCACTCAAGACTAGGAACGCCAGCAGAAGTCGGCCCACATGCAAGCCAAACTTTTTACACACAGCCCTGTGTCAAATCCATGAGATCTTTATTGGATCTTTAAACCACATTCATTGAAAGAGTCACATATTTTAGCCCAATGCTGATGCAAGGTACAAATGATAGTTTTCACGTGACGTCACGCCCCTCCTGGTGTTTCTAAGCAGTTTGTATTAAGCAGTAATGTACTAAAACGCAGACATTAAAAGGTGAAATTCAGTAATCACCTGGTTATTGATATATATTTTGTACAGGCAAGCAGATGAAGCCAGAAAATAAATGCAGCGTGCAAATTTTCATGTTAAGTGCTTTCCCGTAGAAAACCGTAAGCAGATTGCGTTCATTTTCCGGCCTCATCTGCTTTCCTATGTAAACTACGCATCGTTAATACAGTGATTACTGAATTTGATATTCAAATATGAATGTTGTAAATCTATTATGGCACTTTAAGTGTTTCTACAATGTTTTGTCATGCTATTTGATGATTAAAATATAGCATAGGGAGCTTAATATAGATTGCAAACCGCCAAAACTTACATTTTATTCACATACCTCTGTTTTACTGTTTTGAGAGGTGATCTAAATATTTATGGCTGTGAAGCATACTTTTACTCCAGTTCTATGGACATTTTGACCCCCATACTATCTATAGGTAGTATACTGCACTTACTTGTAGAAGTAGAGCTCACACACACAGCAGGCAAAAGCTAGCATGCAGCGCAGGAAATAAAACACAAGCACCTGAATGGAAACAAAAGAATCCAAAAAACATATTAATCAATCCGTACATGTCTAAACAGGATTATACTGAATGGCCTATATACAGTATATCGAAAAGGAACATGTATCTTATTTTGTTCAGCATGGCACTAGCAGCACCAGTTCTAAGTATTGATAATGTATATTTTGAAAACAATGTGACTTTGCATAACAGGGTGTGCCAAATGTAAATTGAATGAAAACTCAATATCAAAGCTAAGAGCCATTTAAAACAAAAATTTAGTGTGAAATACAAAGCATTGTTACATAATGTTGTGTTTGTGGTACTAAAGCTTTTATCCAGCTTCATGGGTATCTACCTCATTGGCCAAAGAAATGTCCCAATATATTGCAAATGCTTACAAAAAAAAAACACAGAATCAAAACTTAGCAATCAGTTTAAGGCTGGTGACCAGTTTACCTTGTTGGTTTGTAAAATTTTGGCATGAAAGCAGGCAGGAAGGGCATGGAGCCAAAGATACGCATAGGACCGAATCGCGTACGCCGGGGAATATTCCCATGTCTGCATTCCTGTTCCATACAGCAGGTAGTGAGTCTGCACAGCAAAAAGAGAGAAATAAAAAAAATGTTGACTGAACCTTTGCTACACATACCAAAAACGAATAGCTTTCAAAAGGTTTTAACTTTGTGTTTATGTTCAGAAACAGACATGATAACTTTCCACTGAATACAAATGCAAGCTTGTGCATCCGAACTACACCTTTACACTCTCTAGAGGTTTGGATTATTAATCCTCCAGGGCATTATGGGATATAACAGTGACATAGATCAGGGCTCAACAATAAGGATTTCCTTTCTGCTGTTCCAGTTAGACTAGTAGTTCATCTTTTCACTGGCCCTGCAAATTCACTTGTTACACCATAAACATAATACGTTCTTGTAGACGTATCATTACATTTTAAATCAATTTATTATAATTGTTATGTTTTAATATAACATATAAAATACTACATGTTATGTTATATAAAAATATAAAATTATGGATGCTATATAAGAAGCTACAAATTATAAACAATAATTGTTGTAATGAATTTTCATTGTAATTAATTTCTAAAAGAAAAAAAAGGAAAAATGTTTAATTAAAAACTGTTTAAAAATGTATGTTCACTTGTCCCACCATATAATATTACATTTTAATATAATACTATTATAAGTAATACTGTACATATAGCCTATGTTATAATGTAATATATAATGACTCAAGCACAATTAATAATAAATGATTTGCACCATTATTTCATAGTTGTTAATTAAAGAATTGATGTTACAAGCTATATAGGTTCCAGCAATAACTGCAAAATCAATCACATCAATTGTACTATTCTTAAAAAGCATTAAAGGGCACAATATGTAACCGCTTGCACAGTGTTATATATTTCATGCAGTTGTGTACTTACGTTACCTCAAAAGTTCCCTGGGATGTGTAAATTCAGAAAAATTCCAGATTTAAAAAAAGAACTATCCCTGTTCATTGTTGCCTATCAGTGACGCCTATGTTTTAATAGACGGGTAAGCAAATATATATTATTCATTGTGTAAGTAATAGTCATTTATAGGTGATAAAACAGATACAAATGAGCTTGTCATCCGTGAACATGATTTGTGAAAACGACATCTCCCAGTGTTCCATGCTCCGTCATTGAGTCAGTGAACTTCGACTCTGTTATTGTTTTGAAAATGCAAACTCACATATTTTGCCTTTAAATTATATTACTATTAAAAACTATATTAATAGTATTAATATATTTTACCCAGCTGTAACTGCTAATTTTTACATATTATGATCTAATCGTTCTAATAACTCTATTACAAGTCATTCTGTCATGATTTCACCAAATCTTTTTTAGCCAATTCTGTAACATAACATCAGAAATGACAAAATCAGAAACTGCAACTAACATTAATAAATAAATCGCATAAGGAAAAATTCATGCTGTGTGTGCAGAGAAGCATAATCTCACTTGGTGTGTTCTGAGAGCTTACCAAAAAACTATAAACCAGGAAAATGTATAACTCACTGGCTCCCAGTAATTGAAGGTTTCATCACAGTCCGAGATGTTGCCGAGTAGCGCAGCACAGAAGCGGGCTGAAACCAGGCACTTGAAGGCTGTGGAACCCTCAGGAGCCCAAACCTGTCCTGCCTTACTGGATGACCTGTAAAGGAGAGGCGGGGGATAGGATCTAATGTGCTTATCTGGGAACAAACTAATAAGCAATATGGGAGCAGGGCACAAGGCTGGCATTCATGTATCTCAGAACTTAAAACAGGACTCAGTCTAAAACTCATCCACAAGCTTAATCAATCCAGATGTGCATGAGACTTTCAGGATTTTGACACCGAACAAAACACAATAACGTTAATCGAGGGTGATTGTTTTCCTTATGCGTTGTATTACAATGTAAGAAGATTATGAAATTTGACATGCGCGAATGGGCACTTCACATATACAGCATCAAATATCATTGTGTGCCACTATTTAGTGTCACTAATGCAACGCAGCTTATTAATTACAAACGGCGCGCATTAAAAAAATGGTCCTGATATAAAGCACAACATATAACGCTAACTTTATGTTTAGCAGCGCTGATCGGTGTTTGCTCGCCGGTAGAGCCAAGATGTGAAGGGCTGAATGAATGAATGAAAGCCTTCATATTACCCTTAAGAGTGTTTAATCGTGTCGCTTGGATAGTAAGTTGTACAATATCTGTTTCTCTACGCTATATTCGTCTTATATAGATAGTCTATTGACATGACATGTGTTTACTCCCTGTATTATTGGCATATCCATACATCCTTGCGTTAGCGAGCTAACGTTAGCGAGCTGTCAACAGCAGAATATCACACCGCGCGGGAGTTGGACTGGGTTATGGTTACTTACTCGTTTCGGGGGTCACTGGACTTATTGTCCTCAACATATTTGTCGTCTTTTGCTGCTCGGTTGTCAGTTGTAGGTGTGCTGTTCACGTTGTTCGCGTCTTGTTTGCTTCCCCGTCTGTTGCGCTGACGGAGACTCTTCGTCGCCATGTTTCTACTAGCTGCGCGTGACGTCATCACTGGAGGAACGCAAGACAGGTTCAAGGAGAGCCATTAGTGAGACAATGGTAGACACATACCAGTGAGAAACTATTAGAATGTTGTGGTGATTTTAATACATTAAAAAAAATTGTATCTTCTGTTTTAATTTTACTTTAATTGTATAGATATTTTTCCATTTAGTTTCTTATCAATAATTTCTATTTCGGTTTTAGTTATTTCAAGTTTAACTTTTTTTGTTTGTTTGATTTTTACTATAACTCTGCCACTATAACCCTGAAGTGTTACACAATTTACACCCCGTAACACAATTTTCTTATATTTTCACATTCAGTACATTTTGCTCATATTTAAGCCAAATGAACAACTAATCATCTTGTTAATGGTTTATGTAAGTATTGTTATATCAGCCTTCTTATACCACTCTCAGAAATAGAGGTACAAACGCTGTCACTGGGCTGGTACCTTTTCAAACGGTACATGTTAGTATGTAAAAGGTCCATTTTGGTAGCTTTAAAATTAAATATTAGAACCTAATAGGTACAAAAGTGTACCTTTTGCAAAGGTGCTGTCCCAGTGACAGCTTTTGTACCTTTATTTCTGAGAATGCTACAATCATGGTATGCTATCAGACGGCATTAACATGATAACACGAAGGATTAGAACATTCATATGCTATGATATACTGTAAAGTAACCTGCATTTGTTCATTTGAACGTTTATTTCTACCTGATTTAACCCATAAATATTATTTTGTAATTGTATTGATTAGCTGGCTTAATGTTTTTGTTAAATAAGTTTTGAACAAAATAATTTGTACATATTTGCCATTTTTCACTCTATTATCATAACACGTTTATGTTTGTTAGTGTGGCTTTGTGTTTTAGCAAATGACCCTTAAAATTTTAAAGCTAGGTTATATGTGGCATGATGACTAACATTTTATTTATATTTTAACATTTATATATTTACACATTTTTCTGCTTTATTGTCTTGTGAAAATGTAACTATTTTACACTAAAAAGCACTAATATCATTGGTACTCTCAAACAGGTTTTTTTTTTGTCTCACAAGCAGTAGTTTGGTGCGGGTGCAATGATACATGAAGCCCGGAAAAAAAATAAGCCATGCACACTTGCTAAATTCTCAAAAATTGATTGAATGACAGAACATTATTTAATAGTTAAAGCATTGGATGTTACTTTTGCATTTTTACTCTGTACCTTACAAAATATTACTCTGTTGTGCATTTGTTTTTAGATATGTGCTATTATTATAATGGAATTAACATATCTATATGGAATTTAAAACAGTCTTTTCGGGTTCATAGAAAACAAGGGATGAAAAGTTTACCTCTTTTGGGCTTAATAAGCCGGCATATTTTCATAATTCCATTTGTTGGGAAATGACACGGTTCACCGTTCAGTATAGCAATAACTTAAACAGCATAGCATATTTAGCATATACATACAGCATATATAGCATAAATAACATATAACAATATAAAAATATTTGTTAATTAAAAAAAAAAAAAGTAGTATCAGATGAAATGATTGTGCATTAATAATTACATCTCTTATTTTCTTAACTAAATAAACATGCATACTCAATTTCAAATAGGAGAGGATGCAGTTTGTAATATGTTCCTTTTGTTCCTTCATTGAAAAGTACTAAACAACAAGGAAAGGTACACAGTACTGCTAAAATGTGTAAACATTTCTTGGAAATCTTATTAAACCCACAATATTTATGTAAAATTTTGATTAATTAGCATTTCAAGCAATATGTAAACATGATAGGATTTCAAACACGGCAACAAAAAAATCCCTTTAGTTCAGATAAGTTGATATGTCAGTTTTAAATAAATTGGAATAACACCCATTCTATTTGCTAAAATTTAACCTTTCTTTAATTTATAAAAATTGCAAAACAAATCAGACAAAATTAAAAGACACTCTTTTGATCTATAAAGTTAACCTTCATCATTAAAAATTTAAATCGGATCCACTGTCAATCACCTCAGCGTGACCTGCAGACGCAGGGGTAGTAGTCTCCGCAGCTGATTCTGCAGTCCCAATGCTTGGCTGTGCGACAGAGCCCGATCCGGCGACTGATAGGTCAGCCTGTAGCAGAGGCTTGCATGACCCATGTGTGGGTGTCTGAAGCGATCCACTAATGCCAAATCCTTAACAGCACCGCACGACGCCTCTCGCACAAGAGCATGGAAGTCTAGCTCATCATAGCTTTCTGGTTCCATCCAGAAACTGATATCATGCAAGTAACTTGGTGAGTAAAGGGAGAAAGAACTGAAAGGTCCAAGTGGATTTAGCTCGAAATGCTTAAGAAACCGAGGATCTGCACTCCAAAGTAAACGGCAATCAGAAATGCCAAAAATCAGGGTAGCTAAATGATCCAAGTTTATTGAGACTGCGATTAACTGTAAACCTTCATCCAGGGCTGAGGAAAAGGAAGGCAGATAAGCGATCCTCCCAAACTTGGAAAGGGACTTTGAATTCATCCACACTTGCTGCTCCAGGCCTGTTTGTGCGTCCTCGAAGGAGACACCGTAAGAAGCAAGTAGTGACTCCAAACAATCTTGGAAGCACTGGACAGGATGGGATTCTGCAGAAAACGTCCCCACCAACAGAAGCTGGTGAAATGCAGGAGAATGGGGTATGTGCACTCTTTTAAAGACCAGGCCACTGACTGCGTGAAAAGTGCCCGGACTAAAGTCTTCATTCTGGGTGATCTCTTGGACATGCAACAACAGAGACGGTCGAAGTGCATAGCTGCCAGTAAAGCTTTGTTGGTCATCCATAGACTCGCAGTCGTTTTGCTCATTTTCACTTTGGTCAAATATAAAGGTGTCAGTAGGTTTAATCCAATAAACCTCTGAGTGGGTCAGAGTGGAGTCACATGCCTCTGGCGTTTCTGGTAGGCAGCTTACCAGTTCTGGGAAGTCTTCATTCATAGTGCACACAGGCCAGACTGACTTTAGCTCTCTAAGTAACTGCTCCTGGACAGTTTTCACTGGATGATGTGACTGCTGACCAAGGAAATCCCTACCACAGAAAGAAAGGTTAGAAATCTGTATCAAATTCACTGTATAAATGTACAAATATATAAATATTTAAATACATGATGCATAAGCATACTGACAAACATACCATACGTATAAATCTCATAATTTTTGTATAATATAATAAAAGACTGATAACAGATAAGACATTGCTTCACAATGCCACCATTCACAGAGAACAGGGGAATGAGGAAGTGTTTGCTGAGCACACAAATAATTAATTAATGTCATAAACATACACCTCTAGTTTTTAAATGCTTGTTACTTCACTAATAGAAAGGTTTGTGCTAAACAGCACATTCTGTCAACATTTATTTATAAAAGTGAATGTAACCATCACAATATTATAATGCATGTTAAATTGGTATGAACAATGGAATATTAGATAGAAATAGACAGAATGATTACATTTAACAGCATTATTCAATTACTACCAAGACTGAGGCAAACATTAAATGATGACAAAGGTATACAAAGTGTTAAAGAAAGAACATTTTCTTGTGCAATTCAATATTAAACATGCAATACCCATTCAAAACAACATAATTTATGATTTTAATTATTAAATGTCACAGGTTTCTTTTTGGTTAAAGTATTTCTTATGAAGAGACTTTAGAGCTGCTGTTTTCCAGTCAGCAACAAGTTACCACTTACCTGTTGATATAAATACTCAACTCTGCCGGAAGCTCAAAACAAACAGTCTCTTTCCCAATGGTTTTCTCCATTTTCAGTTTCTCTGGCATGGTGTGCGGGAGACTCCGAGTGAAGATGTGGGTCAGAGCTCCTTCTACGTGGAATCCTTTGTCTTGGCTCCTTCGCAAAAAATGTTTCGGATTAATTCAAAACTACATGAGATTACGTAACTGTAACAGAACCATTAAGTCCAAATTAAACACAATTGTAAATAACTTAGCAGTGGACTGTGTCTACTCGCCCAAAGCTTTTTACCTGTAACCAGTACATCTGTAACCTTGATACGTTTCACAGTCAAAGGGACGAATTTCACTGAGAATTAGCCCTGCTTCTGCTGCCATGGCAACCACCTGCCAACTATTGTGCCATTCTCTCACTGGACTGTCACACGGAGTGCCGCCTTGACCATTGCACAAGGTGACATGCACTTCCCCATTGTCCTTCAGGACTGCAACGGCACTAGAAAAAAACACACCAAAACGTCCAATGCAATATGAACACAACATCAAAAGACCTCGAAACTCTTGATCCCCTTAGTATTAACATTATATAACACTGGAAGTCAAGCTTATGTAACACCTTAATAAGACTGTTGCTACAAGAGTGTCACACTTACTTTTGGAAAAATTTCACCAACAGGACGCGGTTCTTCTTTACGCCACTTTTACGCCCACAGTGAGGAAAATTGAAGATAATGCAGTCAAAAAGATGATCCGGAATGGCTTCGTGTTCCTTTAGGCATGTGCAATCCACCTCGAACAGAACAAGTGATCCTGCAAGGGGAGTTTGCATTGAATTCAAGGCCTTTACAGAATTATCACATAGAATTCAATAAGGCTTTTAACCCCAGCAGTTTCATAGCAACCAAATGTGTAAATTCATGGACTTGGCTGCAGGCATGCAAATTCAGGGCTATGACACTTGACGTGTGGGAAGAATAGGTATCCTTAAAAATGCTTACATTAGCAGATATTAAACTGTGGCTAGAATGAAATCGAACGAACGGCTTTCTGATACCATGAAAACAGCACAACAAAGACACAAGAAAGAACCGCGACAGTAAAAGCACGCACAACAAGACAGACCTCTGTCACGGAGTCGCTGTATGTTCAGCACAGCTCCCTCCTGTCTGTACGTTTGGTTCTCGCTTTGAAAGCAAGTGGCGGTCACCCCGACGTCGTCGCCTGCGTTCTCGCTCAAAGCCGCCGAGAAAGAGAAGTTACCTTCCCCTACAAGTAGCACTTCGCGTGTCTTGGACATTTCCAGAAAATTTCAAGTAAACAAACCAGGAAGCTAGCTGTCACCTAAACAGAAGAAAAAGAAAAGTTTTCCATACATTTGACCGAGAGTTACGGCGTCTCTTCGACTAATTAACGTTACTAAGCTTGAACTGAGCGTAGAGAGAATGGCAGGACACACTGCGGCATTAACATTAGACCGCATGTCACCATGACGCCTAATGACGCTCTGACATCTGTCGCGATACAGCTTGAAGTCTAATTAAAATACCACAGCCTGTAATGTCGGTCTTTAGGAGACAACGCAGCCCTTGAACACCAGAGGTTTGGGGTTTTAGAAGCAGGTTTAGATAAGAAAGTGTAATAGATAAAGAAAGAGGTGCAGTATCATACGCTCGCAAGTTTCGTTCCCCGGGGAATGCCGCATAGTGGAAAATAACAACCGACTCTTCTGTCTCCGTCATCAAGAACACCTGTTACTATGCGCTCGATGGCCACTTCGGCGTTTAACGTTAGTCGAATAAATATTGTATTGTGTCCTGTAGAAACTGTTCGGTAAAAAGAAAGACGGAAGAAGAACGAGATATATTATAACGAGGATTTCTCTAACTTACTAACAGCACTGTGTGCATTTTCAAAATAGATAAGTTAACGGTAATATTCTAGAATCAAAATATTCATGCACTGTCCACGTTCCAGTTTCCCCCCATATGCTAGCGCGCAGTGGCTGGTGTTGCCAGATCTTAAGTACATTTTACTTAGTGAGTGTTGAAAATGAAAATTGAATTAACGATGAAATCTAAATTAATGGTTTCCTATACAATAAATAAACATTTAATATAGAGTTTAATTGAACGTTTAATCAAAATCAGTATGTTATCTTGTAGAGGCTACAAAGAGACAACACGTCATGTTTTTATAACGCTAAGCGACATTCTATCGTTTTTTTTATAGATTCATAAATTATTGGTCATTTAAATCGTGAATATATTTACATTTGCTGGAATTAATCTTTGGTGCAGAACAGGAAGATGGGAAATTGCTATTAGCAATTGACTGACTTTATGTTTAAAAACCACATGTCGCTTATTATACGCGGACATGGCAACCTTAGTGGTCACCACGTTTATGCGTAAGAGCGTTTCTTGCCAATGAAGTGTTTTCTACCACAAGAAGGCGGGTCTACACTGTTTGATTGACATATTACATTATTTTACCTTTAAAAAAGTGTGTGACCGCTTTAAAGAATTAAACAAATGCATGCTGAACAACACACTGACATGCTTTGATTATTTGAGTTAAAATAGTTTGATTTATCATATAACTAAATCTATTTGTTTTACTTCATGAGCGCACTAGGAAGACGTGTTTAAGAAGAAATTGAAAGTGAAAGGTAAGTATAACCAAAAAAGTTTAGACCCGGATCTCATGTCATTTGTTGTTCTCTTGCTAGAAGTATTGTAAGGTAAGTTTGTTTCCTTCAGAACAATATAACGTTTTCCTTAAGAATAATACAGTCCATAAACAATATGCTGATAAACATGTAAATGACAGATTTTATACGAGCAATAAAGCGGAAGTTCTGGCTTATTGTTAATGTTTAAACATAATTCAGTTCAAACGCCAAAGCTAGAACTAAACAGTCAACCGGACAGACTTTACTTAACAGTGGAAGATCAGGGGGAAAAAACTTTGTTAATATGCTGGCATAAATGATTCATGAAATGATGACTAATGAACTTTTTAAAGAACTAAAAATGTATTTCTTTAGAAAAGTAACATTTCATTTTAGATTGGGTTATTGTAATTTATGAAGAAGCTAAAATATAGTTTTAACATTTTTAGTCACCATCATTTTCATACTTTCATTTGTATTATATCTTGATGACAGGACTGGTATTCTAAAATATGTAAAATATCAATAAAGTATGAGCAGACCTAAAAACTTCCTAGTAGTGTATATTATATTATTGTTGTATTTAATCCACAGGAGATACCCAAAAAAAGGGGATGGCATCTATTCCTTTCTATGGCTGGAAAGCATTCTATGATGAAGATCGTCATCTTTCGGCAGACCAAGCACCCAAATCAGGCAGAATCTATACCATGTATCACGGTACCACTATTCAAATAGCTCGTCTGATCATAACAACAGGCTTTCAACAATCAGCAGATGGAATGCTGGGACCTGGAGTTTATGTGAGCCGTGACCAGAAGAAAGCAGAGCGCTATCCTCTGAAATCCCCACTCACTGACAGAGTAGTGCTTAAATTAAGTGTTGATTGTGGCAAAGTAAAAAGAATTGATAAGGACAACCATCCTTCTCAGAAGACCTGGCATAGTCAGGGCTATGACACTGCCTGGGTGCCTCCTAACTGTGGCATGAAAGCTGTGCCTAGCGGTCTAGAAGAAGACTGCATCTTTGACCCCCAGCGTATCAAAGTCACAGATATTGCTCTTGCACCCAACATGACCATCTTAAATGCGCTCAAACAGCTCATTGCTCAAAACAATACGGTGCCATCAAATCCAAACTCCTCAGGTACTTGTGCAGTGTGCAAGCTCAAACAAGGGCTTGCTCATAACGTACAGTCATGCTGGGGGTGTGGAGAGACTATTTGCGCCCTCCTGGCCAAACATGTGTGCAGACGTTAAGAAACCTATGCAGAAATTGTGACAGATGCATCATTCGGGTTTTTAGACCGTTTGATTGACATGCGTGAATGCATGATGCTTGAAGTTAATTGAATGTTACTTTATCTGTGTATACGAGATTGTTTACTTTCCTCATAGTACTCAATGACTATAAAGCAATAGTCTTTTGACATTTATGCTTTTTCCTGTTGATACAGTGCCCTAATATTGGCACCCTTGGTAAATCTGAGAGAAAAGGTGGCTGTGAAAATAAATCAGCATTGTTTAAACAAGATGTCCAAGACCTCCAGCAGAAATATAGGCCCACAACATCAAAAACACAGCAGTAAACTTCATTGTACACATGGAGTACTTTTTTTTACCCCTGTGTTCACCAAACCCATCTTGAGTGATTGCTGCTAAAAATATATTTTGTTAGTTTCATCTGATCATAGCAGCCAGTCCCATATGTAGTTTCAGTCCTGTCTTACAACTGAACATGCTGGAGATTGTTTTAGGATGAGCGAGAAGAAATTTTTCTCCCAACATAAGTGGGGGGCACTGTATGCGCCTTTGTACATGATGCTATATTTAAAATTGAAATGTATATGATCACATATGACTGTGAATAGGTTAGGATTTTTGAAGGGCTTTTTTTTAATCAATCAGTAATGTTTAAAAAAAAATCTGTATTGCAGACAATAAAAAAAGAGCCAAAGTCACTTCAGGTACTCAGTGTATGATCTTATTACATGTGCAAAAGTAATAAATCATTTGCAAAATCTCTATTAATATTTGTAATTACTAGTTGCTTTTTATAGGCATAAAAGTATATTTCATAATAGTATAATGTTAACCTATTTTTTGAAAGTTTTGCCTTTCAGTCACTATTAATTTTTAAAATTCTGTCCTGTTCACAATTACATCATAAAAACACATTTGATTTCATAATATATTTCAGCATTCCAGTTTAGATGGAGTAACCAGATTCTTGTCACCAATCTGTTTGACCATTTTTAATAAAAAGAAATCACAGATTCTTGCCTTAACACTCTGGAACAACTGCAACGAGGCCCAGAAACTACTGAGATTTATGTACTGAGGTTTACTGATGAAGAGACATACATATTCCATTGGACATAAAAAAAAGATCCATGTACAAATATGAATGTGAAGTACACAGTTTCTGTGAGGTTGCAAACAAAACTTTCAGAACATAGGGCAAGCAAGACCACTGTTGTTAAAATTGTCAGTTGCGTTTGCATCAGTAAGACATGGTGAAATGCAAATGCTGCTACTGTTTTCAGCTGTTTTGTTGCTCTTTGTGCTGAATTATGCCTTTTGCAATGAGGTCTGGAATCTCAACTGCAAGCCATGGTCCAAGCTTAGGACAGAAAAGAGAGTTATTTATATGAAATCCAATAATGTCAAAGCTACAATTTCAGGAAATTAAAGGAAACTGAATTAGATTTTAGACATGCATCATACAGTAACTTACTCCCAAAGCCATTAGATGAGCCAGTCCAAACTTTGGGACATTCCTTGCCCACAGTGGCTTGAAATGATCTGTCAGGCAGATCTTTCCACCTCTGTAAAAAAAAATAGTTTTGGTACATTATAAAAATGCTAAAAAATTAAATTACAATCATAAAATTAAAAAATAAAACCACAAGATGCAAACCTGTACATCTTCGCTGTCTTCCCATCTAACTCAGGAATGGCCACTTCAGGTGCTGTGGCAGGATATGTAACTGGAATCTGGACGTTAGGATAAAGATAATTACTCTGGACTACACAAAATATAAAATAAAGTTAAATATAATTGAATTCATAATATCTTACATCAAATTCCATATCAAACTCATATTTCATAAGCTCGTGAATATACCAGCATTTTCCAAACCACCTACATAAAAAAGACATATTTATACAACTCCAAGGAGTTAATGAAAATATTGTTACTCATAAAAGAATAACTAGTAACAAAAAACGTACCTTGTGCCCTCTTTGTTGGACTCTAGACGGAACCAATCATTGTCAGCTGTTTTGTTATTTTCAACATACTGCAAAACAACACCATTATTTTAAGAAGGGCGTATATTTCGTTATATTCAATTCATATGTAGTTTGTAAACAGTTACTGATGGGGCTGTCAGCGTCAATAACACAGTACACTTTTAACTTGGTATGACACGTATGGTTATTCATTCACACAGTTAGCATAGTAGCTCCCTAATCACGTACTTCTGCTACAATTCATTGCCACAACTCACCTTTATAAGAGCTAAATATTCTTCTCGAAGTCTCTGAACCCATAGTTCTTTATCTCTTGGTCCTGAATTAGTTTTTAAAAGCGGTATATCAGAAACTGCCTTCCTAGTGGCTTCATCTGCCATATTGACTCTACGTCCGATTCTCAAAGAATCGGATCTTTTTAGTGTATCTAATTGAATCATCGAACACAGAACCGTCTCTTCGAGTTGAGCTTATAGTAAAAAAAAAGTAAACAAAGTATACTGTCTAAAATGTTTGCGTATTAACTTGTACGACTGTGGTATAAACAGCAAAATGCGCCAAAAGATTTTTCAAGCTTAATTTGAACGTAGGGATCGCGTGATCGA
Source organism: Enteromius anoplus (assembly GCA_032359395.1). Taxonomy (NCBI): domain Eukaryota; kingdom Metazoa; phylum Chordata; class Actinopteri; order Cypriniformes; family Cyprinidae; genus Enteromius; species Enteromius anoplus. Next base: position 18,432,672 of record JAUMHG010000038.1, read on the forward strand.
TTCATTAAAACGAACAGTTCAAAATGACCGAGTCGCGAAAATGAATCATACCTTTTGTCACTAGTTGAGTCACGGAAGGAACCCAAATAAATGTGCCCCGTGACGTCACATTTAAAAAAAATATTTCAGGTGAAGTTTGTTATTAAAAGAGGCTAACTTGTATTATCTCAGAAAAAGTCGTGCTCTCATTTTGTGTGCGAATGAACAGCAGTGTGTTTCTGCACGGAACTGTTTCATAGCTGCTCTTCTTTAAATGACTGCACTGATCAGCTGCTTCCGCCGCTAGAGTCTGTAGTTGAGTTGTCATTACATCCCTCAGCATCCTTTCACCTTACTCTCTTCCAGCGGTCACTGCATGTATAAAGCTTGCATTTTAGAATGATTTCAGGATACAATTTTTGCATAGTGTAATTGCACAGCTACCAGTTATTCAGCGTAAGTAGACATACTTTTAAAGGCTTTTAAAGCATAATATTTACAGATGTATGACTATTGTCAATCGTTCAAGTGCAGTTATTAATTCCTGATAACGCGCTCGATGCATTTATTTAAGTGCAGATTATTCATTAACATCAATGTTGATTTGTGGACTAACATTTTGAAATGATGTATCTCCCCTCTATTATTTGATTTCTTTTCTTGTAAGATTTTTGTCCATTTATGTGAAAAGTGCAAAATATGGACAAGAGTGTAGGATGCATGATCCAGTTTTGTTTATTATTATAATTATTACTCAAGCATGTCAAATTGCTGTTGTCTCTCACAGTTCACAAGATCAGGTCCTCTCACTTGGTTCGTGGGTTCCCATGGGCAGTGTGCTGGCCTTGTCAACCCGCCCAGGGCGCCAAAACTCCCCTTTTCCACAAGATAGACCCTTATCACGGTGGGACAGGAGAGATGGACGGCTTCCTAACCCGGGGAGCTTTGATGGTTTGCATCGCAACTGTAAAGGTCCCTATTGATTTTGCATGCTTTTTCATAAGTTCTGTTAAAATATGCTCATTTTAAGTAAGAAATCTTAAAAAGTGATGGTCTGTTAGATGTCATTTAAATGTTTGTGTATCTAGATGTATTTCCACAGCAGATTGAAGGAGTGAAACTGGTGATAAATAAGACCCTCAGCAGTTTTTTCAAGGTTTGTATATATATATATTGTACAATTATGACACTGTTTAGGGCAGTTAAGTGAAATTTATCACCATTCAGTGTTGTGTATTTTATATTTTTTTTTCCAAAGGACTAATGGATGTTTTTGTGGTTTGATTCTCACCTCAGATCAGTCACACATTTCACCTCAGTGCTGTTGCTCCATCCAGTTATCGCTTTCATGCTGAACACCTACAATCAGACTCCGACAGCAAAGAGATGGTAAGAATCTGATACATTGTTACATTTGTTCTTTCTGTAGTTTTATAGCTCTGGTTTATAGCATTCAACAAAAGTTATTACCAAGAAGTACAGTACATTTGGGCAGAGGCATAAATAGTTACTCTGTTATTCCTCACCACTCAGCATAATTTTACAGTCCTTCAGAAATGTTACTAATATGCTAATTTGGTGTTCAAAAATGTCTTAATTATCAGTTAACAGCTGTAATGAGAACTTTTATTAGGATTCTTGATGAATTAGAAGTGTATAAGAACATAATTTAGTGGATTAGGAGTCTTTCTAAATGCCTTTGAGGAATGAAAATAATAATAACTTTTCAAAAATAAATGAAGTGCTCACCCAGTTATTTGAAATGCATATGATATTATACATATCAAACTAATAAATTAATTAACTGACCAAAAGTGTCAGGATAATTGTTTGATAGGAATGTTGCTTTTAAAGTACCAAAGGATTTTGTTTTGGAAACATGCCCTACTTCATGTAGACATGAAATGTATTATTTTGACGTGTAGGAGGCTTTTCTTACCAAATTCCAAAGATTGAGTTAGGTAACTTATTTAAAATAATTCTAATCATCAGTTATTTATAGCTTACAGTGACTCCTACTGCATGTTATGCAGTGATTGAATACTAAAAGCCTGTAATACAAGCTACTAGGTTTATTAAAACACGTTTCAAAAGCAGTGCAGCCAAACAAAGGAGCAATAATCTGAACAATATTTAAACAATATTGTTCACCTATTTACTTGAAGTGTGTTTTTACTTGAGCATACATGTATTTGATAACTTTGATGTGATGGATGTTTCACTTTTCAATCCAATGATGTTAAAGGGTTCACCCATGCTTATTGGGGACATGGACTCCTCTGGCAGCTTAAATGCACACTCTTTGTTTCACCTGAGTGAGAAGATAAGAGCCAAAGCAGTATTTCAGGTAAGTAGCAGTGTTATGCAACATTGCACTAGTGTAAATAAATACTGACTGCTGATTCTTTAATAGACTCAACACGCACAGTTTGTCACATGGCAGTTTGAGACGGAGTATAGAGGTAGTGACTTCACAGCAGCGGTTACCATGGCCAACCCTGACATTCTGAGGGAATCAGGTATGATCGTGTGAGTCCCTAATTAAAACAGAGGACAAACTGATTCATAGATGTCACAGGAATGTGCATTAGTTACAACAAAGCAATGGCTTCCATGCAGAACAGGTTTTTCTTCAGTTGTCTTTGTATGTCATTTTGATGAATTGTTGTTGAGGAAACCATGCCCATGGAGGAAAATAGTTTTAGGCTCTAAGTTATTCTTTTTAATGCTTCTTGAGTAGCATTGCATTCCTTTTAAATTCCAGAAGTCAGTGTGTTTTTGATTTGTTTGGGGTTATTTTTGGGACCATAGGACAGGAACAAAGAAAAAGTACATCATGCCTACGTCTGTAAGTAGTATGTTAACAGAGGCCAGAATAACAGAAGTTCACATACTTGTTTCTGCAAAGTTATTCTACTCTAACATATGTGTTTTGTGAAGGGTTGCTAGGTTTTCACAACAACACTTGCCCAATAGATACTAAAAACTAGCCCAAAAGTAGCCCAATCACGTTTCGAGGGTTCACCTCGTAAATATTGCATTCTGCAGGTAAAATACAAGGTTTTTTTTTTGGCAAGAATGTCATTTTAAGGGCTAAATATCATGTTATTTGGGTCGCTTCAACCTAAGGACATGAAAACAAAACTCTTGGAACAGTGTCAAAGTAGCTTAATTGTAAATAGTAGCTTAAGTGTAAGCCTTTTTGCATTTCATGATTAGGTGTGCACCTTCCTGTTACATCAATCTGGCAAGTCATGTGAGAATTGAGTCTACATTGGAGAAGAGGGAGAAACAACACTCTCCAATATTTTGAAGTTGGACTGTACTGTATCACATACTGCAACTAGAATGTTGTTATCTGTTTGTGCATTTGTTTTTCTTTGTGACAGTTATCATGGTTGCACACTTCCTCCAAAGCGTATCCCCGCAGCTGGTTCTGGGGGGAGAGCTGGTGTACCATCGAGGTCGAGCAGAAGAAGGGGGCATACTCACCCTGGCAGGCCAGTACTCAGGTTAGAGAGCTCATCTGTTTGTTATAAACCAGTATAAGTCATCCTACATAGTTATGTCTTCAGTGTAACTCATCTTATTTGTATGTACAATGTTCTTCTGTTTCTCAAAGACACTTGAGACGAAAATGTCTTCGTTTTCTGTCTTAGGGCCAAACTGGGTTGCAACACTGAATGCTGGTAAAGGAGGAGCACATGCCAGCTACTACCACAGGGCAAATAAACAGGTATGGTGGTGTTAAAGGTTATGATGTTTCGCCATGCAAAACTAGCAGTCTGTAATTCATCTCTACAGATTCAGGTGGGAGTGGAGTTTGAGGCGAGCACTAGGACACAGGACACAACCTTTTCTTTTGGTTACCAGATGGAACTTCCTGAAGCTAAAATGGTCTTCAAAGGTAGGGAGGGCATATACTGTATACTCACCGTGTATCACAAAGTAGTATACTCCAACAACAAAGAAATCTTTTTTGATATCAGTTTCCACAGTTATTATTTTACATGCATTATGGGAATGAATTGTTTATTCATGGCCATGATATACATATTTTTATTCCCCAAGTCTTGTCTGAGGCTCTGTAAGATTCTTAGCACTGTTGAGCCAAATTAACAGAGTATTAAATTCACAAATTCAGCCTAAACGAAAGAGGGCCGAATTGAACCCTGTATTTTTTAAACCCATTTTAACTTACTCAAATTTCTGTTTTGTTTTTTCATAATTTCCATTCGCGACTAGCATTCAGGAAGTAAACATCCCATTACAATATATATAGACAAATTACATTTCTTAAAATGAAAGGCTTTTTATTGGTTATTCGCTTCCCCCACCCACAATCCCTGCCAGACCTGGGACTTGATCCCAAAATTTTTGGGTGATAAGTCCAACTCCCTATCCATTAGACCACGCCTTGTGAATAAAAAAATTGCCAAATATAATAAAAAGATTAACAATATATAACTCATTCCAAATGAATTTAACACAAACTATTTTTCTTCAATTTTTAACTTAAGTATACTATTACGAGGATAGCATCTGTGTAATATTTGATATGCGACTTCTTTTTATTTAATTTGTTAAAAAACAATTGTGTTAAAGAGACCAAACAACATTCCAATTTACACTGTATAATGCCATCCATTTAAAAGAACACGCTGGAATAGATTTTCTTAAGATATCATTTCGAAAAAATGGATATTGAATTTGTCATTAACAATCAAAATTCCCTCTACTGAGACAGAAGTTGTTATATATGGAAACAGGATTAAGGATCACTCTCCCCACACGGAGAAAAACTATATAAACATATATGTTTTAACATAGGTTTGATATAGGTTTTTAATATATGTGACATATATTAAATTGGCCGTTTTCCTATATTATATCTACATATATGAATGTATATATGTGTACATATATGCACCTATATATTTATAAAATTATTCAAATATATAAAAATTACTTTTAACCCATCCAAGTGCCTCACCTCAGTCATGGTATTGAAGGTGAAGAGAGAGCTGGTTATTCATTTCCATCACCTACAATCCCTGCCAGACCTGGGACTTGAACCCCCGAACTTTGGGTTACAATTCCAACTCCCTATCCATTAGGCCACAATTTTTTATTTTAAATTATTAAAATTAAAAGAAGCAATACAGGAGACCTATATGGCCTGTATATGCACATATATGCACCTCAATTTTGCCTATATGTGGCATATATACGCATATATGCAGCATGTATATTATCATATATGTGCATATATACTGCATATATGTTTCATATATTAATTATATGCATATATGTTTCATATATTAACTAATTTTGTAACACACTTTAATTGTGAGGAAGTAGTGCTGAGTTAAAACTAAAGATATGCTAGAGTATATTTGGTTGTGCTAATAACTATTGTAAGTATAATAATATTTGTACATTTTAATCATAAAATTCTCATCAATAGTGACATTAATATTTATCTCTGAACTTCTGTAGATCATTTAGATTTTTTTTTTTTTTTTTTAAGGAATGTTGGACAGCCGCTGTATCATTGGTGGCGTTCTGGAAAAGCGACTTTACCCTCTTCCTGCCACACTGATCATGGGTGCCTTTGTCAACCACAGAGCAGACAAGTTACAGGTCGGTCTTGGGGTCAACGTTGGTTAGATACTCTCCACTCAAGACTGTGGGACTTCAGAAACCACCTTCATGTCTGCCCAAAGACACTGGTCCACCACAGACAATGAACAGAACAGGCAAGCTACACATAGCCCTCTCGGCCATACTGGACAGTCATGCAGTTCATGGCAAGCAGGAATGAGGGCTGAAAAAGAGCGGGAATATGTTGGTTTCATCCTGTGTGAAGGATTTTACTGTTTTGGCCCCAAAGCAACCTGAAGTAAATATTCAAAGATCATCTTAAATAAGAAGAAGATTCCAACTTCTGCAATTGTTGGAGGAGACCACACAAATAAATATATAGTAGTTTCAACTTCATGTGACTTCTTTATTAAAGATGTATTTTTTTGTAGCAAGCTCCAAATATAATTTACTCTGAAATCAAGCCAAACCTTTTGATAATTAGCAAAGACGCGAACAATTTATCAAGGATTACCCGTTTATTCAAAGAAAGCACTTTTTTCTCTGCTTGTTAAGCTGAACTTGAAGACTCTCCTTGGGAATTGGACTCATCAAGGACTGTAAGTGGACTAAATAAATTTGGCAATTCAAGCGTTAGTTCACCTCAAAATGAAAATTCTCTCCTTAATTACTCACCCTCATTCCAAACCCGTAAGTCCTTCGTTCATCTTCAGAACACAAATGAAGATATTTTTATGAAATTGGAGAGCCATCTGACCCTCCATAGACAGCAATACAACTGAAATGATCCCAGGTCTAGAAAGAATCTTTAAAACATACCATGTGACAGTGATTCAACTTCAGTTTCGTGAGTTTAGCGTCGCAAAACTGAGGTTGAGCTACTAATGTCACATCCTGTTTTACTGATGCATTTAGTAGATTTCTGGGATCATTTCAGTTGTCTTGTTTTCTATGGAGGGTCTTATAGCTCTTATGTGTTTGGAATGACATGAGGATGAGTAATTAATGACCGAATTTTCATTTTGGGATGAACTAACCTTTTAAGGCTTGTGATATTTTGGTCTTATGTCTATAGAGGAAATTTGGAGGCAAATAGAACTGCATCATAATGTGTGAATCAGCAACACGCGTGCCTCTTTACCTTAAATTTTTTGGCGCTGAATACACAGAAGAGAGGAACACCACTGATGCAAGTTTAAATATGTCTTTAACAGCTGTTCAGTTTGGTTCTGTATATACAGCATGTCCTTTTTGGTAAATGTATTTGTCACTAAATTAACGTTGTAAAATGCGGCTGACGTTCCTCATGAATTACTTAAACCGTATATACTTAAGATTAAGCACTAAAGTGAAGTGACAATTGAAATTTGGCTGCAGTTTGTATGCTGGCCATGTGATTTTATGTCTTTTATTTATCGGGAGTTGATTTTTATTAAAACTGATACTGTAGATTTTTTTTTTGTTATATGCAGGATACATTCAAACTGTCTTGGAATTTTTCACCATGCTCTAATAATTTTTTTTTGCTACTTTTCAAACGCCACGACTGTATCCCAGGGTCAGAAGTATTGTAGACACTTTTGGCTTCGTAGGTCAAGTCTTGATAAAAGCTGCTGTAAATAAAGCAGTAAGTAAATTAATGTCTTCTGTCTGTTTTCTCAGGCACCTGTTTAACAGTTGAATGGTATGATATAGAAACCCTTTAATCAGATGTTTCTTTGTTTTTTTGAGGAATTTGAAACTCAGATTTCATTCTATAGATTTTAATTAACTTTTACCTTTTCAGACAGGTTTTTTAAAGCATCTTGGAGACGTTGCTACAGTTCTTCTGGATTTAGTCTGTCTCAGTTTGTTCTGTTTCTTCATGTCATTCAAGACAGACTGGATGATGATAAGATCAGATCTCTGCGTGGAGCACCAGCTGTTGTCAGACTACTTGTGCAGACAATAATCTCACTGCATTATTACAATTAATGACAAACATAATGTTAAAATATTATGTAAACTGATATTTCCAACTGACACGCTACCGCAAAAGATAGAAATAAGACTTTTGCACAGTACTGTAGGTTATATAAGCACATGCAAAGTTTCTGTATCCTTACATTACATATAAGGACAATGTATTCCCGAAAAAATATTCTTAAAGGGAAGTCTATAGTTGCAACAAAATATGATTTAGAAAGAAAATCTTAACTGCAAGTTACATATAATGCTCCCATTTCCCTTATTTTTTTACCATCCTCAATAGTCTTGCGCCTGTCAACTTGTAAAGGCAGCTAGTCAAGTCCAGTCATGTCTCCTTTATTTATATAGTACTCTGTACAATCCAGAGTGTTTTAAAGCAGCTTCGCAGTAAACACATCAGAATCAGTTCGGGAAACTCACTTATGCAGATTGTTAAGGCAGCTATAAAAGACAATTGTGTAATTATTTAGCTTAAGTTAGTTCAGCATTGGTTCAGTTTAACTCAAAAACAGTATAAACTAAATTATAGCATTTTGAAAGAAGTAAAGTTCATCTATAAGCAGCTCTGCAGTAATGTCGTTATGCAGCTCAAGTCAGTTGGTTAACAATGTTGATGTTGCAAGACATGATTCAGATGTAAAGTATCTCTAAGGAAAACAAATAGTGCGATCTTGCAGCGTATTTCAGTTTCTTTTTATTCAATGGTGTCTGTGTAAAATACATTAAAAATACTTTTCTTTTCATCTAACACTTTTAACCCCTTTAATCCCACAAAACATCCTCAGTTTTAAAGAGCGCTCGCATGTGTCAACATTACAAAGTGTTAAAGTGATAATGAGGCAGTGATAAAGTTAACAGATCATTTACACAGACATCCTATCAATCTCAAAATCTGTGACAGTCAAATACCTTTTCATGCTGCAAATGCATGCTGGGAGTATTGTACTGGCATGATTGCATTTTTTATTATTTAAAAATTAGATTAGATTGATGTCTGCTTGAGGACAAATGAAACAAACAAATAAACAACAACAACAACAAAAATAATTCACTCATTGGTTTTTAATTCCTCTGTTTAGTGGACTATATAGTGAACTCATTTTTGGACTAAAAAAGTCCATTGTGTGCCGATTACAGTAATTCACTGAATATTGTAAGAAAACATACTGTTAATCATTTTTTTTCATCAGTTAATTTAGTTTTTTACCGTTAAAATTACGATCATTTTTACAGTTTTACTCGTACCTATGGCGAAAGCATTAAGTATATTTACCGTGATATTGCTTACGGAGTTGCAGAAAATTCTGAAGAAGAAGAAAAAAGACAAACTGTTGGAGGAACACAAGTAATCATGCACTATACAAAAACAGAGCTTTAAAATTACGCTATAGCATTATAAAATAAAAATATAAGTATAAAAATCCTATATGTTTACTTATTTATAGCAATTGCAGGTTTTTTTTTTTTACATGTAAGCCATTTAAAATAAGCTTGGTGAACCAATATTTATTTGAAAAAAATATATATATATTTTAATAATACATTGTTCATTCATATCATGAAGCTTCTGCATACTATTTTCAAGATGTTCAAGAACATAATTACCTTTATCAGTTATTGTGCATGTAACAAGTGCGTGCTGGGTGGAGACTGATGAGGATGACAGATGAGATTCCATTCTGGAGACTAGTTCAACCTGTTTTTATGTTCCAGGTAACAGGGGAGGGGCTTAATACCAAATACACCTTTAAGATCAGTAAAGAAGCCTGGACTTGTTTAATATGCTGTCCGTGCAAACCTGCAGACAGTCATGTGTACTGTTGAATGTTTAGACAGATAAATGCTTTTTAGTAATCTTTTTAAGATTGCTTGTAAACATTGCTTGACGTCCCCTCAAGACATTCTCTGTAGTGAACGAGTGACGCATTGACAGGAGGCGTATTTGTTTTGGATCATTTTTTTTTAACCAAATCCCAGTATGTAAGATGAATCTGCTGTCTCCGGCACTGATGTTTTATCTAAAGAAACAGCTATGACTCCAGAGTGGTGGTGAGTATGGCTTGAATTGTCCATAATTAGTAACTGAGGCTTTTACCAAACACAAACTGATTTTATTTCTATTAATTTCTCCCTTTGTTATTGTAATGATTCTGTTATTATAGTTGTAAACGCGTTCTGGCCCTTTAAGTCAAATTTTTAAGTCAAATAATTCTATTTTGCATATTTCTATTTATGTAATACTGTTTTCATTCATCTAAATTTTTATATTACTCTAGAACTCATATGAAATATAATCTGTGATCTGTTGTAATTATGTCAGCTTAATGTTTATTTCCAGGGGCCATTCCAGTCTTTTTTAAGGATTTGACATGATTTAGTGACATGACCCGCTTCCTAGCTTGCATGTTCCCTTTGCTTCAGATATGTCTAACGCCATCTAAAGGTAGTGTGCTCTTTTTTTTTTTCTCTACATCTGAACTGTGATTTTAAAGTTGCTTAGATGTAGGGCAGATATGGGACTCTCAGTCCCAAAATGCAAATATATAATTACTGTTTGTTTATGGGGGGTTGCCTGCACACACCCTTTTATTGTGTGTATTTTGGCATTTATTCAAAATTAGTTGGTTTATCGTGTTATAGATGCAACAAATTTTTTTTTCCTTTTTTTTTTTAGCAATTCTTTCTCCTCCAAGAAATCTGACTGTGGGATTATTGGATTTTAAAGCTACAGCTGAATGGCTTCCTGGACAAGGAAATCCTCCTGACACCAGATACACCTTGGAGTTTATACCCGCGCCAAAAATGTACATACAGATAAAATATACAAAATCAAGTCAAATAACTGCGACCTGTCAAATAGATTTTTAACAATAGTTTTGTACTCATTTTTGGGGTAGGTCCGGAGGAAAGTGGAATCACACTCCACACTGCAATAACACACCCATACTGAAATGCAAACTGACTTTTCAACCTAATGAGCTTTATGGGAATTATTTTGTGAGGGTCAAGACAACATTCAAAGGGAAAAGCTCCAACTGGACAACTACATCAAAATCTTTCCAGCCATATGGAGACAGTAAGTTCAAATTTATTATATAAGACTTTCAGAATGAATGTTATGGTCAGAAAAGCGAAATAATGCTCTTCTGAAATGGTCTGTTGTATTATTTTGTAGCACGCCTGAGTCCCCCAGATGTTAAAATCACAACCGAACAAAAGTCCATTAAAATTAATTTTAGCCATTGGCTGGAATTGAATCCAGAGGTCAAGCCACTGAAATATCTGCTATACCTTTTTGAGAGCAATCCTGCAGGGGAATTAAAGGTAAATGCGTAATATTTTTGTCATGTACAATCGCAGATTACTACGATGAAATGTCGACATGCAGTACTTAAATGTATTTCTTTTTTCTTTTTTTGTAGTTTGTAGCACTGATATCAACCTCTGAATCTCCCTACATTTTCCATGATGTGCCACCTGGCAAGAACTATTGTGTTAGTGTTTCTGCCAGTCATCAAAAAGCCTCGAAGAGCAATAACTTCAACACCACCAAATGTGTATTTCTATTAGGTAATGGACATATTTTTATTTGTATACTGTTCAGAGTGTGCATTCATAGAGAGAAAGTAAAAACGTACAATGGAATAATAGATTTCTATTTCAAATACAGTAAATGCTCTCTTGAGCTTTCTGTTTATGAAAGAATTGCGAGAAATGTATTACAATTACAATGTTTCTCGAGCAGCAAGTCTGCATATTATGAATTCTGAAAGACCATGTGACACCAGTAATGATGCCGAAACTTCAGCTTTGCATCACATGAATAAATTACATTTTAAAATAGAAAACAGTTGCACAATATAATTGCTTATCGTTGAGCGTACCTGCACTTTGAAAAAAATTGCAACTTTATTACAACAATTTGTTTGTATGTTAATATGTCTTATAGATTCCACTAGAAGCTTTGTGCTGGTGGTGTGTATTGTGGCCATGCTGTTGATTATTTTTTCAACTGGGATTTTTTTGCATTTTGGTTGTCTTTACCACATGAGGACTCAAATCAAGAATCTCCATTTTCCAAAATCTTTGGTATGTTCTGCAATACTTCATTCGTTCATAAAGCTTTGTGTACGTCCTAACTAGAATTGAAGTTGTATTATCAGTTGTTAAATCGAAATCATTTTGTGAACATTATATGATTTTTTTGTAAAGTGACCCTTTCAAGGTGTTACATATTTTTCTATACATTTGTTTTGTGTATAGGCCTCGAGTCAAACTTTCAAAGATACAAAATATCAAACTATGTGGCATGCTAGAGCTTTTCTAAGAACTAACTTTGTTTTCTGAGCCACTTTTTGTATTATATTAAGTGTTCTTGAAGTCAAATAAAATAGTCAACAAGATACAACTGTTCATTATTAATGTTAGTTAATGCTTTAACTTAAATTAAGTAATGGAAGATTGTACAATGGCGCTAAATAAATAAAATGCATGGTCGAGGTTCTTTAAACTTTACAATAATACAGTGTTTGTATGTTATTTAACAGAATCTTCACTCAAAAAAAAATGTAAGGGTCCTACTAAAACCAATCCGGGATGAAGTCCAGTCAGCAACAGAGACCTCACAATTTTCTGCATCAGAGGAAGACTTTGGATGTTTCAAGGATCTCTACTATCAACCAAGAGAAGACCTTACATTATTCTTCGCCAGTGCCGACCCACCAGAGCCAGACGAGGAGGCTGAGGCATCAAATCGGTACACACAAGCTAATGAATTAGAAGATAGTGAAGAAAATGAAAAGTTGGAAATGGATGATGACAGTATGCATCCAGGTAGTGAATCTGAATCGGGATCTATGTGTACTTCAAATAATTTAAGATCATCTGAAATGCTACAGATGGGTAATGTGAACACGTATTTAAACTCAGAGATGGATAGCAATTGCGCAGAAGAAACTCTTTCCTGTTCATATGACATTTACCATGAAAGAGAAGTGTCTGCTGAAGAGGAGGAGGACAGCTTCATCTTCCCTGATTCTAACTCAGAGAGTGGCTATGAACCAAGACCTAACCAAGTAATATGAACTATGAAAGTCCTTAAAGAGGATCTACATACCCTGAGCCTGCTTCCAAAGTTGGAGTCTGCAAGCAAATTCAAGCAAAAAAGTATTTACCTTTTAACCTGAGCAATGCAAATAGATATGCAAAACTATGTAAAATTTAGAGATGCAGAAAATCTGAATATCTATAACATGAAGGAATATAACTTGATATAGAAGCAAAATCTGGGGTTTGTTATGGAGAGAACTATCCGTTAATATTCCCTTTCAACTCAATAGCACCTACCATTTTCATCATAAGAACTCCTGCCTCAGGAACTCTTGGGTCTTCCAGATATTATCATCCATTTAATCTCTCAAGCTGAATTCTGTATGGTCAATTAGAAGGAACTTTGGGCCTAAACATGGGTGGTTAATTGCCATCTTGTTGTAGACTGCCTAATTGAGGTACTATAAATGTGTCATGTTGAGCACAGTTTGAAGAACTGTGGAAGTGTGCCTTCTTCAGGAATAAGTTGGAGTTACAAATTCTGGAATGTGTCGAAGTGATACAACTTGTCAAATGACCAGCCATCTAGTAAAGAAATGGTCGGTCAGATACTAGACTCCATGAGGCTACATGAAGCAATTTAGGATGCAGTGCAATACCTGACTGACCCAAAATTTGAAGTGTTTTCTTGTGTATTTTATGTCATGTAAAATACATACCATAATGATATTACCATAATTTACACAAACTGGGATCTAAAACCACTGTAGTCAAAATCTCTGTATGAATAGAATGTTTGGCACACAAAATATATGTGAAAAGCTTATATCTTTAAGAAGAAAAAAAAAGCTTGTAGAAGCATGTATCTTATGACAATGTTTACTGCATTTTTACTCTGGTTTTATTTTCATGGCGTATCCTACCCTACGTATGTCGATGTGTTTATGTACTAACACTGTAAAAAATTTTATTACAAAAATGGTGCTAAAATATATAATCTAAGATTTTGTTATCATGGGTTATTATGCATATTGGGGGATTGTCTCGTATTTGAAAAATCTGAGAGTGTGAAAGTTTTACGTTTACATGCAGTGTTGCTACATAATGCCTTACTGAACAATGCCTGTAATGGTGCTAAAGAAGCCATTTCTTTTATGGTTTAAGAATGATTAACCCCTTCTGTAAAAAAAAGACGAGAAAAAAGTAAATGCTATACATTTATTTTTATGTATTTTGAATTTGCAAATAGATATTGAAAAACATAAATAGTGCCACTATGGAGTACATACAATTTCTCTCGACTGTCTTTCTATTTACACATTTGGGTGATTTTTTTTTTTGTTTGCTTGTAGAAAAAACGAAGAAATCTCTCTTTATAGTATTCTCTTTTCTTCTTGTCCCTTCTCATTTGTCCTCCAGTCGGTCTCCCCCAAAAAGAGAAGAGAAAAACCCTTTCCTTCCGTCTTCTCCACGTACACGCAGTGATTTGGTGGCGCGAGTGCCTCTTTGAAAGCCTGTCCGTTCTTTTTCGCTTTCCTTTTCCTTTTCTTTTTGTTGGAGTTGAACCTGATGACATATCACTAGACGCATGTCCTCCTGGAAAAGAAATGTGTTGGTCAGTAAAAGGAAAGCAGTATGGGATTTATTTTTTATGAAAAAAAACAAAAAAAAACTGTAGTACTTCCTGTTATAGTATTGAAGTAGAAATCCTTTACAAGTTACTAACCTGCCAAGACTCAACTTCCTGAGAAAGTGCCACCTTGTGTCTGATAGTGTTCAATAGCTGCTGGTTCAGTGCATCACGTTCTTGTCGGGCTAAAATGATCTCTTCTTCCAAAGAACTATGCGTAATAAGGAAAAAAATAGCTTTAGACAGCTTTAATCTACCATCAGGCCATTATGCAAATTATTTCCATTCATCGCATATTGTTAGCTTATCACTGGCATTAAATATGACACGCAGAGAACAAAAAGGTAGATGTTGAGATCCAGTTCTCACCTGTATGTAGGTTTGCCAGGACTGTTACGAAATGGCTTCACTTCCTCCCTCAGCTCTTCTAATTCAGTTTCTCTAAACAGTAGCTGATGAAAGAACAAAACATTGCATTTCACCTTGATGAAGATAGTCAGTGCTATTGTGATGCATTGTATCATATAACTAACCTCTTTATGTAGACTTTGGATTTCTTCTTCTTTTTCTTGCAGAATGGCTGAATGGGCCAAAATGGTTTCTTTGGCCTGTTTAAGATCAAAATGAAAACAATCATTTAGTGTGGTGGAGAAAAAAAAGCTGTGTGAGGAGATAAACAAGAACTTACATACAAGAACTTTTGACGTTTGACAGTCAATTTAAGTCACTACCAGCATAGTAATTATTTGCTACAAGCTAAGTTGAAGCATGCACACCTATCTTTTCACTAAGCAGGGGTTGAGCGCTACCTGAGACTGTTGGATCTCACTCTGAAGTGACATGGGGAAGCAGGTAGCCTCACCCAGACTGGCCTCTTCTCCCAGGGCTTGAACCCTTTGCTGTAGGGTTCGGCTGACCGTGCGCAGCTGAAACACAGTGCTGTGCTCCTGTTCCAGCTGTGAAAGAGCCAGAGACAGCCATACTGAAACTCTCTAGGGATGGATGGACTCTGACCAGCGAAACCTGAAACCTAGGCTGCACAATTCCCAATGCTTGTACTATTTAGGAATGACAGTATGCAAGATTAGATTTAGTTTGCCTCAAATCATAGCATGTCACTGTGGCCATATGATGCATTATATATTCAGTGTATTTTCAAAATGTGCAACTCTTCCCTCAATGCCTTGCAGAACAGAATTAAAAATAAATAAATTCATTTTTTCATATTATTATTTATTTTCATATTTTAATATAATACAAGTTACTTAAATACATTTTATTTAAATATTTAATATTTAATTAAGCCATTTTATTTGTGCATGCAGCAAACAGCAAAGGAAGAAGTTGCTGGGAGCCACAGATCTATTAATTGTTAAGGTCAAAGGCTCAACGTTTCAAAGGTTAGCGAAATCCAGTTAACTGCTGCCGGTCATATCTACCGCATAGATTTCAACTAACAGCCATCTAAAAATATCCATGCATTACAAATAAAGTAAATATTTTGCAGGCAACGTACAGTATGATTTTTTCAATTTTTAGTTTTGAAAGGGGTTTTATTGATTGATCAAAAATAAGACATATAAAGAAACATTTATTATTGTTGAAAAATGCTGCTCTTTTATATCTTTTATACTTTTAGCTGTCATAACTGTTTTTGATAAATAGAAAGCATTTATCCCAATTTATTGATTGGATTTGGTAAGAAATGTCTCTACTGACTCTTTTGATTAATGTTAGGTGTTTTATAATGCATTTCATTGGTTTTAATAGATGATTATTTTATCATCAGTTGTGCTGCATAATTTTTTTGTGGAAAGCTGATGTATTTTGTAGCTAGCTGATATTTCGTAATATGAATTAAGACATTTTACTATTCCTTCATTCCTTCTGGTGGACTCTTAAAAGTGAGAAATGGACTTCTTAACAGTACTGTAGTGTTTGAGTTTGCCGATTAGGATGAGCCCTGGTGCAGCTTTACATCACTAAATGCTACAAAACAATCGTTGTGTTGAATGTAGGGTGTAAATTCTAAATACAGTATATAGTATTTACAGGGGATTTCTATCCTACATAGAAATTCGCTCCCCATCTGCCCAAATTCTATCATCTGGCACATCTTCCTCACCTCAGTTTCTTTATCTTTCAGACTGGTCTGTAGCTCAATCGCTCTCTCTTTTAATCCATCCCTCTCAGATCTCAGCCGGTGGTTGTCTTCTTGAGTTGACTTCAGTCTTTCATCCATATGAGCACAGCGCTCTTTCATAACCCTGTTCTATGATACAGGATCAATAACAGTCAATAACATTATGATTAAAAGTTGATCATGTCAAAATATCAGAAGATTGTTTGGCCAGGCTGATATATAGGACCGTTTCTACTTTAAATCACTGTCTTTGTGTCTTTACCTCTGCTTGCAGGCTGTCCAGTCTAGCAGAGCTTATGGATTTGCTAAAACTTGTATCCTCCATTTCTTCCCTCAAAGAACGAAGCTCGGTACGCAAAGTATGCTCCAAGGCCACTGCCTGGAAGAAAAAGAGGTTTAGATGTTGTCAGACAGATGTCAGCAGGTTTAGGTACCTGCTGATCTTCATTCCAGCCCTGAATACAACTGTATCAGTGTTACGTCATTAGACATGTTTAACCACATGCATCGGGATGCCTCTGAAAGGATTTGCAAGAAGCTGTAAAAAACAGGAAGCTGGGGACTGATTGGTCACCTCTGCAAGTTGTTCCACAAGTTTTTGGTTGTGGTGGGACAGCTGAGTCAGTTGCTCACTCTCCTCACGACGCCGGTCACGACTCTGAACGTGTTTTTGTTCCGACTGTGCACGCAATGCTGTGATGTCAGCCTGCAGTTCTGCTTCCCGCTGATCTGCCTCGAGGTCCTGCACCTCTAGACGTCGCTGCAGCATGTGTTTCTCCTGCTGCATAGCCTGTTGGACAGAGACAAACAAACTTTGTCTGTAATTTACACACTTTACAAGAGTTCTTTAATGATGTTAAAAGGTTTGATTTTAAACTATATCCACCTATATGGACTTTTATGGTGAAATGTTTGAATTTTGCCAGTTCTAGAAGGTGTTTTTGAAGGTTGTGTAATCCATATAAAGTAACAGGTTCCATCATTCAGGTTTCTGGCACTATTTAAGACCATAGATACAAACTCTATCTAAATGAAGGGTCAACATAAACTGTTACTGCATCTATGCAACATAACGTCACTACAGTATGCAGGTGAAATAAACACTCAGAATCAATGTTTGCACGTTTTGCTCTTTATCTTTACCTCTTGTACTTTCTTGGTGAGTCCTCTAGTCTAGTAGATGTTAACCAGTGTGTAGTTTTTAGCATCTTAACAAAGTAATTTTTTTTTCTCTTATTGCTCACCAAGGCTGAATTAATTTTATCTAAACACAATGAAAAACAGCAATATTGTGACATTTTATTAACAGTTTGTAATTATCAAAATATTTTTAAAATGTAATTTATTAGTGAGCTAAGCTACATTTTCAGCAGTCCAGACTCCAGACTGTCACATGATCCTTTAAAAATTATTTTAATGTGCTGATTTGCTTCTTACTTACTATCAGTGCATTGCATCATTGCACTGCTGATCAGTGCTGCTTAATATTTTGGTGCCCGTCATGACATATTTTTTCAGGATTATTTTATTTTGATTTAATATTTTTTTCAGGTTGAGTGTTTGTTTGGAATACTAATTTGTACACATTTTTATAACAAATAAAAATAAATAAATAAACAAATAAATGGTGGTAAGCCTCATTTATTAAAACCTTTTAAATTGGTTTTAAATTCCATTACAATATTAAAGTAAAATTGGCACATTCAGCCATTTGCTAAATGCTTTTAATTGTAGACATTTGATAGGTTATAATGTTTTAAAAGGTTTTTTTTTTGTAATACTTTGTGCTGTTTGCAAGGCATTTGGCTGGGCATTTTTTGTGTAATAGATGTTTTAGATACAGCTTTTATTTATAGAAGATATTAGAGATAGATTTAAAGAAGTAAGAACATATTTTTATGTGTACACAACAATAGAGACAAATTTCTCTGCTGGACAATAAAGAATATTTTAATTTAAATCTAAAAAGCTAGCCAAACCAAATAGTTAAGATTGTTAGGCAAAGAATAAATCAGACTGGTTAATCAAATTAGAGTAAACAACTGTTCACATATTATAGAAACTAAACATGTTAAGAGTTAAGGCCCGTTCACACCAAGAACGATCAAGATAACTATGTTAGCATACACACCAGCACACAACAATATTCTGTTAATTATAAGCATGCACTGCAGTTACTGTATGTTGTCTGCTGTTTTAAACGCTTGAGTTTGTTTAAGTCAAGTAGATTCCGATTGGCTGTTAATGTTTTTTTTTTTTTTTAATTCTGATTGATTCTAGCAATATCATGCTTTGGGTTATCACCATTCTCATAGAATTGGAAAGATTAGTAAAAATGTATAGTTAACATTTGTGTTGAAAACAGGCCTCACTTCTGAGCACTCCTTTTCATTCATACCTCCATCTCCCTTTCCATCTGCTCTATCTGAGCAGCCAGCTCCTCGTTCTTCTCCAGTAAAGCTTGGCCCACCTCAGCAGCCAAGATCAGATCCTTTTCCAGCAGCGTAGGACTGCTGTCTTCCTGAGGTGAGGCGAGAAGATCATCTGCTCCCATTGTAGGAGCCATGATCCGGTGGCCTGAGGCAGAGTGTGATGAAGAGAAGGGGAAGAAAGAATCCTCCAGGATGGGAGAGGGTAGGTTCTCCTTCTTGGATGAAAACATTGGTCCGTCCCTTAGGTTCACGGCTAAACAGGACTCCAAAGTAGCCGCCCTGACAGTCAAAAGTTGTTCACCTGCATCCTTCCCAGTCCAAATGCTATAATCTAGACTGGATTTTCAAGAAAAAGACACCTCTTGGTTTTGTATATCCTTCAAAAGAGGATCAACCCTTGTGTGTGTCACATGTAGGGTGTACTGAGGCTGAATGTTCCTCCAAAGGTGGAATCCTCAGTTGATTTATTGTTTACTTTATCGTGAGTCTTCCTAATAAATCTCCCTGTGGACAGAAACGTGTTGAAACAGGTGACAATTGTGTTGGAACTCACCCTGAAAATTATGACACAAAGCTGGCAGGTGTTTTCATTTATAATATCTAATCCTCCTGGACTGTAAAGAGCTTGGATTTCGTCCCTGTACAGTATGTGTATCCAAACACCACATTATCCATTTCTACCTTTGGGCAATTCTCTTGTTGTCTGGGAGCTTCTTTTGTGGACATGACCAACATAACACAGTTTCAGTGTTTCTCTCACATTCCAGTTGTCATTCAAGACTTCTCAATGGCCTAGTGACTACACCCCTTACAATCGGCTAAACAGGTTTTAAAGAGAACAGGTAACTAAGACATAGGTGACCTCCTTAATGCTGATATTTGACCACTATTTTATTTAGCACAGCTGTAAAGTGTTTTCTAGAAATTAAACAGGAACTGCTTTCCTGTCTGTGGATCGTATTAGAGGAAACCCAGGCACAGGATGATATTAAGTGGATGTAAACCAAAACCTCTGGCTAATGTGTTTGTTATTAACATGATGTGGTTTTTTAATGGCATTGAAACTGTTGAATCGCCTACATTATTCTAATGTAGTGTAAATAAAACAGCCCAAACCGTCCGTATCTACTTCTCAGTAAATGAACGCTTGATTAAAAGACTTACAAACTTGAATTAATGTTTTATATTCAAAAGAGATTTATTGTAAGATCGGTAAGAAAGCGTCTGTTAATGTTATGAATGTTCCATTTGACTATTTAGAACAAGTAAGGCTTTGTTTTTCCTACCTGGGAAGTTCCTGCTCCAAACTTAGCGTGAAAGGTGACAGGGAGGTACTAACGCACTGGTCGCCTTGGAAGCGCTGCTGAAACGCTAATTAAGCCACACCTTCTCATTGCGTCATCAGTGCAGTGGGAGGAGCCAAAAGACACAAGGGTAGGTGACGCTGACGTCAGCCGTTCAGGTGAGATACAGTCATTGTTTTAGCATGAAACTTCCATTCATTTAAAAAACATTAAGACTATGATTTATTCATAAATATAAACATGGGGGAATTAAACCATAGTTCTAAATTCTGAAGGCAGAAGTTTCAAAAATAAGGATTCATTTTTGTAAACATAACTCAGTTTCACTGACAAGTCCTAGACTAAATCTGAGCCTTTTTAACAGAATTAAACTAGCACTTGCTAATCTTAAAACATGTGAGTGTTGTTTAGTCTTAAGATACACAAAACTAATCAGTTTTTTCTAGGCATGTTTTTTTAT
This sequence comes from Enteromius anoplus, assembly GCA_032359395.1. NCBI lineage: Eukaryota > Metazoa > Chordata > Actinopteri > Cypriniformes > Cyprinidae > Enteromius > Enteromius anoplus. The sequence goes on from JAUMHG010000038.1 coordinate 18,453,241, forward strand.
TAATGTTCTAACTGAACTGTTGCCTAATCCTGGTTTAAGCTAAGCCCTGTCTATGAAACCGGGCCTTTGTTTTTTTATGTAACCATGATTATGTTTGGTTGTTTTTCTGTTCATTTGAATGTACAGTATCCCCTGGCTGTAATTGCAGGCTGCCATAAAATTTCTCTCTATAAAAGAACCCGTTCAGGGGCTGTTAGGTAACCTGCTCAGTGCTGCCACTTTGTGGTTAAAGTAACCACCCTATGCCACTGTGGATGGGGCAGCTTCTAGTAGCAGACATTCTCCTGATAGTTAACTGTTTCACTTAGTAAGGTACTGTATTTGCAATGTACAATATGTTTCTTGGACTGTTTGTGACATTTCAAGGTGACCCAAATATGGAAGTGGCTCAGAGAGACCATATGGAGTCTTCTGAACCAAAGTGAGTGTTGATTTTTGCTGCTGTGAAAGGAAGGCTTGTTCAACCCCTGGCAAAGGCCTGAGCCTCAGTAACGAGGTGCTATGGGACCTGTGGCCTGGCTGTGTCCCTTACCTTGGTAATACTGAACTGTGTGTGGATTCATATATGATTAGTGATGTCTACACAAGTGAGAGTCTGTGAAACTTGCAGCAACACTTCCTGTTTTCTTGACTAGACCCTGAATGAAGCTTGTTACAGCTGGGCTGTAACCAAGGACAAGATATTCCTGGATCAACATCCTTGTTGATCCTGGAACAACATTCCAATCAACCAACCAGAATTGAGGAATATTTTTTTCTGGAAATAACTGTTTCAGGCTTATAATCTATAAGGATGCTTCTACACCCTTTTTAATCAGCTATCATTCCCCACTGATTATAGGCATACATTTTGGGTAGTGGTAGGTTTAAGGGTAAGGGTTATATTTTTGGACAGTAATGTTGATCCAGGATCATGTCTTACTTAGCAAAATCACAGTGACCCTGAATCTTATAGCTGTAACACAAGAAAACCCTACAAAAATAAAAAGGAATTTCATTCAATGACATACAAAAAGTAAAAGTGGTAAAAATAAAATGTAATTACTTGTACTGTACTGTATATAAATAAACACACCTTATTGGAGTGTTACTGCAATTATTCCTATTATTATGTGGATTATATGTCTATTTTCTAAAGATGGGAGGAGCTTGGCCTCAACATGCCCCTCCCACTTGAGCTTTAGTCCTATTTAAACCAACAAAGAATCAGACACACACAGAGATGGAGAAACACTGTGCTAACTGGACCCTTCTCCTGCTGCTGTGTGGCCTCCTGCCACTGAACACTCAGGCTGGCAGGCAAATGCCAAAACTCTCGGACAAGAAGCTATGTGCCGATTCAGAGTGTAGCCGTGAGTAATGCAAACCAGCTGATTTAACTTTTATATATTCATTAGGGAATTTTCAGTATGTGTTTTTTTATAATGTTGCATTTCAACATAAGTCACCTTGTAAACACCTCAGAAAGTTCTATTTGTTAATATTATTTAACATCAGATAACATCGAAATAATGAAATATTTAATCAAATGTTCACTTACTAATGCATAATTTAATCAAAAGCTTATTGGACCTGAGCTAACATTAATTAACAATGTTAATTACTGTTAAAAATAATATTTATTTGTTCTAGTCTATTTTTATTTTATAAAAGTGTTATTTTGGTTAAAAAAAAAAACTTGCCTTCTTCCTTTTTTCTATATATATATTTATACATAGAAAATGCTAAAAAAAACTTTCAATGGTGGTGATAAAATTGCTATAATATCTAAATGGTGTGTATTCACAGATCCCATTCTCATTGCTAAAGCTCTGCAGGATTATTACCCACAGGACTGTCGCTTCATTCACATCCACCAAGGCCAGTCTGTCTATGTGTATGCCATGCTGAAAGACCGTGGGAACCTCTTTTGGGCTGGCAGTGTAAGTATCTACTGCGTGAACTCAAGTGCAAACATGCAGTTTTAATAATTAAATCCTTCAAGACTTTCTTGCTATTAAAAAAGTGTGCAAAAACAAATGCTTTCCCCTCTGACAATGATGTCACAAAGCATAACTGAAGATAACTGTTTGTGAAGGTTCAAGGGTCATATTATGGAGACCAAGAAGCTCGTCTGGGATATTTCCCCAGCAGTGTTGTTGAGGAGACGCATGCCTTAATGCCGGCTGAGGTTGAGGTCAAGACCGATGTGGGTATCTCATTCTTTTGTTTATTATAAACAAAAACAAACTGATACACTGGTAAATATTTGTAATGAAAAACTGACATTAAAGTATAATTGTATTATTATTATTATTATTATTTCTTTTCAGAAATGGGACTTTTACTGCTACTAGGACTGTGTGCTGTCTTGGCTGAAACACAACGTCATAATTCTTGATTCCACTCTGCACTTTATTATTTCATTTTTTTTATTTGTAGTAGGCAACTTAGTTGAATGATTACGTACTGTTCAGAAGAGGAAAACTTATACAGAGTGACTTTAGACTGCTTGTTGATGCAATACTTGGAATAAAGCTGAGCTGCTGCTACTCTTGCATGTGATCCCTGTTTGTTTCTGTCACCTGATGTTTTTGGTAAGAAAAGTTCTGAATGAAACCTAAAGAGAAAATCAATTACTACTCAAGCGATGAATGATTGCTTCTGCCTTTATTATCTTCAACCGACTTCAGCATTAGATATTCGGTTTCTAGCCGGGTTGCGTCATGCGCGTTTCCACGGAGACCAATGACAGCTCGATGATCGCGTTCCTCTAACAAGGTGAGTGCGTGTTTACAATAAATTAAAATTAAACTTCAAACTAGGTGAATTAAATGTAAAGGGCTGTACTATGGCCGACTATCACAAATATGTTTAAATGTGTCTGGTCTTTGGTGAAGTTACTGTCCTGTAAGAATGGTTTGCAGAGCCTATAATTATTTCCAAAAGCATTTGATAAGCCTGTTATTCATTATTTAAAAAGTATAACAGAACCTTAATTTATAAAAACAGTTAACGTTATAAAAAAGCACCTGCGGCCAGACAGTGGACTACATTTCCCAACCATTTGCCATTATAATGGCAAGTCAACTCATTTATTTTGGCGGAGGAAAAATAGCATGGTTAATTTTAACAAAATGTAGAAATATTTATTGGGCATTTTGTATATTGTTTCTGTAGCATTCTGTAAAAAATAAAATAAAATAAAAAAAAATGTTCTTTTATAACACAAAATTTAGTGGCACTATGGCCAATAAAGGCAAGGAGTGTTCTTGGGTGACAAACGACTCTCCTTTTCATCACATGCTTCGGTCCTCTGGGCAAGCTGAGGTCTGGAATGATTTTACCGACGAGGCAAAATTTCGTCAGTATGGTTGGCGATGTTCAACAAATGAAGACTCTTATTCAAATACCACCCTTATTGGTAATTGGTCAGAAGAGAGGTTTGACACTCGCCGTACTGTGGCGTTACGACGCCCCCTTCCGCATCAGGTTGGTATTGTTCAGTAAAATAGATAGCGCTGAGACCACTATAGCCACATTTAAAATATTTGAACCTCATTGCATTAGAAGGATCTGAAATCATTTCATAGCTTCACTTTTTTTGAGCAGTTTGCATTGATTTTTAGTTAATTAAGTGTCCAGCCCAGTAAGGTGTAATTCATGACTTGTTCTACTAACATCTGTTAATCACAAAACGCCCAAATTTTAAACATTTAACATCTCCTGTTTTAAAACTTAGTCTATTTTAATGTTTACTTGTTTTCCTTCAAAATTGTGCTAGTGCATCAAGCATAAAACCAGTCATAAGTACCAAAGGTATATTTGAGCAATAGCCAACAATATACATTGTATGGGTCAAAATTATTTATATTTCTTTAATGACAAAAATTATTAGGGTATTAAGTAAAGATCATGTTCCACGAACATATTTAGTAATTTCCTACTGTAAAAATATATCAAAACTTAATTTCTGATTAGTAATACACATTGCTCAGAACTTCATCTGGACAACTTCAAACAACATCAATCAAATAACAGATGCATTTGCTATTCCTCGCAGTTCTCTCACTACTTTGAAACCACATATTATTCCAGTTACAAGAAAGATGACATTCAATCGATTTACACAGGTATGTATTTCTTTAATTTCATTTATAAACTTTTTTAAATTTATTCATTAGATCATTATATGTTTTGAATTCCACAAAATAATTATGCTTACAGTATAAACAGCCTTATATTTCCACTTTATCAGCCCCAAAGAGTGAGTCAAGAAGCTTCCCTGGCCACCAACCAGAGCTGGACCCTCCACAAACTAAGTGTGTGCCAAACTCCAGCTACAGACTGGACTTTAAAGGCCCACCACATAGAGAAGAAATAGTGAGGGAGATTTCAGGGCAGAGACAAACTGAAGCTTCAGAAGCCTCCAACTGACTTCTCTGAGTGAACCATTGTCAAATATTGCCTAAAATATTGTCATATTTTGCAGTGAAAAGAAAATGTACCCATGTTGATTGAGTTTCCTACATAATGAGGTTAGATTATTTTGCTTCTCAATTATATTATTATTCACCTCAGTTCATCTGGTAAAAGTCAAAAATCTCTAAAGCAGCGTTAGACTATACAGAGCAATTCATTACTGTAATTTTGAGTTCAAAAAAATGAAATAAAAAAATGAGGTCACACTGGTTTCTAATGGCTGAAGTATTAATTGATAATTCTTTAATGACGTTAATAAGTTAATTCAGTGCTTCAGCTGTGATTAATGAGGAATGTAAGCAGCGAACAGAGCAAAGCATGTTTGGGAGTTCTCCTTCTCACTTACGCTTCCTAGCGGGGATAATGCAGTAGTTTAGGCCTTTGCTGTAGCGTAGTGATATAAATATGAGGAAATAAGAAAATTCATCAGAACCCGCTCTTGTTGCTTTTCCATATCAAAAAAGGACTGAATTAGTTTGATATTAGCAGCTTAACCGTTGTTGAATAAGTGAGCCATTGTTAAGATACTGAATAGATAATGAATATTTTTTGTTCTGCCGGACACAAAGGAAGATATTTTGAAGAAGGTTTGTAACCAGGCTGTTTTGGGTGACCACTGACTTCCATAGTAGGGGAAAAAAATACTATGGGAGTCAATGCTGACCCAAAACACCCTTCAAAATATCTTCCTTTGTGTTCGGCAGAACAAAGAAATTCATACAGGTTTACTATTCGAGGGTGAGTAAATGACAGCATGTTCATTTGTGGGTGAACTATACCTTTGAAAGAGGTTTAGACCCCCATTTAACCTTTGAAGCCCTGCTGCTGTTGTCATGTAAATACAGTGGTAAAAGTATATAGTGTGAAGCAATGCAGTGCATAAATGAGTCTTTAAGCAATCAAAAACTGGATCAATGTTCACAAATCTTGTCAAAACACTTAAATCCTGCCACTTTTCTTAAGAACATATCTGCGTTCCCTAACTGTGTCCCCTGGTCCCAAATCCATCATTAAATTCAAAATAAACTTACTTTTTTCAAACCAAAAACAAATCATTTTAACACACTCAGAATACACAATAACAGAAGAAACACCTAACAGAGAGGTTCTATTTGTGAAACTTATAACAGGAACTAACAAGGAAAAATACTTTTATTAATCTTAGTTAATGTTAAGTTCAACAATGATTTTATCTGTTAATAATATTTAATGGACCAGAGCTTACATGAAATAACAATAAAGTTGTATTTTTATCAATCAGTGTTAACAAAGATTAATAAATATATTGTTCATTGTTAATGTAAGTCCATAACTAATAGGACCTCGTTGTAAAGTGTTCTCGTTTTTCTGACTCTTCTGCAAATCATACCAATAATAATGAACGACTTTGGCATTTTTTGCCCTTTGATCCAGTTTAACACAATGGCCCATTTTTGCCTGTTTGTCTTTGTTAAAAAAAAAAGCCAGGGAAAAATACTCCTACACTCAAATACTTTGTCTTGCTGTCAAGGCTGCACGATATACAAAAGCCCCTTTGTTTGGTGGCATCAACAGAACACAATACTTTATTGTAAAAGTGTATAAATCTTTTAGGTAATATTCTTCATGTAGAGATAGTGTTTACAGGTAGTTAATAACTAATAACTGTTTCTTGTCTAGCCTCTGTAGCAAAGAGAACATAATTTTTGGCCTGTCAGGAAACACAAATTTATTCCCTTGCAATGTAGCATTAGCACAGTGCAGGGGACATAAAGTTGAAACATGGAAGTCTAGCAGCTTTACTTCTTCTGAGACCCAGCCACGGCGGGTTTGTCATCACGGCTGATGGGAATGGTGCGCTCCGGGCCGTCTGTTTGCTTGCGTGGGGCTATCACTGACAGAACGCCATCAGAAGATAGGGAGGAAGTGACATAGGCCGGATCCACACCAGCAGGGACACGGTATTTTCTTAGAAACTCTCGTGAGACAAACCCATGATCATCCTGTTAGGAAAGCACAACATCGATATGAGCAGGTGATAATTAACGGTCCGTCATTCACTCTGCTGAACTCAATGTTCATTTTTGTGGCACAAGGCCAGTTTTCTCAGTGATGACATAGATAAAACCAGTCACATGTAAAGGTTTGGGTAGGTGTTGGTTTACATGTTATATATGTTTTGAAGGTTTTAGCTGGTTCTTAATTGGTCATGACCTGGTTTAAGTTGGTCCTGAGCTAGTTTAAGCTAGTCATGTGCAGATCCAATGCAACTAGTTTAGCTGCCCAGGACCTAAGCAGCATATGCTGTTTTTGTTTTTTTTTCAACAGGACAGCCTTCAGTGTTTATGTATTGTGAGTTGTTACCTGACGATCCTCATGTTTGGCATGAATTTCAATGAAATCTCCATTGACTTTTACTGACAGCTCCTCTGGTTTAAAGTGTTTGACATCCAGATTTAGTGAGAAACAGTCCTTTTCCATTTTCATCTAAGAACATGAATGACATAGATTTAATCATTTGTGTAGTTTAATCTAACTAGCACCTCACCTAACAATAATTGATTTTTGTGATTCCTTTCATGACGATGTAATACATTTCACCTTAATATCCTGTAATGTAATTAAAAGAAAGTATCATCCTGCAGACAGGTTAGTATGTATAGTTATAATAATAAGTGATAAAAAAATATGTTTTATTAGATTAAAATTTTTTTCACATTACAATGTCCTAATGTCTCAATACAAAAATCCTCATAATTCTACAAATATGTACAAATATTTATGTTTTGATTTTAAGCTGAAATATGTATGACACAGACATTTCTTAATAGTTTTTTTGTAAAATTCAAACATATACTGAATTCAGTTTTAATTTTTTGCTTTGTTTCAATCAATCAATCAAAGCTATCATCATGGAATAAATGCTCAAAATATTTATCCATTGGGATCATAGTTTATAAAACAGCTGACACTAGTGCAGCTGCCGTTAGAAACTATAGAGAATTATCAACTAGGACTTCACATTAACTTAAAATAACTGTAAAAATAATACATGACACACATTATTACATGTGTCTTTGAAGTACTTGTTTGGTGAGTTAAGGTCAAACATTAATGTCCACTAAACTGTTAACAATACCATGGTCATAAATTAAAAACCTTTAGGTTAATACGAGACCCCTCCACTTTGCTTTAAGGTCCTGATCACCCATTTTATTTTGAGATAGTGACTATAATGTAAATGTTACAAACTGAATGTAGATTAACTGTAACAAAAGTTGACAAACTGACCTCAGAAAGGCTGCTGTCCACCCAGCTTGGCCAGCGTAAAAAGGAGGGACGTGGGTAGTACAACGAGGGAATCATTTCAGCCTCAGAGATGGGATCCCCAAAGTGCTGGTCAAAGATCCGGCTGGGTAACAAGGATGGCCAGAAGGAGCGGCGGAACCAGGGATGCTGAATGGCGATGTCCATTTTGTGTCTGGGCCTTAGCAGGGCTGTGAAAACTGCTGTCTCTTCTGCTGGCGCACTTAAATAGAGCAACACTGATGGCCCCTGGCAGACGAGCCAGCTGTGGATCGTTCTGGAATAATGATGTAAACTGTTGGCCTGCCTTTGCCTCTTTCACTGCGGCCCTCCCACTGTCCTCTGGTTGCAACCCTGTCCCCTTTTCCAACCATCACTCTCTTGTATTTATCCAAAGAGCTGATCAGATTTCAATTCACTTAGATACCAGCTGGATTACAGCGCAAGCCCTCAATAGTGCCGATGGTCCCTTGTGTTCACTGCACTGTCCGGACCCGGTGAAGCTGCCAATATTGAGGGAAGTCAGTAGTTGCTCAGCATTCCGGTGCATCCAGCTGGCTCATTTGATGCCAACACAGATTAGGATGCCCACGAGGTGATGTGCCCATGCATATTTAGTTTCTGAGCCCTTTTGGAGGTTTAGTCTTTACTGAATCTGACAGTGAATGTGGCTGAGAAAACTGTGCCAGGGTAAGCACCATACAAAGTCAATCCCATGAACAAGCCCTCGGCTGGGCCGTGTGTACGGGGCTTACTGGAGCTGGCACACTGATTGGACATCATCATTTTTGAGGGGTAAGCAGTCTTGGTCGCTGTGCTCTCAGTGAATATTTTCAAAAAAATTATCTTTATTTTTTGTTTTATCTGCTTATTTTGTGGATTTGGTGCCCTTTTAGTTCCCTAGACTTATTATTAGTTTTTAATACTGGACAAAACATTTTATTATTTGGGGTTGAAATCTTTGTGCTCACCAAGGCTGCATTTATTAAAAAACAAAATTATATATATAAATATATTATGAGTAATAGTATTTAAATTACTAATTAAACCCTTTTAATACATTTTTACGTAATTATTTCTGTGATTAAACCATTACTTTACTATTTACTTGGCCAATGGTTTATTTTTATTATTATTTTCAGGATTCTTGATAATAGAACAATACACTTTTATTTATTATTTCTTAGAAATTGCTGATTATTAATTTTTGAAAATGATATGTTTGCCAAGTCATGTAGGTTAAATGGCATTTAGCAACATGTATAAAACATGTAAATATTGTGAAATATTATGAGATCTTAAAACAGTTTTCTCTTTTTTTAGAATTTTTAGAATAATTAGAAGTTCAGGAGACAACATTAATTTGAAACAGTCATAATTGATAATTTTATAATTTATAAATGTCTTTCTTTTGATCAATTTAATAATATATATACATTTTATAATAATATTTTCATTCTTTTTTAAGTTAGAAAATAATACTAACCAACTTCCATTCCATCAAGTATAATTAAAATGCATTAAAAGGCACTTTTCATTGTTTATTGTTTTTTATTTATTTATTTTTTGCTGCAATAATATGGTGTAGCGCTCATTCATGTTATTTCATTTTATTTTAATGTTGTATTTGAAGGCCTATTGAAATAACTTTCAATTTTTTTTTTTACATAACTTTGAAACCTAGGACTTTTGGACTGTTTTTTCTACGCTAAACCCATTCACCATGCATTTGTGTACAGAATATGTCCACCTATATGGGCTACGCTCCACAGCGTTTACTACAAGCTATTTGTAGCAGCACCGTCCTGTCTCAAGTGCGCTATCTCTCTTCTCCTTTTCCCTGGTGTTCTTTCCACCCTCTCCCTTCTAACCTTCCGGCTCCTCTCACACTCTGAAAATTAGTGTAGTCTGTCAATCCAGAAAAATCTTCAGTTACCTTGTCAACCTGCTACAGAGGTCAAAATGGCTGACCGCACCATTCCTCATGCCTATCCAATGAGTATGGATTACGAGATGTGTTCACCCCCTCGAATCTATGATCAGAACTTCGCAGAAGGTAAGTAAAATTAGAGCCATACAACATTTTGATGCAAAACATCCTGTATCTGTCTTGTTTTTGTATTGCTGGCTATCATGCTTTGTCTCAATTAATTTAAAACTGCTTCAAAGCAGTTCTCATATATTGGATTGTTGCACAAACAAATCATTTGTGATTGTCAAATATCGTAAATATATCATGTTTAAAACATTCGCACAGGCACTTGGACTATGACAGTACTGAAATGTGATTCCTCAGTAACAGCTTATATTTAAAACTCCACACATGACATGACTAAAAAAAAAACAACAAAAAAAACACTTGTCCTCTTCATGACGGATTATTAGCTGATCGCATCAAATAAATTAGCAGCAGGTTTAAAGGCCAACTGTGAAAACACTCACTGTTAAGCAGTGTAAAAATGCCACGTGTGATAGGATTAAAATAGAAATGGTAAGTGAAACCTGAGTCTTGATCTGTAGCTGGCATCACAAATTGTAAATAGACCTGACTTGCAGATTTCCTGTGTCTTCTAGAAGACATTTCCAATTAGAATCTAGAGAGACAAGCGTTCCAGATAAAGATAGTAGAGTTCTATAAATAGTAGCAAATTGCTTCATGGTCAATAAGAGGTTTTTAGTTTCTTTTTGAATTTTTTTTCAAAAAGAAACTAAAAAACTATTTGATCCATAAATATATTTAAAATGCAGTACAGAGACCTGATTCTGTATAATATTTTCAGCATAAAAAAGATGTTAACACAACTGATATTGCAATGGAAGCACCAAGAGTAAGCGGATTATCTGAACCGTACAACACTAAAAGCAAACTTTGGCACACTTTGCGTGATAACTCTACTATCTCCCAAAACCAGAACTCAGGCCTGTAGTTTTCGCACAGAAACCGAATGAAGATCGGATAGTGGACAATGGACAAACCTTGAATGAACGAGTTGTTTGGTGTCGTTGTTATCTGGTCT
>JAUMHG010000038.1:18471308-18495987 GCA_032359395.1 Enteromius anoplus
AACTAATGAGGAAAATGAGGGCAGCTGGTGAAACACAGGTGGCAGGGAATTAACCAATAATGACATAAAGACAGGAAAAACCAAATATGGGCAGACAGGAAATAACATAGGAAAATGAAACTAAACCAGGAAACATGAAAACGAAACCAAACTTAAACAGTGATACAATGAAAATTAAGGAAACAGAGCGTTACATTACGCCCCCCTCTGAAAAGGCGCGTCCTCGCGCCATAAAGGCAAAAAGGAAAAGTACATAGAGAGGGAGGGGCGGTGGGCGCCCTGGCGGCTGTCCAGGGCAGGTTCTCTGTCCATCACCGGCGAGGGGTGAGGCCGAAGGTGGAGTCAGAGAGCTAACGAGCCAGGCTGACAGTGAGGATCCGGAGGGCCAAGGAGGAGTAAATGGCGCCGGCGACCGACGCGGAAGAGGGGCTTTGGAAGGCCATGGTGAAGCCAGAGCGAGAGAGGACCAAGGCGGAGCTGGAGGGAGGGAGGAGCCTGACACAGCCGGTGGGACGGAGGGATGAGGCGCAGCTGGAGGAGTGAAGTCCAGAGGCGGCGGATGGACTCCGACTGACCAAGGCGAGGCCGGAGAGACGATTGAGCCCGGTGGAGCTAGTGACCGGACAAGACCCGCTGAAGAGGAGGAAGTCAGGGCCCATGACGAAGCCGATGGGTCCACGGGCCGAGGTGGAGGTCTGGCTTCGGAGGCTGGAGGAGGAGTCGGGAAGCACCCTGAGCCAGATGGTGCTGGAGGCTGGCAGTCCTGTGTGGCTCGCCCTGGCTGGATGGTGACTAGTGAGTCACCAGGACTGTCAGACGGCAGCAGGGCATGAGAGGGCATATCAGAAATAAAGTGTGCCCCCCTATGAAAACAAAATGCCCCCCATTGAAGATGTTCTGGCAACGTCCCCGCGCGTGGATCCAATTTACTGTTACACATGTCTACACAAGCACTAATTATGCGCGCATTTGACGTTACACGATTTTACTGATTTACACGTGAGAGTTGGCTCTTACGGAGGAGTGAAACACAGCTAGAAAGGGAGCATAAAGTATTTCTGTTAACAGCGCATCGCTAAAATAATATCTTGCAGCAAACACTTTGATGAAGACGTTCACACTTAAAGCCGCGAGCACCATAGACATATATAGAGAGTAGAGACGCCGCATGGACCGATACTCCTTACTGGCGCTGACGAGACGTGGGGCCGCCATCTTGGACCGGTCACCCGCTCCACTCAGTGTTATCTGTTTGGCAGGTGTAACGAGCTGTCAACGCATTTAATTAATCATACCTCACTGAATACCGAACTGATTTTCTCTGCAAAACAGTCCTTTTTCAGGGTTTTAGTGTGTGTGTGTGTGTGTGTGTGTTATATGTGTGTGTGTGTGTGTGTGTTGGAATTTGTGGTTTATGAGGACACAAATGTGTATAATGACATAGGTACTACAGCGTAAACATGGTTTATAAGGACACTTCCTTTGTCCCCGTAAAGCAAAAGGCTTAAAAAACATACTAATGTTGGATGAAATACAAAAAGTGTACACAGTTTCTTGGAAGGGGTAGGTTTAGGTGTAGGGTCAGTGTAGGACAATACTACATACAGTTTGTACAGTATATAAAAACCATTACGCCTATGGAGAGTCCCCGTAAACCACAAATGCAAGTATGTGTGTGTGAGCGAGAGAGAATTAAATACTCCAAGTAGACTCTAATGTAATATTCATATAGTGTTTCTTCAACTTCTTAAAATACCTTTACCGTTACTATCATATTTGTAGTGTGTGATTTGCAAAATTCCTATCATAGCCTACACCTCATGTGGTTATAGGGAACAGATTGAGATTCAGTCAATAGCACAATGAAATAAACCATGAAAATAAGGGAAAACAGCAATAATAAACAATGTCAATTCAAGCTAAATATAATAACAGCATGGTAAGACCACGTTAAGGAGAATATAAGTAATGAACAACAATGTCCAATTAATAAACAGCCAAATGAAAATAGAATAAAACTATACAAACCATAACGCATTAGAAGTGCTTAATGAACTAAGTCCATGTTGTAAGTCTTTAGACCCTCTTAAAAGACCCAATGCTATCACAGGAACGGAGATATTCAATATATTACTGTTAAGCTCACTATCAATATTGAAATACGCCAAACCATGTGTCATGTATCACAGCTACATTTGCTGCTAATAAATAAGTACTAGTATCTAATGAATAAGTACTAGTGCCTACTAGTGTCTAATAATTCATTATTAGTATCTAAAGATTAAGTACTAGTATCTAAAGAAGTACTAGTACCTTAACAAAAGACACTAGTACCTAAAGAATACTTAAGGAATAAGCACTAGTAGCTAATAAATAAGCACAACTGAATGGAAAAGATATCTAAAAAAAATAATTACTAGCAACATGGAACTAGAAAGTAGTGCGAATTGTAGACTAAATGTTAAAACGGCTTGCCATACCTGAAAAGATGAATGGGCTTTGAAAGGCAATGTTAAATGTCTGATTTACAGTAATAGGAATGTATGTCCTCTGCTGGTCATAATATCAGAATATTGATTTTAACAAAGTAACAACCTGTGAGGAAAATGATTACTTTTTAATCGAAAAAAGCCATACTCTTCTCTCACTTTCTTTTTTTATTTTGCATTTCAACATCATCTTTACAGAACAAAAAAGGCTAACAACATCACAGTCGTAATTCCTCTCAGACTGAGACATTCATATAATTCATGCAATAACTGCAATAAACCGCAATACAAGGTATTAATCCATAAAAACAATAACATGCAACCAAAATCAATGTAGAGGGTTAAAAAAAAAATCACACTTAATAAACAAATCAAATAATTTCTTGGCCTTATTACTTAATAATACATAAAAAATACATAATTTTTAGGGCCTTTGTATACATGTCAAACTTATTTTTAAAGACATTAAACTGGGGTGCTGTTTTCAAACCTTTTATTTGTGAATAAAATATTTCAATACGAGAAATAAACAATTTATAACAAAGTCATATCCCAAGTAATAGATTATTATTATTTTTTGCTTAATCCAATTACATACTTCATTCCAAAACACATTAACCAAATAACAATAAAGAAAAAGGTGTTCAACAGTTTCTAAATCATTATCACAGTATACATTATTACAGTATACAGTATACAGTATTACAAATATTACAATCCGTATTAAATCTTAATCTCAGAAATTCCTTAACAGGATAAATATCATATGCAATTTTTTCTTTATATTTTAGTGCAACAGGCAATTACTTGCATCTGAATTATTAACTGATTTTATATTTAGGTGTTGAAAAATGTAATTCCTCCTTACCGGACCAGGATAGCTTTCCTGCATAGCACAATTTCTAATAAACTCATGGTTACACTTCATTTTTTTGCCTCATTTAAGATTCACAATCTTGGGATTGATAGTGGAATATGCCTATGTTAGCATAGGAAGGAATGGTAGTTATAAAGGAAGGAAAGTCATACTTATAAAGAATGATCAGCAGGCTAAATCTATAATAATCTATGAAAAAAAGAAAACCATAAATGATTAACATAAACACAAACATGCTGCTGCGATTTTCATGATCTGTTCTTTTAAAATTAAACTTCTTATAGCAACCAATTATTAAATCATATTTTTTATGATTTTAGTAAATTAATATTTTAGTAATTATACTGCCTATATATACCACAGCCTAAATGGTACACAGTAGATTCGGCGTAATAAAATATGTTTTTCAAAAACAGACTAAAGAGTTTCCATTAAAATAGCCCAATAGAAACGAGTCGGAGTTCCTGCAGCACCCAATGGCAGAACGCGTTACAGCAGCACGCATGACGGAAGTCGTCACTGGCCGTCAATAGCAAATATGACGCTTGGGAAATTTGTTAGCACTGCGTGTTAATTTTATAATGTAGTTAACTGCATAGCTGCCGTAACCACTTGTAATAATACGCTAGGTTAGTGTGCAGTCAGTTTGCACTGGAAATCTGTCCATCAGCCTGAGTATGGGTCTGAAGGCTCGCCGGAAATTACTTTTACTGGCTTAAAGAAATCACATCCGACCTGTGCATCATGAGGATGGATCGGCGAGTATTAGTGATATAACAGCACACTCTGACCGCCGGAGACGTCGTTTAGCGGGGACTGACAGTTGTGAACGGGAACGCAATATAGGTACTGCTTTTTGAAACATGTCTGACTTGCTCTTGGTTTATTTCTATTCGTTTCGAGGGCCTTCGAAAGTCTGGCATGCACGAGGAGCCTCTTCATTGACATCATCACGCAAAACACCTAATGTTATACCAAAAAAAACTGTTTAGAAGTTAGAATATTTTCTTTGATGGATTGTATACGAAAGGTCGTCTTGTAATATGTTTTTTTTAATTAGGATGATATTTAATGAGGATATTTCCGACGTTACCTGTTTATTTCATTCATTCATTCATTCATGTAACTTATTCATGTGATTCCAGACACAATGTAGTAGCTGGTGTTTTAATAAAGCACGATATATGTATAAAAATTGAACTGTATGTGCACGTATAGGCAGTTCAGTGCAATTTTAATAAAGTTCTTTGGAGTTGTATATAAATACCATGGCATATAATTGTTAATAATTTAGTACGATGTTATTAATGGCATTACAATCTCTTGGATTGAAGTATCATGTAAATTTATGGTGTACACGTTCTTTTCATTCAGTGCCATGCTATTACTATCAGAGACCTTTCATTTTGAAAATAACATAAAATATATGCAATACTGGTCTTGCATGATAAGTAAGTAAGACCAAATAATAGACACAACAGTAATGTTTATTTTAATATATGGAATTCATGTGGTGACATAATCGGATGCTGATCTGATATATTCTATCTCATTAGTCCCTTTAAAAGATGTTGTCCAATCCTCCGGCTGAACAGAAAGGTACCGAGCAGGTGCCTGCATCTGCGGCTGGTCCATGCCACCGTGCTGCTCTTTCTCCACTGTATCAGGAACAGTTGGCCATAGGATGCAGAGAAACCAGCAGAGAGGAGACCGAATCTGGTGACAGATCACAACACCAAGACATTGAGACGAGCTTGAAGGAAGTTAATCTGGAAAATGAAGGAGCTCTGAGACAGATGATGTTTGATCCAAACAGCAGTAATTTTGGAGTCAATCCTAGTCCGACTTGCATGTCCATGTGTAATCAGCAAGGTAATGTTGAGTATGTGTTTAAATCTGCAATATTTACAGTAGGTTTGGTTTTACTAAAGTTAGAATTAAAATTAAAATGAGTTCCAAATGGAATCAAAACAACATTTTAGTGAGTTAATTTAAGAAGTGCAACTTTTGATCAAAATCATCTTTGCAGAGGCCAAGTTTAGGGATCAACGATGGACACCTGCCACCTTCAATTCATCTCCTCCGGTTGGACCGTCAGGAGAGCAGCTTGGAGTCCTGGAACGTTTTCTTGTGTCCCATCAAACTGAGATGAAGCGTTTGCTGACCGATACCTTTGGATCTCTGACCCAGCGTCTTGAGGCAGTGGAGAGGAGGATGGATCAGCTGTGTTCACAGAGCAGTGCACATACTCGCAGTTTAGCTCAGCTGCACAGTAAAGTTGGCCAGCTGGGAAGAGACTTGAACTTTGGCTGTCCAAATACTCCAAGTGTTTCATCAGTTTGCAGTTATGGTAAATGTTCATGTTAGCATAATAAACATAGTCATGTCAATTTATTCTAGTGGAATTTGAAGCTAATTTCATATATCCCGATCCAAAAGCAGACTATTGTTTCCTGTATTGTTGTATTTCTCAGTGTAGCATGAAGTTGCAGTGGGGGAAAAAATATTGTCTATTTTTGATAGCTAATGTCATTTAGTTTATATTAAAGCCATAAACCATGATTTGCTGTTGCTTGTTATCGTTCTGGAGAGTAATTTATTGGGCAAAAAATTTAATTCAGCATGAGTCATTTTTAGGACATTTAAAAGATAAATCATAAAGATTATTTAGTCAACTTTTAGGACAAAAGCAAAGACATGGTTAAATGTTTTTCAGGTGTATGCTCAAAGATAATTTAGTCAAATTTGAGTACAGTAAAAACATAGATTAAGTTTGATTTGATACATTTGTTGTGCTTGCAGGAGTGCATGCAGAAGTGCCGAAAGACTACAAAGGAATCATCTCGAATATCTCCTCTTCGACATCTAAGAAGGGCTCTGTGTGTTCTTGGACAATGTCAAGTCCTTTTCAGCCCAGCCAAAGTCCTGATCATAAGTCCGAGGACCTAAGCTGTCAAGATCTAAGTGGAAATAGTAGCAGCTCTAGTTCATCATGTGGAATTAAAAAAACATGCCGTTCAGGACAAAAAGACAATTTGACGCAGAGTAACTACTCGCCCATTTCAGATTTTGAAGACCTGGAGATGGAACTGGAAGCTGAGAAGGACAGAGTCACGTTAAACGTATTGGTCGAATCTGTGCTTAGCAGCTCAGATGACAATGGCAGCCAGGGACTTCCTTGTAATCAAGAAGTACTGTCCTCTGATAGTGTGGGCAATAATAAAACTGTTCAGGAAGGAGAAGACACCTTGAATAATCAGTGTTTACATGTTCCAGAAAACCCTAAGGTGCCTTCTGTTCAGTTTGTCAGATCTTCAGCTCCTAGTGGCTTAAAGTCAAGCGCTAACACAGATCATCTGTGTTCATTTGCAAAAGCAGTGAACTCAAAGCCCTTTGGAAAACCAGAAGCATTGACCGATTCCTCTAAAGACGAGTGTAAAAAAAGACAGCTGGGAGCACAACCCAACCTTGAAAAATCCAAGGGTTGTTCAGTTCTCTTTCAGACTTCAAATAAAAAAGGAGCAATCTTGGACAAGATTAAAATGAATGGTCTTTTTCACTCTACTACTACCTCATTGAGTAATAGTACTTCAGTCTTGGATCACGTCCATAAGACAAGGGATGTAGATGAATTGACAGGGACAAATGCTGGAGATTTTGACGAAAGCACAAAGATGGGTAATAAGGGACAAATCATTGATTGTCAGTACTCAAATATATCCTTGCCAAAGGATAGTCCTTTTCAAGGGTCATCAATCCTGCCATACTGTGAACTTTCTTTGCCAAACCAATTGGTAAACGGTGTAAGTGACCAAAAATCAGGCTTTTATCAAGCTCACTCCAGTTCTCATCTCTTGGCCCGAACAGATAGGTCCTCCAAACCATTGTTAGAAAGCGATACTAACAAACTGTTGAGTCAGCTCTCAGATACAGCATATCGCTTGGTATCCAAACGCTGTTCCTCAGACAACAATTTGGACAGATGGACTGGCTGCAGCAGAAGTGGATCTAAAATCAAACACTGTGGTGGAAAGAAACATCACCTTCCTGGATTTCCTTCTTTTAAAGTTGGAGAAACCCTTTCTTTGTCCTTCTTTGAGCAGACAACAGCCAAACATCAGCTGCCAATTCTTGAGGAACTGATACTTCCTGTTTCTCCTCAATTGACTGGTACACTAGCTTGTACTTCAGATGCTTTACCTGTCCATCTGGATAAAGACTCTGTGCGTTGTCCTAGCTTATCTCAACTTTTTCGCCCCACCAGTCCACCTTTGTCTACTTTTAGGAAAGGGAGCTTCTCTGGGGCAGGTGTTAGTACCGTCCTGGCTTTATCTTCTCCAGCTACCTTCAGACTGTGGTTTCGACACAGGCGGATCAACTTTCCTCTTATGCAGTTGTCAAGTCCTGGTATCCATACGGTTGTGAGTCGGATTTTGGGGAGGAGCAAGAGTCATCCTTTTCGACCTCTGGTTGACTTTACAGCCCCACCAGGCGTAGACAACGATCACCAGTGAGTTACAGCTGTTTAAGTTAAAAACCTTTTGCATGTTTTGATTGCAAGGAAATTTGATTTACATAATCAGAATTGAATGTCAGATTTTACCCGCATGCTGCATGCGCTTACAATTCAACCCATTTTGATCTACATCTTTTCATTGATAGCTATATACGCCGATCCAGTCAAGAAGCTACACCCAACAGGAAAAGAGCTTCAGCACGGTGGGCATATCCCCCTGCATCTTTCGCATTTTGGCCAATCTGTTCACTGAAAATAAGTATAATCAGCCTTTGCTAACCATTTCAGGTTGAAGGTGAAGTGCATAATTTTATTGCAACTAGCATCCCAAAATCGAATGGCTAAGAAGCTTTCCAAACCTTTGGAAATCTACAGTGGCCAGACGTCGTCTTGTTTTCTTGAAACTGGTTTTGTGGCATCTGTGGGTTTCCAGTGTTTGAAATGCAAGCGTCATTATTATTGGTTAATATACACTTGCAGATATAAAATTTTCCATTTTTGCTGCGTACATGAATGAAAAGCTTGTGTGACTTGGTGTGTGAAAGTAACTTATTACTTTAAGCAACTGAGTGTACAATTGACAGATATTAAACAAAACAAAAAAGGCTTGAAGACGAAGTAACCAAGCCAGGATATCATAGAGACCTGAATGTGGATTCTTTTGGGTTGGGCCTGTAAGAAACTACCCACAACAGCCTGGCTCCCACTTTGAACACCTTACAACTTAACCAAATGCGATAAGATTTCTAGTGGCATTGTGTCTGTCCACACCAGCTGAGATGTATCTAGTAGATATGCAAATCAATCACAAATCACAGCCAATCAAAAGAGCATGTGGATGGGCTCGGTTTCTGAAACCGCACTGCGGTCTCACACTTCCAATGAAAGAGATGTGTATTTTTAGGATTTTCTTTCCATGATCTGAGATCAATTATTCATTGTTTCTTTCATTTTGGCTGTTGAAGCCAAATAAAAGTATTTTTATACGAAACATAATAGAAACTGTTCCAAAAATAGAATCTCCTTTAGCTCATTGTGTATCACTCAAATGGCTTGTTACACCAAAACCTTCTGTTAACATGGGGAAAACATTATTCATGTTGCGGCGTTGCATCGTAAATTGTATACGAAAAAAATCTAGTTTTTCTATTCCGTTGATGCTGCTAGTGATGCAGAAATTACTCACTTCACCTTAAAGTGATCTACATAATAAAATAGGAAATAGTCTTTCTTTTCAGACATACTGATTTGTGATTGTTGTCAGATTTGAAGCATGAAGGCAATCCAATTTTACAATCCATAGATATCTACACTTCAGCTGATTATTGAATCTTATACTGTAGATGTTGACTGATGTTATATTAGCAGTCACCTGGTGTTCTCTAATGCTGATGATATACAGGGCAACTTTTTGAGCAATTTCGCCTGGTAAATGTTTGGGGGCAGTGTTGCTTGGGCAGTTTTGCATTTAGAATGTATATTTTAGATTGGCAGTGGGCCCTGTGCCTCAACTGGTTGCCCATTGACACCAACATCCACCAACATTTTCCAGCATCATTGCTCAAAACGTTGCCCTTTGTGTCATTAGTTTAAAATGCTTGCTGGTTTTACCGTGTGTAGGAAAGCCACCTCATCCCTATCAGTGTGTCATCTATCAAAAAATCACCTCACACCAGAAAGGGGCCTCGATCACACCTCTCTGCACAGCCTCAGCCCCAAATCGGTGCAATTGGATGGATCCCCCACTGAATCTGTGCCTAGTTTTGCTATCGCCAGTGCAAATGTCAAATACTCTGGTTTGCATAATCTGGGCTCATCTACAGAAATGAACCAGGTATTACAATGTTTAATCTCTTTTAACATCTGAACTAATAGTTTTTAAAGGATTGCAAGCAGAAATATTTGAATCTTCAAGACATTGCCGAACTGGAGGATTTAGCATTCTGGTTATGTTTCCTCAAGCCTAGACATTCATCTTTTTTTTTTTTGTAGGTGGAACTCTACGACACTAATAGTGAAGCTCAAGGAGGTCAACGTTCTAAAAGGGTCTCTCAAATTCGTATTCGCAAGACTGTTCCCAAACCAGATAACAACCTTACTCCAATGGGACTCCCAAAACCAAAGAGGTGAGCATTCAACTCCTCTAGTCTTCATAATAAATGATGTCAAATCTTAAAACTGTTTTTTATGTATAGTTTTAACAGTTTGCTACAATTCTTGTAATTGCAGTATATGTTTAAAGGGGTCATGACCTGAGAAACGAAAACTCTTCATTTTACTATAATAATATCCTGTGAGTTTCTGAACTCAAACGTCGTTGTTCGTCTTAAAGCATCTTAAATTGAAGCCAGTCTGATAAAACGACAGCTTGTGGAATGTGCAAAAGAAGGTCACCACCTGCTTCTACATCACAGCCTGTTTAGCCCCGCCCACTGATTTACGCATGTATTGTAAATAATGAGAGGCAAACGCAGGTCTAGACAGAAACCGAACAATAAAGATGGCTCTAAAGACAGGATGCTGTTCCAAGTTGTGGAAAAACAGTTTTGCATTGGCTTCCTTTTGATCCCAACATTAGGAAAGGGTGAATGAACATTATTTTCAATGAAATTCCAGATCACATCAGTAAGAACATGTCCATTGTTTAGGGTAATTTAGGTTACGTGAAATTTTAGGGTTAAATTAAAAAGTGCTTAAAATTGCGATCCTTTCTGTTAAAACATTGAGCATCATAATCATTCTGTTTTGCATCCAAAAAGGCTCAAGAAAAAGGAATTCAGTTTGGAAGAGATTTACACCAACAAAAATTACAAGTCTCCAACTCCTAACAGGTTTGTTTTTGCAATGTTTTATTTATTAAATTCTTTTCATCTTTCCTGTTATTCTGGAAATTATTCTGCTTATTCTTGCTTTTCGTTTATGCAGAAGCCTGGAGACGATATTTGAAGAGCCGAAAGAGAAGAATGGCTCTTTGGTATGCATCGGTCATCAGAAACGAAAGCGAGTTCTAGACTTCCCGGATTTCACACTGCCTCGGAAACGCAAGGCTAAAACTAACCTGGGTCCTCTGCGTGTGAAGGGGCCCCGAGGAAGGGCTCGCAGGGGAAGACAGGACGACGTTGACCTTGATGTATTGCTTATCGAGAAGCTCACAGAACTGGAAGACTACTTTTCTCGCCAAGGCCTGGAGGTTTAAGCTCTTGTTTTTCACAAATCTTTTCTCTTAGTCCTTGCGGACAATTGATCAGTTACCAAAAATCTGGGGTTTAATCGTTTTGCCTAATAAAGGAAAGAATGTGCGCTTCACAAACTTGTTTACTGAACATTTAGCAATAGAGTGAAAAAACATTTTCTTGTAGCATTTACAGTTGACAGATAAAGCGCGTAACGTGGACTGACCTAAAAGACATTTGAAGTGTGTGTGTGTGTGTGTGTGTGTGTGTGCGCATGCAGATAATTTAAGCACATTATAGTAAACTTTCACCTGAGCACTTTCTGATTCCTCACAATGTGACTGCTGCAACCTAGTTGTGTTTTTCTTCCATTTGCAACGCATTGCTAACTAACACGTTCCTATCTATCATTTTCTAAAGGGAAATGAGTGTGGGAATAATACTTAATGATCCATTGGTTTAAGCCCTTCAAGGTCTCTGAAACAAGGAGGTGCTTATCCTTGACTACTAATAACCTACAGTATGAAATTGGCATTTCTGTTCCATTTTTTTCCATCAGGACTCTAGTATATGAAAAAAAAAAAAAAAAACAAACATGAAAAACTATTTTACTGTTGAGATCAAAAGTTTACATCCCATTACATTTTACAATCTACAAAATGTTCATTATTTGACCAAAATAAGAGGTTTCAAACAAAATGCATGATATTGTTTTAGAACTGACCTGATTAAGATTCACATAAAATATGTTTACATAGAGTATAAATAATAGCTGAATTTACAAAAATGCTGCAATGTTTGCATCCCCTAGCTTTATAATACTGTTCTCACCTGAAGGATCCACAGCTGTTTGTTGTTTGTTTAGTGATAGGTTGTTTTTTGTCCTGAACAGTTAAGCTGCCTGCTATTCTATTTAGAATAGTCCTTCAGGTCCCACAAATTGTTTAGTTTTGCTGCATTTTTGTGTATTTGAGTTTCTTTCAAAGTGATGATTTTGAGATCCATCTTTTCACACTGAGGACAACCGAGGGACTCAGTGCAACTATAACACAAGGTTCAAATGCTCATTGATGCTCCAGAAGGAAAGATATGGGTGGGGGTGAAAACGTTTGAACAGACTGGATATTTTCTTATTTTGCCTAAATATCTGTTTGGTTTTGTTTTGTTTTTCTTCATTTAGTAGTGCCCTTCAGAGGCTACAGAAAATTTACCATGATCTTTAAGTTCAGTCCAAGTCCAAGCTTAATGTTTTTCCTGGAGCATTGGTGAGCGTTTGAACCTCCTGTGCAAAAGTGTGAAAAGATGGATGTCAAAATCATAGTCATTGTTGGAAAGAGTTCAAATACACTCAAATGCTGGACAAACGAAACATTTGGAAGTCCTAAATTATTTCTATGAAGAACAGCAGGCAGTTTCACTGTTCAGCACAATAAGGGACTCATGAACAACTATCAATAAGCTAAACAATTTAACAACAACAACAACAAAAAAAGCTGTGGATCATTCAGATTAGTAGTATGAATCAAGGGGGTGTAAACTTTTGAATGGGTTCATTTTTATAAATTCATCATTTTCTCCTGTGGACCGCATGTAAACATATTTTATGAGAAACATCTTATTCAGGTCAGTACTAAATAAACAACATTCTTTTTTTTAATGATCCCTCTTATATTGGTGAAATAATAAACATTTTGCAGATTCTGAAAAGAAGTAAAGTTTTAATTAATATTATTAATTCCTTTTAAGGTAAGTTTAAGGTACTGTACTTCAAGGTTCAGTGTTTAATCACTATTTTCTTACGATGTGATATTTATTCAACCCTTCATGTCATTCCAAACCTTTCTTTTTCAGAACACAACATACAGCATTGTTCTGAACCCAATTATTTGGACAAAAACTATTGCAACATACTTAAAAATAACTTTTTTCACTGAGAAAATTAGGTCATGCAGGTTTGGAATCAGATGAGGGCGAGTAAAGAATGACAGAAAGAAACTCCCTTAAGTTATTTAATTTATACAGACAAGACAAGACTCCTTGAACGCGGAATAGAAGAGCCATTGGGTGGTGTTCGAAAAAAGTTGGGAGAAAAAACACTTTTATTTTGTTAGATGCGAAATAGCTTTTCTTCATCACAAACTTTTTGAAACAGAACTGTGATGTGTAATCCATGTTTGCTGTGAATCCATGCTTCTTTTTTGCTGGCATAACATTTGTTTGAGAAAAGTGAAGCGTTTGGTGAGACCCACTTTCAGCTTTTCTGATCTGGCATTTATTGGGAGTTATTTGCAACTTTTAAGGTGATATGCTGCCCAGATTAGATATATTTGTAGTTTGAGTTGGTTCATTCCATTGTGCAATATACTGCCACAACTTTATTCTCGTTTTTTTGAGGATGAAACCAAGGTAACATTTTTTGTTTTGTTTTGATATGGTATGTTGTGTAATTTTGGTTTGCTTTATTTTGTTTTGGTTTTTTAGGTTGTTTTATTGAAAACTTTTACAATCGATTATAATGTAGCCTTTGACTTAGTACCAAAAGCTTTGAAAGTCAATTATCTGCACTTGACCGCCAAAGAATTAAAACCTTTGCCCGATGAGCATCTCTGTGCCAGTTATGTGATAGAAATGTGCTTATAACTCAACTTATAGACATGTATTGTCTTTTTGAATCACTTTGAAGTGTTAGAATTGTACTCGCAGGAGCAGATTTAAAAAGGCTATTGTGTGTTTACTTAGTTATGCGGTGAAACCAACTTTTTGATCATTTTTTTTCTCAATGGAATTTTTTTTCTTTTGTATTGATCTTTTATTTCCATATCACACTTGCAGTGTTAAAGATAATGCTACTGTTGTGCTTCTCTTTGAGCTCACCAACAGACCAACACTATGTTTTGCTTGATTGCTGTTAATGTGATTTTATATATATTTTATGAATAAAATGGTGTTAACTAAGACTATGTGTCGTGCTTGGGTGCTTTTTTTTTTTTTTTTAATGATGAATAATGACAATGGAAATGTCAAATAAATTAAATGTAAATAAATCTATATCAAAAAACGATTTACCCCTTTATTTTGTTCCTTTGTTTTGCCATGTTTCTGAACCTGTAAAGTTATTTGTGTTTGATTATTTGTCTTTGTAATTTATCTTTGTTAGCTAAATACTTTTTGTTTTATATAGAATACCTGTTTATTTTCTGTTTGTGACCCCAGTCTTAAGATACACAGGTATATAAAAAAATACATTGTATGTGTTTACAAATTATCAATTTTGCTTTTGCCAAAAATCATTAGGAAAATAAGTCAAGATCATGTTCCAAAAAAATATTTTGTAAATGTCATACAGTAAATATATTAATTTTTGATTAATAATATACATTCCTGAGAGCTTTGTTTGGTCAACTTAAAAGGTGATTTTCTAAATATTTAGTTTTTTTTTGTATATGATTTTTTTATTTTTAAATGATCCTCATGTCTGGTTTTGAGATTCAGGGTCAATTCTTATTAATTTAAGTTCTATTTATTTTTTTGTTTATTGTAAAACCTCTGCTGTCTCCAATGCTGTGGTAATGAACCCTCCATTCCTGTAGATGGTGTGATGAAGAAGAGCACGGGGAACTTGAACATACGTCTTTTTCTTACGGTCTATGGAGCATACAAGTATCATGGCAGCGCTCGCAAGCAAAGTGTTTATTACCCATTTGTCAGGGACGGGAAAGAGCAGGTAACTGTGTAATGTTATTTTGCGCTTTGGTGAATGGTTTTAAATGACATTAGCCTTCGGAGGCTAATGCTAACAACTTCACGGCTTCGTTACCCTGTTAGCTGTCAAGACAGGTTTAAGTGACGGATCCTGAGACCCAGTAGATCTCAGACCGGGGTTAAACAAATAACGTTATAACTGACCTGCTAACGTTAGTTTAGCGACTTTTCATACCCTAGCGCGCGCGCACCTCTCTCTGCGTCTGTTCTGTTCTGTTCAGCGAGAGACCGATAGGAGCAGGGCTTTCAGTTAAAATATATATTTGTTGCTTCTAACTCTATTTTACATGCAAATGTAGCCAAAATCACAACATAGCCATTGTCTATATTTTATGTGGGGTTGTTTCAGTCATAATTTCACATTTATTCCGTTTTTCTCACAACAGAAATCATTAAATATATCAGTAAAAACAGTTATATTGAGAATGTTGGTGCATTAAATAACATTATGTGACTACAGAGAAGTTAATATGACGCACTGACGTAATGAATATGCACATTGATGTATGACGTCATCTAGCGACTTTTCAAGCTTGCTTTAGCAAATAAATAAATAATTCAAGGTTGCTTTAGCTATTTTCGATTTTAAAAAGTTGGCAACACTGCTTAGAGAGTTGTGTCAGCCCAAGTAATTAAACATTATCACATGAGCAGGGACGTGTCCTTTATCTATGTCCTTTTTTTTTTACCTTGGAAGAACCGTTCTAGCCCATGAGACTCAGTTTACTAATAATACAAGTTGTGACTCCTACATATGTCTGCATTGGTGGAGCAAATTTCAAGATTAGATTAATTCATTTTCTTTAATAATACTGCACATTTCTAAATACCGACATTTTTGGTCAAATTTTGCAAACACCTACAAATGCACGTTTTTAATATTAGTTTTCAAATATATAAAGCATTGATGTGAATTGTCTTGTATGCAGTTTCCTGCAGCACGGTGGTGTCAGGCTCGGATGGAGTTATCAGAGGTTATATTCAAAAGGTCAGTCACACTTTTTAAATATTTTATCCCTGTTTTAAACGGTCCCACAGGCGTTTTATGCGTTTCGTATTCTCAAGTTGCATAACCTGAAATTCTTTTCTGCAGTTCACCATAAAAGCCATTAGGTGTCACCGCTACGTCACTGAATATTTAATGTAGATTTATATTAATGTAACCTGTTCGAACACGATCTGTTACGTGGTCCGTTCTGCGCATGCGCGTAATTATGTGGTAGAAAACGTCATGGTTACCCCACACTGTAGGTATCACGCACGCATTCGATGAAACAGTTGACGGCCAGGCGGCACATTTTTGTAGACTGTATTGTGTTTATCATTTAACAGTTTACTGCGGGTCAATTCGGATGTTTTTAAATGAAGCTCACGCTATGCATTACGGTGTGTTTACGTGGTTGCCAATCCAAAGTAATAAAGGAATCGTTACGTGATCATAGACTATTCCACATGTAACCAAAATCACTGCAAACCTTCCTCCATACTCCCCTTTGCGATTCATTGCTGTATAATATTAGGCCTATTGCGGTGTTTTAAGATCATGCAGGTGGCACGGATACTGTGCAAATGCCTTGTAGTATTTTTATCTACAACAACCCCAAATGGTTTTAAAGCAGTTATTTCGATCTGTTTCTCTAGTGCGTCAGTAGGAAATATACATTCACTTTCAGGGTTCGAAATTAACTTTTTTGATCACCAGCCAAAGTCAGCCATCAGAATTTCCATTAGACAAATTTTTACGTGGTGAAAATTAGAGATTATGAATGTAACAGAATAAAAATTTTATCATTTTATTAACACATCGATTTTTTAACTGTTTGACTTGAACCTGATTTAAGTAGATGATACGGAAAAAATATCATCTCATGATTTTTTCTGGGCATATCGCGAATCCCGGTTCTTTTTTAAATTGTTTTTTAAGACTATTTTGCAAATTACAGCACTAGGGGTGGGCAATATGGCAAACAATATCATATTACGATTTTTTCCAAAAATATCAGGATTATATTATGATTCTTTGTTTTTATACAAAAGGCAAATAAGTGTGTCTGTACTGCTCAAACAACTTGCAAAATAGTCAAATCAATGACAAAGCCTTTTAAAGGTAACAAATATAAAGTAAAGAAGGGCAGATATTTTGGCCAAAATGAGCGAAGATAAAAATTGTTGTTATTTAAATAGATACACATTACAAATAAACATAATATGAATAAAACAAACAGTGCTTTTATTTTTTTCAGGAAGAGTAGGTGTATTTAGCAGAATTGAAAGGTGAAACACTATATACATCTACACTACATCCATCATTTACTCTCTCTCAGTTCATTTTTTTCTGTTGAACATTGTATTAAATTAAATGAGGACCAGCTACTGTTTGGTTACTCAAAATATCTTTTTTTGGTGTTTAGCAAAAGAAAGAAATTAACACAGGTATGGGACAACATGTAATAATGACACAATTATAATTTTTGAGTGAACTATCCCTTTAATGAGAAGCGGCGGCATGTTTAGTTCTGTCCCTTTAAGAGCTGCACGCATCTAACATACTGCCACGTTTTCTCCTGATTGTTTTCTTTAAACACAAGCAACTGTTTTAACGCTGTGTTTTTGACAGTATTACCACAATCACATGTGATAAATACCTTAGTTCAGTTATTAGGCGCTATTTAAAATGTTTAATCGACAAGACTTTAAAGCGAATCATGTATATTTGTGATTGCGAATAAGTGTAGTGTCCGATGAGTGTAATTTTATCACTAAGTTACTGATTTGAATGATTTTTTAAAAATTATTTTTGATTCTCATGGAAATATGGGACAAAGTGTGTCCCTTTAAGCTTAATACAGGACGCGTACTTTTGTTTCTAAATACGGGACGCTTACGTATTTCAAGGGACGGTTGGCAACCCTAGACGGAGGGGACAAACGACCCAGTGAGTCTCTGACACGATTTTCATGATTGGCTCATGCGTCACCAGCCAAACTGGCTGGTAAGTTTTTATCAATACCCGTCAAAATGACGGGAATTAACCCGCATTTGGCAGGTTGGTGGGT
The DNA here is from genome assembly GCA_032359395.1 of Enteromius anoplus. NCBI lineage: Eukaryota > Metazoa > Chordata > Actinopteri > Cypriniformes > Cyprinidae > Enteromius > Enteromius anoplus. Next base: position 18,489,182 of record JAUMHG010000038.1, read on the forward strand.
GTTAATTTCGAACCCTGTTCACATTTCCATACATTGCTTTTGTCGTTCATTAAAGTCATCTAGTGAGATTTTTATTTGCACAGGGAGTCTGACAACTGAGATCTGATCTCATCTGGATTGACGTAAAGAAACCAAAAAAACTGAGACAGGCTAAATCCAGAAGAACTGTGGTAATGTCTCCAAGACACCTCAAATATGGATACTGGTGATGTCAGATCTCTGTTATCAGACTCTTTGTGTGTAGAAACATCTCAACAAAATGATTGGAATTAATGTTTGGAAATGTAAACAATTTCCTAATGACACTCTACAGCAAAAGATAGAAAAATAATGAATACATTACAATAGTTCACTTATAAGCTATTGGTTTTTTTTTTTTATTTACACCTATTAGATCCTGGTATGTGCGCTTGTGTTTGAACAATGACTTGCTTATGTATATTTGCCATTAATCTGTAAATTCATGCTTCAATTGACTGTCACAAATAGACACATTTATTTACGTTTTTTTTTTTTTCTTTCGTTTTTCTCTTAGGTTTTCCTGGACTACAGGCCCGTATACGACCCTTTACTCTTTTTTTAGCTACAGGCGGGGGTTATGTAGGATATGATCAGTATGGGCGATACAAAGATCGGCAGCTGGAGAAACTTGGCATTGATGTGCCACCACGGATTGCCAGTGCAGCTCAGGTAGAGTCAAATTTAGAATACAGTATATTATTTGCGTGTAAAATTTCCAGACAAATTAACACAAAGTCCTATTGCAAAACATTGGCATTGCAAACGCATTGTCTGCCACATCCACTACTTATTTCCCCAGAGTGTTATTTCAGCACAGTAGGTTGTGTACCATGAACTATGCAAAATGTAACGTTCCAGATTCTGTAAGAAATTTTGTCAAATAATCATAATCATTCCATAATCAACACTAAACCATTTATTTTGTACTGGTATTGTTACATTGGGGCACTGATGGTTATGGTTGTGTTAACTGTTAAATGTCTGCAATGTCTCTGGATACTGAGATACCCTTTGGAGCACTTCTTCAAAAGTGTGTGTGGGTTTGTTTACATGATTCAATTTGTTGAAAATTCACATTTGTGTGCTTATCTTCCCCAGAACTTCAATGTTAGTATGTGTAACTATTATTTATATTTTTATATATACATAATATTTGTATACAGGAAGAAAAAGGTGGATATATTATAATTCTTAATGCAATTATCTATTAAGACGGCTATATGATCAATGAACAGGGTGTACAGGGTGTACAAACATTCCAACCTGAACGTGTCAGTGTGACACTGCTGGAGATGTCAAGCTGTTACAGTGAAGATCTTGGCAATTTGTCAAGCCTGAATTCTGTTGCTTGGGGAAAGTTTTTTTTTAAATCGACCTTAACCAATTTCCAAAGCCTCCATAATAAATCAAATCAAATTAAATAAAAATGGACATTTTAGTCCAAAAAATGCGTATTCAAAAACCCTTGCCACATCTTATACTATTACAAATGATAATTCTTGATCAAACTTAATTTTTAATAATTTAAATCACACATTATTGAATTTATTTGTGCTTGTAAATTGTTTTATTAAACGTTTCATTATATGACATGGCATGTCACAAACACAAAACACAAAGACAGGTACAATGTTGGGTTGATTTATTGTGTGGCCTTTATTACCAGTCATCAGATCGGGTTTGAGTGTACGAATCACCTGAGTGTGTTGAAATACTCTGGTGTTGTCACAAGCGTTTGATTGGCTGGTTTTATTTGAATGCTTTCTCTAGAGTGCGGTAGTGTTTTATATAACAGATAAACATCAGCCTCCAACGTGGAGCTCCTGTTTAGCGGTCACTCATCGCGACCCGCTTATGACCTGCCTCGCTGGACAGTTATGTTAGCACAAAGCTTTTATAATGCAGTGAAGTCAGTTGACACAACCTCTGAAAACTTTTGCTCTTTGTGACTGCAAACATCAGGACATTGTATCAGTAACACACCAAAAGTAGCATCCAGATCCAATGCTCTCTGTCTATATAGGACTATTTATATAATATATATTACTGGGATTAAGTCCTGGCATTCACACAGCAGTGGTTTTCAAGGGCGTTCAGCACCATGGCAGACTTGTTCCTCACAAACAATAGCAAGATTTCTTCTTGTACAGAAAGGGGGTTGGGCAACAAAGCTACAAGGGACAAGACTATTTATGCAGTGGCTGAATCAATGCTGTTTTAACCCTTATGTGATTTCATTGCACTGTAGAAATGATAAAAAAACCAAAAACATTGCTATTGCATTTGCAGCCGTATTAAACTCTCTTATTATATATCTTTATCATGCATGCGTATTTGTCTGGTATTCGCGCCATTGAAACACTCTTTTGCTTTGTGTATGATCTGTGTTCACAGACCGTCAGTCATGGACTCTTCATTTATGTTATGCCTGATATACAAGGACAGATTTCAGTTCAGTTTTTTGTTGTAGATTTACAGATAAGGCACAGTGCTGCAGAAAGCCTCACTGCCAAAGATAAAAGCACTCTTTGTGTAGGTGTGCCCCGTTTCCAGAACCTTCTGAGACACACAATGGCTTTGTTATATTGGTAGCCTGGAGGTAATAAATGGAAAATAAATCTTCTGTCATGATAGTAAATCGATAAACTGTTAAGGGATTGGTTTCTAAAGAAGAGTCTCTTATGCTCTCACCAAGGCTGCATTTTTAAATAATAAAAAAGGCATATTTTGAAATATTATTGCAATTTAAAATACTTAATATATATATTTATTATATAAATCGATGCATTCTGATGTTCTTTCATCATGATGCTTTTTTTTTGTTTGATTGCAGATGGAATAAAATAACAGAATGTTCTAGATTCTTTCTTAAATGCATCATCCAGCTCAGCATGTGCTACATCTTTACAAACAAATTCCCAAAAGTAATATCAGTTTACTGAAAGCCCTCCGCCCCCAAAAATTATGAGTCGCAGGATGTTGCCATAGTTGTTGTAACACAAAAGCAATCACTCTATGAAAATGATTGTGGCACGTGCACAGTGATGTTTTTCCTTAATGACTTTAATCACAAGCTCTTGGTCGTGTCAGTTATATTTATTTCTTTGTGTCTACTGAATACACTTGCTATAGCTCTCTGTAGTCGTGTGTTTATGGAGTGGGATGGGCTCTTTCAGTTATCAAATAGGAAGTAAGCTGTCTCACTCATTGGTCTGGTTAATATTTAGTGGTGACATCACATCACACAGATGCCATATCTCAGCGGATCCTAGTACAAAGACAGTTAGAAGAGTGTAGTCCTTTAAGAAGATCAACAGACCTCTTATTGTGTCACTCTGTAAGTGAGTGAGTGTGAAGATTTCCTATGTAAGTCGTTTTTTTTTAATCATTTAAGTGGTTGTATATATGTGCTCTGGGCTTGAACTCTTTAATCTTCAGGTTGTCAAATTATTTTGTGTAGAATAGGCAAAGAAATTCTAGAATTATTTCGAGTGGGAGAGCATTTAAAGTGTTTTCGTACAGGATTTTTCATATTGAAATTCATGTTAACAGAGATGAGTCGAGACAGGAAGATTAACTTCCTTCCTGTTTAATAGGAAACCTCAAGTTCATGTGATTTCCAGGCGGTCAAGTGTGCTTCTGGGTTTCTTCAGTATCAGCAGTAGAAGTGTATTGTTTATTTGATAACATTTGTTTTTGACAGGGCACAACATTAAACACAACATTTGACATATACGACATATACATAAAAAATCTTTTTTTTATTATGTTATTTTTTTTTTTTCTTTTAGTTAGCTGCAGTTTGATTGAGATTAATTGGAATGCACAATGAAAAATCATGATTTTTGAAAATTGTTATATATCCTTAGTAATCTATTTAAAATATATTTATTTCATTTGAACTCTCATTCAATTTAGCCGACCTTAAGTATACCAGTTTAGTATACTAAAAGTACAATTGCATGGCCTTTTATAAAGTACATAAATATTAAAATGTATTTGTAGTAAGCTAAGCATGAACTAAATGTTATTCAAATACATCTATTAGTATATTTATTTTTCACTAGGGTGGTTAAATAACTTTTTGCAAATAAACTCTTCACACAGACATATATATGATATATATATATATATAGAGAGAGAGAGAGAGAGGCTAGTATTATTATTGTAATAAATAAGCTGCTATTGATATTAAATGAAAAAATATTAAATGAGTAAAACTGGTATATGCATTTATTTTCTTACACATTGTTGCTGTGTTAAAATGTTTTGTAGAACGTGCAGAAATTAACTTTTTTATTTATAAGTAAATGCACTGTATTTTTATGATTTTTGATGCAGTGGACTTAGTAGAGAAAGTGATCTTGAGATCAGAAATCGTTTGTCATAACAATTGGGAGCTCATTGCTTTTTATCCTTCAGTTGAGAAAGAGATGAGAGCGAGAGAGAGAGAGACAGAGAGAGGGGGGATGGGGTCATAGATGGATTTCAGAATCTACTGAGCACATGCTGACAGGATTGTCTGTTTACAGACCCCTCCCTCTCCTCCTCCTTTTCATATCGCCACCTTCCCAGCAGCACCAGACCTTGAATTCAGCAGCGTCTCAGAAGAGAGGCTGGACTCATCCTCCGGCTGACCAATCGCAGCGAAGAATCCCACGCATGACGAGCAGTAAGGGCCAGCCTTTAAGCTTTGCAGCGGAAAACCACCGGGCCAGACGGACTGAGTGAGCGTGAGAGAGAGCTAAAGCCTGCCGTACGCACTAATCCCTCCACAGTGATCATGTGTCAAGGGAGTCTGAAGCAGCAGAAACAGAAGGGGCCGGTGCGGAGCGCTGCGGGGAAATGGTGAGATGCTGCAGGTCTTTGCACAGCTCTCCCTCTTGCTACAATCTCCACAGAGTCAGGGTTGATGTGCGGCGTTTCCGTCCGCCGGGCTCCTCAGCGGGAGCGACAGGGGAGCCCGCAAACGGCGCCAACAACGCCGGCACGGGAGGCCCTGGAGCCCCGGGGGGCCCGTCTCAGCTCAACCACCGGAGCCGATTCAGGTACCGGCAAGGAGTGTGTGAGATGCTAGGACTTAGTTCAGGCTGGGAATGTGTGTGGATGACTGGTGCATTTGGCTGGTCTGTTCTAGAACAGTTGTTGTCGGCGCACTCGGGAGTGAGAGAGGACAATTGAAGGATCAGCAGAGCTGGAAAGTGGGCGAGCGAGAGGGGATTACGGAGACCTTGCACGAACTGGGCCACCCTGCAGAGGGGAAAATCAGTGTGTGGCGTAAGTTCATGTGACGGGACTCAGTCCTCCCGGACGAGCCCCCGTCGCTGTCCCGGTGATTGTGTTTGGCCTTATTGCGACGTAACATTAGATTGTTGCTAGCACTCCCCATCCACTCCCCATTGAAACTGCAAGGTTCTTTGATGGCTATTCATCTGCTCTGGACACGATGGGGGAGGGGTAAAAACGCTCTAAATTCAATTGAATGATAACCTGATGACTGAAAGCTCTAGTAAAAACCCACAGTCATTGTTTCGAGCCGTTTAAGCGCACTAGGGTGCAGCACACACTTTGGCGTATTAACTGGATTTGCCAACCGCTAGAATGAGGTTACATAATGGACAGCACTAAAAGTGTTTAATGTGAAAGGTTATACGGGGCATTTGCACAGCTCTTTTACTAAATGTAGCTATAGGATGGAAAGAACACTTGCACAGAGAAGCTGCTAAACACGGGTTATCGGGTTTATTGTTAGATTCTGTTATTATGTCACGTTATGTTATGACAAAGGAGACTAGATTTTTGGATTTTTCAGAAAATGTGAGTGGTGGTGGCATCGGCAAAGTTGCTTTTGTGATTTAAGGATGTTACTATGGCCTTCTGCGTGGTTGCTTAGTGTCCCAAATGAAAAGGGCCCTCTATATTGGCTGAGATCCAAACTTCAATGTAAGCCTTTTGTCCTTTTTTTACTACCAGGCAGAAATGCTTGTCTGCCAGGTGCAAGACAAGTTAGGTAGAATTTCTAAATGAAATGTTTGAACAAAAACTGATCAATAAATGTGATCAGAAGGGAGGACACTGTCTAAACACAGGCCATATTATGGACAATTCTTCACAAGTGCTTAACGCTTTTTTATAGAGGCATTACCAGTTTGTTTACATTTGAATGCTCATTCGAATTTGTTGACTGATCTAAAAATACAGCTTTGTTTGTATTACATGAGTAAACAAAGCACAACGTGCAATACCAGTTTTACCAACCCATGCAAACTGGGAAAAAAATGAGTCCTTGGCAGCATTTCTCCAAGATATATTACATTGTTTTTTGCACATTTATTCAGTTTTGAATGTGTTAAATAAATGCAGTTCCGGCAACTTTTTATTACACTGTTTATTTTGCAGCAGTGCCGAAGTTAAATGTTCACTGATTGTCGTTAAAAGTGTAACGATCTATCATGATTCAGAATGATGTACTAATCTAGACTAAACCCTACGTTACACCTAACCAGTAGCGTTAACAAAAGCAAAGGCATTTTCTGAATCAACCGTGCGATTTTAGATTGCATGTTTTTGAGCTTTCGTATTTTATGGGACTCGTACACATATACTTCGCAAATGCAAGTGCAGGTTTTTACCAGGCGAGCTATCGAGCAAGTTTACTGTCAGAAAAGCCATACATATAGAACATTTAATGACGCTAACATCAATATGAGTTAAAGGTGCCATAGAATGGAAAACTGAATTGACCTTGGCATGGTTGAATAATAACAGTTCAGTACATGGACATA
>JAUMHG010000038.1:18496087-18510800 GCA_032359395.1 Enteromius anoplus
CAAAAAGCTCTTTGTGTTCAGAAACTAATGATACTAGCAACTCTACATTCATCTTGGGCATCTTGGTTTACTTTCCTATTTCTTGCAGTGATTTTTCTAATTCTTGCAGCGATTTCTTGAGCGCCACCAAGTCGTGTTTTACTGTAATTTCAGCAGCTACAGTCATGTGACCAAAAGCACTAATCTCACTGGTCGGCCAGCAGCGCGTCAAATAAAAAAAACAAGTCCGAGGCGTTTTTAAAAAAATTATGCTTTGACGCCTGGCGGTTTGGGCGTCGATGTGTAAACTCACATTGGCGTCCTTTGTTTAGTCAAGGCGCGTTCAACGTCGGCAATATTCGCGCGCGATATTCGTCCCGGTATGAACAGGCCTTTAGTTTACAAATGAATCGTCTGTCCCTATAGACATCACTAGTGTTTGGAAACTGAATTCTGTGTTTAGGTACGTTTTTAGAGTTTAGGTAGAGGCAATATTATTATTTTATGCTACGTTGACAAACAGATATTTCCGTGTTTGAATACATAGAAGCTGTACTCTGTTTGGCGCCGTTACCAAGATGGCTGCCAAGTGGACTTGCTCTCTTTTACAAAGGACTTTGAGCATCACTATTTACTTATGCTTATACCAGAGCTATGACTACACAGGTGTCCAGAATATGGTCAGATGTCGCAGTTTGTCTATTAAAAGTTAGAGCAATAAAAATGTACACCTTTCTGTGGGAGAGGCCTGCACGTCAGATGCTGTTATGATGACGTACAACAGGTCAATGTATTTTAAGATTGTGGAAAGATATAATGTAACCCTGGCACCAAAAGGTTGCCCATTGAGCCCAACAACACCTGGCGTGAGCTAGTGTTGCTATAGTTTTTATTGCCAATACACCTGAGGATTATTACCATCTGATTACTCACCCTGACCGTGAAGAATGTTGATCTCTTTAAACAAAGATTATTGGTTGGTACATTTTGAAACTGTCAAAGTAAAGATGTTCTGGTGTGCTGCATTGTGAGCAAGGTCAGGTGACACATTGAGTGTTTGTGTTAGCCTTCTATGGTCTTCTAAGTCTCCTCTGTCCACAGGTCAGAACAGGGTTTCATCCTGATTAGGGTGGACACAGTATTATATTCTATAGATAGCCTGCATAGCTGCAGCTCTGGACGGTTGCTGTCAACCCCGCTGGTGCTGTGTCATCACTTTCAGGGCCAAATATGACCCACTTTACTGACACAGTAAAGCTAATCTCACTTTAGCCAGAAGCAGTAGCTCTTAGTGTCGTTCTCAATAAAAAGCGTGCAGGTCTAGCCAAACAAGACGGCGCGCTCCATCGACACGACCAGAATAGAGGTGTAATATTCTTGCATATGCCGTTCCGTTCGGCTAACAGTTGTGTTGATCTGGAATGTTATCCACCCGCACTGGTGCTAAAAATAGCGCAATGGACACAAAAAAATAAAAAAGGATTACTGGCATATATCCCTCATGGCTTCAGTAGTTGTGTAGAAGCTTCCCTCTCTGCATGGCCCATAAAAACATGGATGTTCGTGTTGGTTAAATAGGTTTATGTGGATTCAAATGTGGCCTTTTTTGAGACTGGCCCAGGCCTTTGGTCATGTATTTCTCCTCATGTTCAATTTCTAGTGCAAGTGTTGCAAGAAGGCGACTATAAACCCTAAATGAGACTAAAGGTGTTAAGCAGGTGAAAGCAGTCTTTGCTTAGACTGATGTAAGTGGAATTGAGCTGAAAGGAGAATATGGTCAGTGTAGACGATAGAAGCAGTGTGAACGACCATGAGGTTAGATTTACTGTACAGTGGAGAATTTCTATTTCTGTCTCTTTTCTATCCCAAGAATCTTTTCTAGCGTTTATTGTCTTCTGTATGGCCGTCTTTGTGTTTGGTCTTTGGTATGTGTGAGTGGGCTGTGTGTATGTTTCTGCATGTTTTATAAATCTTTCCTTCCTTCCTTCCTTCCTTCCTATTATTATTCAAGGATAACATTTCACCCTAAAATTAATGAGAAACTGTATTTAAAAAAGACAATTATGTTTCTTATACCTTCTTTTTTTGTTGTTGTGAAAATTACATCTTCGCCCATTTTTTTTTTAATGTGTGTGATTCCTGTTATTCTAAATGGTTATTCTCATTATTGTACTAATATCTTATTGTACAGTAATACAAGTTTAAGAATATTAATTGTAATTATAATAATAAATAAATCATATGTAATACATACCTTTTAATAATGTAAAAATGTAAGGTTTTTTTTATGTATTGAGACAAATGATTGTCAAGAACTAAATTATATTTATGCAGTATTTATGTTTAATTGAATGGTTTAAACGAAAGTTTTACAAATATATGCTTAATTGTTAAGACTGTCTTTAAGATGGAACTGCAGAGGTGCTTTTATTCCAGCAGGGTTTCACTCCCACCATCTTTTATTGAACAAACATATAAATAATCCTGCCCCAAATGCACACAATTCTTACGTCTTTTTTAAAGTGCCCCTATTATGGGTAATGAAATGTTCATATTTTGGTTTTGGGAGTCCCCCCATGACAGGTTGACAGACATGCAAGGTAAAAAAAAACAACATAAAATACGCATTTATTTTTACCTTACTTACTCAATGATTCCCAAAGCATTTGGTTTTCTTTTTTCCAAACCCAACTTTTGCGTGATGCTAATCTGCAGTGATTGGTCCAGCTGATCTCATTTTCATTTAGTCTTGCCTGTAATGTCTGATAAAGCAGTGTTTGTGAGGCAGTGCTTTTTGCACAGCTATTTTTAGTATACAATACTATTTCTTAGCATGAATTTGCAATTTCATTCAGACCAATGCGAAAAGACCAACAAATTGGTGGGCAATATGCTAATGTTTCATGTTGACTTCATGAAAACTCGTCTCAGTCGACTCTTTCTTTTAAAGGAAACAATAACTTGGTGCACTTTCAGATTTAAACCTTTGCAGGAAATTTTCATTCACTTAAAGCTGTGTTACATACTCATACAAAAACCCATAATAGAGGCACTTTTAGGGTGAAATGTGATCCAGAAACGGTCTTGAAAGGTTTCTTGAGATTCACTCTATAACCGCGGTGCTCAATCCTCTTCCTGGAGGTCTACAGGCACAGTTTAGCTCTATACCTATCCAATTACCAATTAAATGAGATCTTCAAGAACCTTAGATAATTAGAAACAGGTTGGAGCATAGTTTAAACTGGACTATGCAGCAGGTCAATCTCTATTAACAGGACTGAGCACCTATACTCTACAACCTTTAGACCATCTGTACACATATATCTTTCATTTCCACCTTGTTTATACTACACATGTGTCAGACTGGGTATTTTGTGCATTTTGGCATCACTGATGTGTTGTGCAGGTTGCAGTTCCCACAGTTGGCCCTACGGCGGCGACTAGGCCAGCTGAGCTGCATGTCCCGGTCTACTGTCCGCCTTCGCTCATGGCCTCTGTCCATCCTCTACTACATCCTGCCCTTTGGAGCACTTAAACCTCTTGCCAAAGTAGGCTGGAGGCCCACAAGCAGAGTAAGTACAGGTGGAAACAACAAATAGTGCCCACAGACTGATGTTGTGTGTGTGTTTGAATTTGCAAAATCTCATTATCCAGAGACATAAATGCCATCCATCAGTGAGTAATCAGTGTATAATAGCCATTTGGGATGTTGTCTAAGATTATAGGAAATGTAACTGGAACCATTCAGGAATAATGCCCTAAATAACCCTGATCTGGGATCAGTTCTTTTCATTAATAACCCAGGGAAGAAAGGAAGCCACAAAACTGATGTGAGGCAAGCAGAAAGTGCTGCTGCTATCAGCAGATGGCTGCTTGCATATGGACCCGCTGAGCTCTGAGCTCCATTGGGACTTGTGTGAAAAGAGCCATTGTCCCACGGTGCAGCTCTGAACTGAGGAACACTTTGTCCCTAGACCCAGTCGAGGGCATCGTGCCATGGTGGTTCTGACACCGCTATTGTTCAGTGCCCACAAAAAAATTGCCAGTCATGATACATGATATAACTGCCACACTAAGAGATGCTTTTATCCACTTACAAATTAGGAACTTTAAAATGATATTATTGTGTAATGTAAATATTATTGACTCTAATGATCGGATTGATCAGGTAATTCCTATAGTATAGTAATAAATAATTGTAATTTAATAAGGAAATATTTATTAGTATTGAGTATACTTGGAGTATGTGAGTAGATTTTATATATCTTTGAATATCTTATTCAATATTTGGTTGTAATTTATTTTATTAATGAAAGGAGATATTTATTATTTTAGCTTTTATGTCAATGTTGCCAAATCAACATAAAACAAACAACAAAACAAAACTATTACCACTAGAAACTGGAGTTTAAATAAATATTACATAAAATAATAATAATAATAGCAACAAATTGACGTTTTTATCTTTCTTTGAATTTTCTAATTTTATTTTATAGTTAATAAATTGACCATTTTATTTAATTGACAAGAGCTTGTATTAAAGGAGCCGTATGCAAGAAATTTATTGTAATAATCATAAAATGTCTCCGTTATGTTCAACAGGCATTAAGAAAACATGTTAATTTCAAGTACTCACATCACTGAAAGCAGCCGTACAGCCTGGATATTCTCATTTAAAAAGCGCAGTTGCAGCCCTCAACTGATGTTTATGTTGTCATTTTTTGTTGTCATTCCAGGTTGCCTGATCTTCTTTAAAGTGACGCGACTGCAGCAGCAACTAAAAAAATGTCTAACATTTTGAGTACGAAACCTAAAAGACCTCGCTATGAATCTGAAAAACAACGTGACTACGTGCGAAATAAGACAAGGGTTTAAAATAAATTTACTGTGTAGGACTCGTCTCTTGCCATTGGAATCTCCTCGTAGCAGCCTAAACATTCCTGGATCCTGCAGCTTATCTGGCAACCTCTAGTCAACGCGGAGGGGAAGACACCGCTCAGCAGTATTTTGAAAGTGATTGCAGTACCAGTTTTGGCCATTTCTTACATACGGCTCCTTTAATCTTGGCATAGTAATTATTTGCTGTTTAAAACAGACACACTTTTGGTTCTTAAAGAGTATTTTCTGGGTCAGATATCCTATACTTCCTGCTTGTTAAACCCATAACTGTTATCTACAACCCACCCACCCCGTAAGACTCAGAGAGCGTCCACATTTAGCCTCCTGTCTGTCAGCTGGGATTGAAGCTAACTACAGTAATCCACTTACACTGAACACTCAGGCCAGCTCCTGTCATTCAACCCCACTATCTGTAACACTGATCTAGGATCATTCCTTTTGCCCAGATCAATAACGATCAGCGAGCTACACTGATCTAAACACTCTAGGAATGCAAACACTGAAGCACATGGTGCACAGCGGGTGACGTATAGCCATATGCAGGTGCTGGCCTCAGTACAGCAACCTAAACTAACCTTGCCTTGTTATAAAAAGGTCAAATGATCTGAAATGAAGAGTTATTGACCTTGACAAACGGTCATCAGAGATTGCAGGGATCCTGTCTGATATTTTCACTTTCATGTATTTTCTCCCCTGCATGACTGACATGAATGTTCATATTTCTGATAATGCTAATTATATAGAAAGAAATAAAGTGGCAATTCTTACATTTGCTTTTCAGGTGGAATATCATTAAGTGTGCATTTCTCTTTCTGCTAATATTGCTTTTGTGTGTAAGATATTTGAGTACGGCGCTTTCCAAACTCTGTCTCTTGGGTTGTAGGTAACAATCTACAAGTCTATACCCACAAGACTTCTCTCCAGAGCCTGGGGTCGTTTGAACCAGGTGGACCTACCAACTTGGTTACGGAAACCCATCTTCAGATTGTATATATGGACTTTTGGAGTCAACATGAAAGAAGCGGCCATAGAGGATTTACAGCACTACAGAAACCTGGGCGAGTTTTTCAGGCGTAAACTCAAACCTCAGCTCCGGCCGGTGTGCGACTCGCACTGCGTGGTGAGTCTGGGTTTGTAACTGTAGGGGCTTTCTTTGTAGATGGAATAGAATTTTTGTCTGAAATATTCATTTAATTTGGATTCATTTTGCATATAAATTTTTTATACAGTATACAGAAAATGTACGAAATAAACGATATGTTGAGTCTGGGGGTGAGCAATGTATCATCTGCGATAATGTCATAAATGTTTTGACAATGTGTGATTTGACACTGAGTATTTTGCAAAAACCACTCAAAGTCTCAGAGTGCGCACATAGACATGAAGTTTAGATTGCGTATATGATAGAGTGTTCTTTCACTGCATGATTCAGTCTATTAAAATGCCTTTAGAATGACCTTTTAGGAAAATTTGCTTTATAAAAGTAATAATTAAATTAAAAATCAACTTATAGGATAACAAACACTTCAGGAGTCAGCTGTCCATGGTAGTCAACATACCAGCAGAATAAAATGCAGCACTCCCAAAGTTGACACAGTTAATTCAGACTACTTTAGTTTACTATAACTGTTCATTTGCTCTACAGATCAGCCCAGCTGATGGCAAAATACTTCATTTTGGCCGTGTGAAGAACTGTGAGGTCGAGCAGGTGAAGGGAGTGACCTACTCACTGGAAACGTTTCTCGGGCCACGCAACTGGGCAGAGAATTTATCTGCTAACAGAAGTAAGTCTCCCAAAAGTTCTGTCATTTTGACCAAGTAGGACCATTTTCCAGGATTGGAATCCTTTGATACTGGAACATCACAAGATTAGCACTAAAACATCTGTAGTAGTGACTTGTTAAAACGACTTGGTAAAGAATCAGATTTTAGGAAGGAGAGTGTCACTCACTCTATCAACGTGCATGCTCACTGCAGAATCAGCAGAAATTTAACACATTTACTGATTGTCACAACAGTGGCAAAGTTATGGTGCTGCCAATAACATTAAGCAGTTATTAGCCAGCATTTTCAAATGTATTTTCATATGAATAAAATATTTAACATTTTGAGTTGTTTTCTTCCTTCACAGTCCGTATTGCATATTTTTGAATCACTGTATTTTTTGACTTTCTAATATTTCTAATGCATTATTAGCACATTTTGTATTGTTCAAATGACTCAATCTAACAAGTACCTGGAAAGGCAAATGAACATAAAAATGTTTGGGGTCAGTAAGATTTATTCTTTTTTTAAATAAATAAGTCTCTTATGTTTACCAAAGCTGCATTTAATTAATCAATAGTACAGTGAAATATTATTACAGTTTAAAACTTTTTTTTTTTTACTCATATGATAGAAAAGTCAGTCAGTCTTCAGTGTAAATTTGTCCTTTAGAAATGATTCTAATATTCAGATTTTGTGTTTAAGAACCGATAAACAGAAAAACAATGATGCACTTTAAGGATTTTAAGGATTATTTGATAAATAAAAACGTTTCAAAGAATTTATTCATTATCTTTTTATCGTTTTATTTATTTGAAGAAAAAAATGTTGTAACATTGTAAATGTCTTTACTGTCACTTTTGATCAATTGAATGTGTCCTTGCATAATAAAATTATACATTTCTGTAAAAACCACTGACTCCAAACTTTTGGTAGAGACATCGAAAATCAATGGGAAATTATAAATGAATATGAATGTTGAACAACCTGTGCCTAACGCTGAAATTTTGTCATCAAGGAAGATGTCCTAATTGCATAACTGATGTAAAAAAAAAAAATGGTCGAGTACATTTCATATTGGATTTTCTACCAATTTTTCTCGTCATGTTCAGATGAGGATGACCCCGGTACATACCAGGACGCCCTGGTCACTAAAGAGGGGAATGAGTTGTTTCATTGCGTAGTTTATCTGGCTCCAGGTGACTACCACTGCTTCCACTCACCTACAGACTGGAGGGTGGCACACAGACGCCACTTCCCAGGTCAGCTCCTCTTTCTATTTCTCTTTTCTTTCTGAAAATATGATTTGTTATTAAAAGATTTATCAACAACAGTGACTTTAGGTCTTATACAGTATGCTTAATTTATAAGTGTCTTTTCTAATCTGATGGCGACTGAGCGGAGCGATACTATCAGTGTGCTGTTACATAACTGAAGCATGGTCTGGTATGTATGTGTTTATTATAGGTTCTCTGATGTCAGTGAACCCGGGAGTCGCACGTTGGATCAAGGAACTTTTCTGCCATAATGAGCGGGTGGTCTTGAGCGGGGAGTGGACTCATGGCTTCTTTTCACTCACGGCTGTAGGAGCAACAAATGTGGGCTCTATACGCATCTATTTTGACAAGGTTAGAACTTTTTTACTTTGCAGTAAAAATATAAATATTATGGTGTGTTTTTTTGTTTGTTTCTGCAGCGGAGTGTTTTAAAGAAGTGTAGTTCTCCCTATTAATACATTTTTAAAACATGAAATATGAAATATTTTGAAATATTACATGTTTTTAAAAAATTGACTTTTATTAAACCTTTTGTAAAATTTACATTTTTTTAATGTTGACTATCATATTTGATACATCAGGCTGTTAAGGCTCATGTAATATGTTATAGTAATATGGAGTATATGGACAATATGGCATGAAAATCATAAAATAAGAGATAAACATTCCTTAAAAACCCGATATATCATATTTGAAACTCAATTTTTTTATTTTTTAAATAAAAATGATCAAATGGATGATCAAGTTTCTTCCGTCAAATAAGTGTTCCTCTTGAAATATTTAATGAAATATTACCAACATAACGTTTACATTTCAGTAAGGATTTCAAAGCAAAAATGTATAGTACTAGCTAAAGCCATTTTTACAATTACAGTATGCGTTTTAATTTGATTCATTTTTATTGGCCTTAGACATTTATTGAATACGATAATAAGGGTAAAAATCTTTTATTATTTGCTTACAAAAAATGAGATATTTAGACAAAAGTCCAAGCATCACTTGTACTGTATGTGACAAAAACATGTCTTTTAATGCCACACAATAAAGTAACTTTATTAGACCGATTCGTATTAAAATCTGCCTATTCAGTCTTTTCTTATTGTGTGACCTAAATAACTGTGATCTTCTACGGTACAATACTGTCTATGAAAAGCTTCTATACACACTGGAGCAAAACCACTTAGGCAGAATGATGCATTTCAGGGTATCCTGAGCACTTTGACTCACCGCGTGATTCTCCTCGTTCAAAGGTTCATGGCTGTTTGATTAGAAATATTGTGCTCGTGCAACATCTAGTTCACAGTATCCTGCTGTTTGTTGAGCCATTTTGGTACTGCAACTATTTTTAAAGCAGTCTGTTTGGTCTGAAGGGCTCCCGGGGACAAGTAACACCAAAAAAATAAAAATCTGCAGCAGACTATACTTTAATCCCTCAATAACATCTCGCAAAAAAAAAAACCTGCAGATTCTACATAAAAACAGGAGCATTAATCACAGAAGATGATTTGTCAAGCAGTATTGAATTGCACGGCTTTGAAAGCTGTAGAAGCAATTCTTTAGATGAAACTTCTCACACAGACTCTTAACAGCGCTGCTGACCATAGTCACTGTTAAATAATAAAATATAAATATTCGATAAAAAAAAAATGTAGACATATCATGAAAACCTACATTTTTCTGGTTGTAACTGCTAAAATCAGGTCCCCGGGGCATCCACCAACCAAGGAAACGTGAAAAAATTAACCTGTAACTTTGTTTTAGTAAACAAAGCCTGCGTCTGATCTCGCTCCCCTCGTGACATTGAAAAAGGAATCTCATTATAATAATGCCACCCCTTAATAACTTTCCACCCAAGACGCCTTCATTTTGATTTCACAAGCAACAACTGGGTACCAGTTCAATTACCATGGCGAAAGTATAAACAAAACACACTAACAGAGGAAATGCAGTGGATTTATTGATTTATTTACTGTAACTTATAACCACACAGATGTAATATAAACCTGTGATTTATTTTCAGTTGTTTATGTGTAGTTTACCTTCACATACATAATTAACTGACAGTTTTTGTAACTCGTGTGTTTTTAATGTGAACTTGTGTGAGAATGAGAACATAGTTTAGTACTCAAACGCGTTTGAAAGCCACTTTCTGTCCGGGACTTTCAGATGTGTGCACTCAGAAAACCGTAACATGTCAGAGGTTTAAACTAATATGGTTTAAAATGCATGATTTCAGCATGATAAACATAACAATCAGGGTCAACACAGATGTTTTAGCAGGTACTAGCTGTAATGGCATAGATCTATTCTGGAAAAAGGGGCGGGGAGTAGCAGCTCATTCGCATTTAAAAAGACATTTTTAAATGTTTAAATATTTCCGCTTCTACTCAAAAAAAGGCATTTTTAAAATAATATAATTAATGATCTGTGGGGTATTTTGAGCTGGAACTTCACAGACGCATTCTGGGGACACCAGAGACTTATATTAAATATTGTAAAAACGGACATCTGTCTTCTTTAAAATAACATAAAATTATGCTAAAAATAAGCTAGATAGAAATGAAAATGACAATAGTACATGGTTACTGAAACCTAAACTTAAACACAAACAAATATTAAAATAGAAGCTTATTCAAAATCTTAATACTTTAATACTGTATTACTAGTTCTATATAAAAATAACACTGAACTAATAGCATGGTTTGTTTCAGTGATCTTCAAGAAGTAGCATGTTATTTGTGAATTGCTGCTTCTTCCAAATGTTTCCCTTTCCTGTGCCCAAATAAACAGATTAAGGCTAACATATCTAGTCAGCTAGTCAAGGTTTACTGTGCACGAAATGTAAATTTAGTAATCAGCATAGTGAATATATTGTGCACACATCCTGATTTGTCTAACTTTACCTTTGTGAACACTCAACTCACACGTGCTTTGATTTTTTCTTTTTCTTTTATTTTTAATTTGTATTTTTTTGCAATTTGTTGGTCCACAATGTAGTAATAATGTCCCAATCCTTTATCAAAAAGGAAAGAGTACTATAACAACAAATTACCGGAGACGACAACAACAGATGCCAGTGTACATGTTTTTGGGTTAAGACAGCATTTCCCAATAATAGCCCTTGCACCGCTCTCTGATATTTCTAATATAAATTTGTTAAATGTGCTAAGACATTTTTATTTCGTATAACTTCTAGGCCGAAATACAGCAGATGCTGGACAATAAGGAAACTTTCAAATGCACAAGTTGACTATGACCTTAATATGTTACGCAACGCTAAGCATATGTATCAGAATCGGAGAATACTATGGGCTTAAGAATGACAATAATATAGGTTGTCAGTTAATGTACGTGACCACCACAGACCAGTGATAATTCTTGCATTCTAAATTGTATTCGCAGGATATAACACAGAACCTACTCTAGGAATTGTTGATAAATGAGGGTCCAATACTTTAGCTACAAGTATATTGGGGCCTACATGGTTTAATTTCTGAATCACTCTTTTTGGCATATATCTTCTCAGCGTTCAGCATTAGCAGAACATTGAGCTACAAGAGTGGATTTGTCCTCATTCCTAATGGGCTGCAATCAGACCACTAGACACTAGTGGGCTTGTGTAACAATGTGGGTCAATGGGTGAGGGAGCGTTTGAAAGTAGATGGTATAGTGACACCTGTTTCAGTGGCAGGATGCGACCTCAGAAGCGTGACCCTGGTTATTTCATAATACCACATTTCTTAAAGTGCATGTTTTCCCTAAATCTAATGGATTTGGATTTTATTTCTAATAAAATTAATAGGTTGCCCATGATGTGCTTCACAGATTTGGAGGATAGTTGGATTTTAAAAAGGCAAAGCATTTGGTTGTAGTGAAGTTACAATAACAAGTGTTTTTTTTTCTATTTAGGAGCTCCGCACCAACAACCCTCGATACAGCAAAGGAACATACAACGACTTTAGCTACGTAACAAACAACAACCAGGAAGGCGTGAGCATGAGAAAAGGAGAACACCTGGGCGAATTCAACTTGGGCTCCACTATCGTACTGTTATTCGAAGCTCCACGGGATTTTACCTTTAATTTGAAAGCAGGCCAGAAGATCCGTTTTGGAGAACCTCTTGGGACAATGTAACGCCTACGAGAGGGGAACGGAATCTGATGATGGACACACTAATCTGTGTGCAGATGCATTCAGGGTCTCAAAAAATAATACACTCACATTTGCAGAGATGTACTCTGTTTAAACTGAGATACATGTGTGTTCATATGTACTCAATCAACCACCACTGTTGCATTATTGTCATTGAGTTCTCACAGTCTTTTGTTAGGGTACATAGGGGTATATTTTTTGTTGTTGTAAGGTAAGCAAAGCTTAGACCATCACGTTGTAAAGTATTTGTTTACCATGAAATGCCATCCTGAATTTTTTTGGGCTCTAAATTATTTTTCTATTTTGTTTTAGTAAAACGATTGTTTGTTTTTATGTTTGCCCATATTGCCTTTGGCTTGAGTCAACCTGTGTGAAGGGTTTGAAGAGTTCGGGCACAGCTAACTCTTCAAGCATTGGGAAGATATGAGAGGCCATCACTATTTGGGACCTTCGTATTTCCCAGTGCTTTTCTTTAAAACCGTTCCATCCGTACTGCTCTTTGCGAAGGTGCAAGCCATTTTGACAGTAAGATCTTGGCCACATTTACTCACTAAGAATGAGTTTTGAAAAAGACAGGCAACAAATATCACTGCCGTTGTTTTCTGGCATTGAATTATGCCTTTGCTTGTTGGTCTAGCAGTTAGCTGGGAGATAAATGTTAAGTATTAAGTTGTCTCAACTTGATTAGTGCCAAAACACAAGATATATTTTTACTAACATGTTTTTTTCTCCGTTTTGATATGAATCAAGTTATTGTGATTTTTATTTTTTTTTAATTTTTTTATTTTTTGGACTTTTCTTTTATTAACCAGCACCCGACAAGTACTACACCCTGAGCTAAGGATAAAGACCCTCCGGACCCCCCTAATCTGGACCATAATCTGTATAAAGATTAAGGGAAGGACTTTGAATGTGTTGAAAGCACTGGGCTTTTCTGTGCACTGGGCCACACTTCTTTTGGAGAAGTCTTGTTAATTCAATTCATGTAACATAGACATTCATTTCAGACTAGTTCAGTGCGCAAGAAACATGTCATTAATAAATTTTGAAGATTATTTAAAATGTCCTGTTGTATAAAATTGTGATATTGTAATAACATCAAGTTTTGCCCACAATAGCTTTTTTCCTTGGGGTTTGTGTTTGGCAGCTTTCATAACTTGTAAGGATAAAACAGTAAGTGGAATGTTAATATACACAGTTTGTGGTGGATTAGTACAGTAAGAACTTTAAAGTTCTTGGGACAGTTTGTGTATTTATACATGGGGGGAATATATAAAAAAAGGATAAATCTGATCGCGGTATTTGAGTAAAGTCATTTATCATTACGTAAGCCTGATTAATATGAACAAAATCTCAGCGGAATATGGATTAAAATGTCAGAGATGCTTTGAAAGTGCTGAATCAGGAACAGTATGATATATAATAATGTTACCAGCTGTTCTCTTGATAAAGATAGTTATATAAGCACAACAAACTGCGGCCTCTACTTTCTCTAATAAAAAGATAAACAGAATTTTTTTTTTTTTCAGTTCTTAGTTATTAACTGAAAATATATCAATTTGAGGCAATAGTGTGTTGTGCAGTTTTCCCTCTTTTCTTTCCTAAGGTTCCTGAAGGTTGAATTTTTAATAAGCTCTTCCTCCACTGCCACTAAGGCCAGTAGTGACTAAACAAATGTAATATCGTGCGAAGCAGCAAATCAATATGCATCTTTTAAGAAAGCACGTTAATCCTAGACTTATGAAATTAACATTATATCCCCATCTTATCCTAACAGCTGCGTTCGTTCAGTTTAACCTCATTTTCATGCGCCATATTAACGTCTATTAACTTTACCCAAACAAAAAAAAAACCTGTTCCTTTGTAAAACTGTAACCTCCACTGTCAATAAACATGACAATTCTTTTGAATTAGGTTCTGCAGTATCAGTATGATTTTGCACAGTAACTGTAGGTAACTATTTATTTACACAATAAATATAGCCTTAACGTTACCTCAAACTGGAAATGACTAAAAATGAGTTTGTGAGTCAAGCATGGTGAATACGCTGAATTAAAGACAGCTAAATAAATTAATATCAACATTTTAACCAGTGAAATTAACATCCGTAACAATTTCAAGTTTATATAATACGAAGTAAAATAGTTTTTGTATACTCTACACCCAAGTAAACGGTATTTAGAGGGTGGTTAAGGAAGCGACTTGTTTTCTTAAAATATTAACTCGCACTTGAGAGGAAAGAAAATATAATTTTATTTAAGTTTGTATCTCCCCCTACCGACGGTACTGGCAGTCTGCACTGACACATTCATTGTCGTGAGAACCACACCTCAGCACTTATTTCCATTCATTTCTCCTGGAATTTTCTCTGTTTGCAGTCAGATATTGTCGTTTATGTTTTTACTAGTGTATCCACATGCTATCCTTGCCTTCGATTTATCTATGAACAGTTAGTGACAGCTTAAGTGACAATTATCAAAAATCACCGCCTAAAATAAAACTAAACCCTAACCCCCAGTTTCACAGACAAGGCTTAAGCTAGTCCCAGACAAAATTGCATGTTAGAGCTTTCTCAGATGAAAATATCTTGCTCTGACATATCTTAAAACATGTCAGTGTCATTGTTCTGTGTTAAGATGCAC
>JAUMHG010000038.1:18510997-18522356 GCA_032359395.1 Enteromius anoplus
ATATATAAGATATGCAAAAGTCTTGACAATGGATAATCAATTTACCCACATTTTAATTATTTAAATTTACAGTTTCCATTTGAATGTATCATGAACTGATCTTTACATGAAAAAGAATATTTTAAAGTTACAAATGTTTACATTAAGTCATTTTGCAGACGCTTTTTTTCTTCAAAGTGACTTACAATTGGGGGGAGGGGGGTGATAAATCTAAGAAGCAAACGGACTGAGGAAGCACTCGTATTAAAATCTTAAGACTCTGTCTCTGCAAACCTTTAGATAACTTTACATTACGCCCCTGGTACTATGCTGAAAATAAATCTACTTGAGGTTTAACAGTTAATGTCAATATTGGATAATGATAACCCTGCATACTAGAAATACTGTAGTGCTTGAGATTCCAGGTAGCAAAGTTTCTTTACCCCTGGAAACCTGCTGATCTGGACTGCACGTGTATTTGTTCCAGGAACTTGCTCTCAGGGCACGGTGTCCCAAACCGGTTCAGTCGCTGTCTGATAATACTGCCTTTACTCAGTTAGAAAGAATTTGTCGTCACAGAGACTGAATGATTCACCTTGTAGGAAACGTTGAGGAGACCAGACCTAAAATGAGTTGAAAACAGTTGTTCACAGAGACAAAGGTGATTTTATGTATCAAAAAAATATACTGATCATCGTGCCTAACATATACAGACAGCCAAAACATTTTGGTTGACGTATTATCATATTTACAATATTCAGGCTCACAGTCTTATGGTCAAAATAAAAACTGTCCACGACCCATTGTGTTAAATGTAACTATATATTGCTTTTAATCATATAATATCAGTACTATAAGGGTTTTGTGTTGCACTAAATAGTCTCTTTGGCAATCCTAGACACAATGTGTCAGCAGTATGTCTGAAGTAACCAGAAAAGCTCGTTCAATAGAAACCAAGATGGCACAACACTCATTCCACAGTAAAAGCTGAGTGTGTCTTTTTGTATATCCCTTTGAAAAAGAACAAGGGTTTTTCCTCAAGTTTCAGTTCCCTGTGTCAGACTGCATGTCAGGGTGTGGCTCAAAAAGGTAAAGAAACTTGGAGAAGTCCACCGGGACATATTGTGAAGAGAGACCACCTCTGTGCACACCAGTAAAACCCGTTTAACCTCACTATAAATTTATAGAAACACTCCATTAACACCAGTAACATTAATCAAAATAAATTAGTTATTTTAAGCACCTAAGAATGCCGTTGTTTGAGGCACACAAAGGTAAGGCTGCTTTAATGTGGTTCAGTAGGAGCAATTTTCGTGGAACGTAACAAAACAATGATGTAATCCAAATGTAAATATTTAATATATTTTGGTTTCGGTGCAGTCACAAAAGGTCACCTCTTGTTTTGTCCAAACAAGTATGATCTCCGGGTTTAGGTAAATACGAAGGGAGCCCTAAAATCCAGTCATTTTAGAACCACGTAGCATTTGGCTTCCAAAATTTGGGAGGTGGAAAGGTGGTTCCAAATTGTAAACCCATAATCCTTTGCTTCACAGGGTAAATCTTGTCTCACTTCCTCCTCCGGCAGCGGCAGCAACAGGCGTAGCAGCGTCCCACCTGCTCGTCGCTTTCCCTCACCATGTAAGCCGGAGGGGGGTTCTGGCTGCCGTTCCTGGCCTCTCCGTAAACCGGCACACTTGAGGTGTTGCTCTCTCCGGGGGTTTTGAAGCTGTTGTAGGGGTTTAAGGAAGAGTTGCGGTTGTTGTAGGTGCTCTCCAAGGCCATCGGGTTCATGATGATGGTGCTGGAATCAGTCTGATCCCGTAGTTTGGCGCGAGGGATGGTGACATCGCCATAGGGGTTCTCGAGAGAGATGTTCATGGTGTCAGGCTGGAGAAGCAAGTCACAAATGAATAATCAAGAGCTTCGGTTCCAGTTTCAGTCTGTTAAAACTGCTGAAACATTACGGATCCCAAATATCGGGGTTTTCTTTAATATTCCTGGGAAAAGAAAATGCAGCCTATTTCATTGTTTGAACATTTTCATAGCAAATAAGAAATTGGATGACAAAAACACATTATACAACAAAACCTACTCAAACTCATAAGGGAACATTATTATGTAACGTTCCGTTTATTAAAAGCACTCTGCAGCTGTGTGGTCTCCTAGCTTTAAATGCTTGAGCTCTCCAAGTCATGTGAAGTCATGCAAGTCAAGTGAATTCCAAGCATACCCCTTATTATCTTGAGGAAAGTTACAAGGATTTTTAAAACATTTTATTTATGGTAGACCCAATCTTTCTAGTTCTGGTTCTACAAATTGACTGGCTAAGCGGATTGTACATTATTGATGGGGATCCAGTGACGCTGTCTGCAGGTCTACACATCACCAGTAGGTGGCGACAAAACTTTTTGGGTGCGTCGATGAATCGTTCAAACACATTAATTAATTATTGTTTAATAAGTGACTGACTGTAAGTCGGAATAAAACACAACTCTTAGTATTTATGCCATTAAAAAGGCCTGTCGAAAATACTAAGCGTACAATAGTAGAATGCTATTCTGAATTCAGCCAATTTTGCATTGAATCATTCACTGAACCGATTCCTTCAAACACGCTGATTCAATCCTACACGTCATTTCTGTGTTTTGTTTGGAGACGCGGCAGCTGATTTGATTTCGCTAGGAATCTTTGACTAGAAATTGCGACTAAAATATAAGTTATTTGATATCAACTTTTTTTGTAAAGTGGTATAAAATAATCATCCCCCACGCTGTTTGTGGTTTATTGCTGGCCTCAATGATGCTCGGACAACAGCATGATTTCCAATCTGATATTGCTCGAATTAAGTTTTTTTTATTATTACCATTAATAAGCATATAAATGCTCAGTTGATGTTTTTTCAACCGTTTTATTGCTTAGGTTTTAAATGATATTCTGAGCTCCTAGTAAATTAGACATTGTTTATAATCATTTCTTTTTTTCTCTCTCTCTTTTTTCCCCCCCAACATCCAATCATTTTTAGACTCTAACTCTCCTATAAAACCCAAAAACAGATAACAATTAACTTTTCCTGTGTCAGTAAGTACTTCAATACAGAGAAACTGCTTACCGGCAGAGGCCTGGGGGCGATTTGTTTGGTGGGAATCAGTTTTCACAGCTGCACGCTGTTTCTGCTGTGACTTCTGTTCTTCCGTGTTTCCGAAATAAGGTAAGACAAACCTGAGCCACCAGGCTGGAGGGAAAAGGAGGAGGTGGCAATCCAGCTGACCGTGAGTCTTGTTTAAACATGGCAGTGTGTATATAACCCCACCCTTGGGTATTCATGTTTTGTGTGTGCGCGAGAGTTGGGGAGGAGGCCTGGTGAGACTTCAGGAATGCTATTGTTAAATTTACTATTAATATTATAGTATGACTACATGTTGCTGACAAACACACAATAAAAATATGCTTTTCATCAAATGAAAGCCAGATATATTTTAATATAAGTCTGTGGATGCTGTTGTGTAAGGCGGTTAGCCTATGCTTTCTGCAAACATTACACTGCTGGGCACGAGAGGAGTGCACAGCCTCTTGTCCACAACCTTGTTTTTACTTTGTTAAAAATTAACAGAAATGACTTTTTGGAGTTTGGTTGTTGTTGAAAGAGAAACAAAATGCTAACTTTACATCATGAAATTTTGTTCAATCATGAGCTAATTGTTTTATGTTCTGCAGTGTGACATGCTGTGAACTATTTTACATGTTTGTATTTGTTGTGTTATTGTCACGCAGCTTTAATTAGCTCAAAATAATTTGAGAGGCAAATTTGTCCCTTCAAAGGGTTCACTCTGAATTGAAAAATCAGTTACTCATCTTCATGTTACATAAAAACCCATTAGGTTTTCATTCATCTTCACATCACAAATTAGATGTTTTATGGTAGTTTCTGTTCTGTGTTGCCATTTGCTTTCAATTGAAAGTAGCTAAAAGTGGTAAGGTAAATGTCACTAGATGATGTCATAATTGCAAATTCACTGATCAATATATGGATGAATAGTTCAGCGGACAAGATGAGCGCTTAGGAAAGGTTTGTCCAAGAGTTTGCTATATTTGTTCCTAAACGTTTGAAAAAAGGCTCAAAAGGGGCAGGAAGTCCCTAAATAAAAGTTAATTAAAAAATGGATAAAAAGTTAATTATCAAATGTATCATATTTGATAAGCTCTTTATGTGCATTCTGAGTACAATTAAATCTGATTAAACCTTGGTTTATATGAGTTAATATTACAGTCTTTTACCTATCAAATGTCTGGTTGACTTTCGATATTAGGGCAGAAAACTTTGAAACAACATGACATTACATAATTTATGATCTATCTATCTAATATATATATATACAGACACACACATTCATTGCATTAGCAAAATGTCAAAATGGTGTTCAATTTTAAGAAGTTTATTTACAAAAATAGACATACTGTTCAAAATGAAGGCAAAAGTATTGTGATGTTCATAATTCCAGTGATGAACTATACCTGTGGTTACAATGCTACCAGCCACACCTGTTTGAAATCACTGACAGAGCAGATGGAAAAGTCATTGTAAAAATGGGTCTTAGAAGTTAGTTTTGGGGGATAAATCCAGCAAAAATGTATTTGGATATCTAAAGCACTGGCTGTAGAATAAAAAAAAAAGATATAATTAAAAACTGTTATGGGCCTACATATATATATATATATATATATATAAACTACCCATGCACCTACATTCAAAGAATTAGTCTTCCGTGTAGGTGGTTAATTCTGTTTTTAGTTATACTTTTACCTTATGATTTCCTGTTCCATTGCAGTGCTTCGTTATTCTTTGACCAGGTTGTGTTCTGTAAACATAGATTGTCCTGATGGAATGTTGTTCAATGACTGAACACAATATCAATGCACACATACTGGTTCCAACACATTCTTTTCGAGGCCTGAGAATGAGGACATTGTTGACTAGCGAGCTAAAAAAAGGCGCTACTGGGAGTTTTAAGGTGCTTCTGAAATTGTTGAGGGGGTGCCAGGCCCATCTGGACTGAACCAGCTCGGAATTCCACCTCCACCCACGTTTATCTCATTTGACGATTGAAGTTAAAAGGACTATAAGCAAGGCCGTGTCTGACTAGGTTCTGTTTTCAGAGGTTAAAGAGGTTTGAAAAGAGCTCAAGAGGCACTTCAGACCTCTTTAATCAAAGGTAGCCCTGGTAACAGCAAACACGAACATCAGCAACAAAGGACTAGAGTGGTAAGGCAGACCAAAACAATAGAAATGATCAAAAGCGTCAATGACCTCATAGTGCAGGGAACCGCGCAAACAAATCTATTGCTAGAAGAGCAAAACACATTGAAGAAAAGCATAGTGCATATGCATATATATATTTTTTAGAAACATAAGAACTACATTTTTACGTTTCTGAAGACAAAACTGTTCTAGGGTGTATCTGTGCAGTTTTTTATCATAATGGTGTTTGGTTGCTAGTGGGTTGATAAGCAGTTGTTAAAGTGTTTTCACAGGGTTTTGGCAGTTTGGCTGCGTCTGAAATCGCTCCCTATACCCTTAAAAAGGGCTCTATTTGAAGCGATAGCCTTTCATAGTGGTGTCTGAAACCACAGTGGATATTCGCGAGGTTACTCTTTCAATCGCATAATGCACTGTATAACGAGCGTGCAACTGATTGATTGGTAAATCATTTAACGAAAGCTTATGTCTGACAGAGTTCGAAATTAATTTGTTCATAACTATGGAAGCTGCCAAGTTTCAAATGGTTATTAAACGGCAAGCACAAACTATGCAAGAGTGGCAGCTCAGTGTCACATCACTTGTTTATTTTTTTACTGGACGAATGTAGGAAATCGTGAATGAGCGATGTAATCTCTAAAAAATGGTCTCTGATATTCTTCCCTGTGTTTTTTTTGTCTAAAAACTTTGGCTTCGGCTCTGGGTGGATGCTGTTTTGAGATATTCTTTAACACATTGCAGTGTGGTTGCTAGGTTGTTGTGGGTGGCTGTAAAGGTGTTGCTATGTCCGGCTGCTTAGTTACAGTGTGTACTGTGTGATATTCCAGTCTCTTGACATGGTCTGGGTCTCTTATTGAATGCAAGTCTATGGACTAGGTCAAATCACTTAGAAGCACACCTCACCTCAACATTCTAGATAAGAATAAACAAAACTAATCCTTTTAAAAATGAGAAATGCAAGTGGCTCATGATTTCAAACGCATTAGCAGTCGGGCCATTTAGTCACGTGACCCCGTGTGGAAACTGTCGTGGTATTATGATTCGATTCAAATCCTGTGGCGGTGACCCAAAAAAAAAGCCAACAGGAACTTATAAGAGACTTGTTCCCTAGTCAAACATGCAAGTGACCGAATCGCATTCCGCACCAAGTAATACAATATCTGACTTTCAGTGTGTCATTCTTTCTCTCTTTCTCATTCAGTGGGTTTCATTGACTGGGGTGTGTCATTTTTATATTAGTGATGGTACTGTAAGTTCATTTGAAGTCTTTGAGAATATGACACCACTTGTAAAACCAGAACAAAAAGCAGCACGCAATTGATGAATTCCCAAAACAAACAGCGGTAAATTAAACAAATCAACCAGGAAATAGAAAATAACTTGATCCTTACTGAAACTAGTCAAATCTTTTCTCATGCTCATAAAAAAAAAAAAAAAAAGAGTTCCTCCTTACGTAATTTCTTTACAGAATTTTACCCAGGTTATGATTCACCAGTGACTTGCTCCTCAGATGCAGTTATCAAACCATTTTAAGCCTGTAGTTATTAGACATTATCCATTATAATCAAATGACACACCCAGCTGGTAGAGGCAGGTATATCAAGTCCGTCAGAGAATCAAATAGATACACGCAGCACTACAGTTGAGACTCGCTGGGGGTCACTGAGTCACCACAGTATCCAGGCGCCAGATCACGTGGCCTCCATTGTCTTCACTGCAGTTGGTATTGGTCGTTGCATAAAGCATTGCACTGTTTTGCATAAAATTAAATTCCGCTCAACTAATTTCTTTCGAATGGCACATTTCTTGTGGTCCTTGCTTGTGCGTGTCTGTGCAGCCCACGGGACAGTAAGGTGGCTGATTTGTCATTGTGTGATTCAGAAACCCACAAGTTCCTCTGCTAAGCACTCACGATGTAAGCTCCTTTTGTGAGTTTTAGACCTGTAACAGTCATTAATAAAATTGAGCAAAAATGTGGTTTAAACAAGTTGTTGTTGTTTGTTTAAATCAAATAAATCATGGGCGACTAGAGCGATCATGAGGCCTTTGCATATTGTTGTTTAGAGTAAGGGGGGGAGGAAGTCAAGATGGTTGAGAACCACTGAACTGTGTAACATTACATCACCAAGGTCTGAACTTGAAGGAGGGCTGCAAAGGTTGAAAAAACAACATTTGGCCAAAAGGGAAAGTTAACCCAAAAATGTAAATTCTGTTATTAATTACTGACTGTTATGTTTGTTTTTTTTTAATAGGGCTGGGCGATTTGGCCTAAAATCAAAATCTCGATTAATTGAACATTTTAACTCGATTATGATTAATGAATGATTATTTTATTTATTTTTTTTTTTTTATATATTTTATTTTTTATAGTTCACTGACAAATCTTGTACAGTAAAAATGCTCACGTATTACAAGTTAGAGATTTTTGAACGAAGGGAGCATTACTTGATTTTAAAAGGAAACACACATCCACTATCTATGATTATTTATTAAACATCAATGTTGAACAACTGAAATTAAAGCACACATTGCCTAAAACAGTCACTTTGTTCTTATAAAAAAATAAATAAGAAAATAAATTATTTTCAATGTTTTTCTTATTAAAAGTAGAAAATAAGCAGTATCACTTCTAAATAAAATAACTCTTTTATATCCTATAAATAATATTTTAAACAGTGCATTTCTTGCATCTTCTGTAAACAAGTATTTTAATGTGCAATGTATCAATATACGCAGGTGTGAACGCAGGGTAACGTAACGGAGCGGGTCATGTAACTCCAGGTAGTGTTTTTAAAGGGAAAGTAATCGAAAGAATCGATTATAGGTTCTTAATGTCGATTTCGATTACTTTTCGATTAATTGCTCAGCCCTAGTTTCAAACCCGTAAGACCTTTGTGCATTTTCCAAACGCATCATTTTTTATTAAATCTGAGAGCTACAGCAATGTGTTCGAGGCCCAGAAGGGAAGTAGGGACATAGTTACAATAACCCATGTGACATCAGTGGTTCGGCTACAAAAATACTCTTCGTTTGTAATTCTGTTGCGGTCTACGCTAAGACAGCTCTCGGATTTCAGAAGATGAACGAAGGTCTTACAGGTTTTGAACAACATGAAGGTGAGTAATTAATGACACAATTTTAATTTGTGGGTGAACTATCTCTTTAAGGTTTGAGTGGTCAATATGAGCCCATTAGCTCCTGCTAGTAGTTTGCTATGGCCAGTTCTTTCAACTGAAATGAACTCTGGTTCACAGGATCTACAGCATGTTTACAGTTCAGAAGCTCCATCTTGCAGCAGATTTGTGTGTGCAAACAGAGCAATTCTTGCCACTGTTTCCTTGTCCATTTTAGAAGCTCTTTGTGCGCAAGCTGGTAAAAATACCACCACATGTAAAAGCATTTAATGAGCATGTAGCCCAGCACACAGGAATTTGGGATGTTGAGTAAGTTCACAAAATACACTTCATTAAAACTGTGCAGTCATGTTGTGAACGTATTCCTTATGTGATTTGTTTCTTTAGGTTTGGTGTTAAAAAGCACAGTGTGGTTGCAGAGTGAACCAGTGGTCATCCAGACCGAAAGGACTAAGAGAACTGAGCTGATCTGAACCGTTTTCTATTACAGTGCATTTTTGACCAGGTTTGGAAAACGCAGCAAATTGCAGTCAGTTTGAACACTGTAGCCAAATGACTCCATGACTAGGACTAGGTGGCGATGTTAGCACACTGGATTCAGTTTCAGAGTGCTTGACTTGTCTTTTTTTGTATCATCTTATTTAGAGTAGATGGTTAAGGCGGAGTTTAAAACAGCAGAACCACAACAAGTCAAAATAAACTAAAGAGATCACGTTTCAAAAAGCATGTTCTCACCTTTTTCTGTGTTTACAATGTCATGGGATTTGCATATGTCATCGTTTCTTACCGCAACACAACCCTGCACACCAGATAAGGATCGGGAGTGCATGGGAAAGTTGTGGTCTGTGTGGTGTCCACTAAGTTCCCATGCAAAGACAAACTACTCAAAACACACAGATACATGCACACACTAAACAGAGGATTGATATGACCAATGACGTCTGATCGCCCTCATTGTGCCAGCAGAAGGACATTATGAACTTGGATTTCATCCACACTGCCGGCATGTGAAATCAGAGACATACAAATATGCTGCAGCAATTGAAACTGCTATTCTGAAGAAAATATTCTGGCCTGTCCTTCTTTCATATCATTGTTCATATAATAGAACTTCAACATTTAAGGATGGCAAAGCAAATGAAAAATATTATAAATGTTTAGTGAGCTAAAGCTGTGCAGCTCAAGTGTACCTAATGCAAAAAGAATTGCTCTGTGCTGTCATCTGCTGGTGGAAAGTGTAGGATGCAGCACATCACTGTAGAATCTTAAAGGAATCGTTCACCCAAAAATGTAAGACATTTGTTCATCTTCACAACCCTCCCAAAGAGAGCAAAGATTCTTACATTAAAGTTTTTCAGAGATTTTCATAAAAATCTATAATATTTGATAGAATATTGAAACATAGTTACTTTCCCTAATTATTTGTTATGTCTGATCATGACACTTATAAATTACTTTTCTACTTTTAGGGTAGTGCTTCCCAAACCTGTCCTGGAGGATCCCCTGCCTCCCCTCATCTAACACACCTGATTCCACTCATCAGCTCGTTAGTAGAGACTACAAGAACTAAATTGAGTGTGTCTGTACAAATTGTACAGGACAGGTTGGGGAATCTCTGGTCTAGAGGTTTCGTTTATACACAGAATACCTTATATATCCAAGTTTTTTAAGACCAAAGGAACGCTATTTGTCTTGACTTGCAAGATCGACCTGATTGCACAAATACTATTTGAACTGAACTGAACTGAGCTGGGTGATGACATCACTGAATCAATAATGAGCAGAACTGACTTTAACCGAAAGGTCAAGTGTTTACTATTGTCTTCTTGCATTAAGGACACACAGTATTCCTGTGTAATACTTTAAAGCTGCTTTGACACAATCTGCATCATACAAAGCACTATATAAATAGGTGACGACTATTTCTTTAAAAAAAAAAAAAAATCTTTAAATTAATGGTTATTTCAAATCATTTTTGATTATCTTAAGATGATTTAAGATATTTTAAGGTCCTTCACAAATGATTGGTTAATACAGCATTCCAATAATCTAAAGTCACACAACCATCATTAGTTTATCATTGTACAGCAGTAATGTTGGACACACTATGTTACATTTTGTATTTTTGTTACTGGTGGGTATGTAATATATGTTGTTAAAAAGTTAATAAATATAAAGAATTAAAAAAAAAGTAATGTTGGACACAGATCTTCTAACTTAATTCAATTTTAATGTATTATTATTTTTAAAATATTTTTTATTTTGTAACTGATATTGCAATATCGTTAAAAGTGATTCATGATTATACTTAAAATATTACAAACTAAAATTGAATATTCTGTCTTTTTTTCCTCCTTTTTTTTCCGCTAAAAGCTTGAATATTACTGGGCAAGTGACTGAGTCTGGGTTTAGATAGTTAGTTTGGTTATTTCTGCTGGTTTGCCATAACCATATCATTTTGCAGCCGAAAACCAATCTTTTCAAACTGGGGAACATTCAGAAGTAGCCCTGAGTCGACACATTTAAATTTTTTTATGTTTTAGAAAGAAGTGTCTAATGTTCACCATTTATTTGATTTCAGTAGTTCGCTTTCTTATGATCACAGTAATAATAGTAGCGTGTTTGGCGTGCTTGTAACAAGATGAGGAAGGGAAGGAGACCGGCTTCTTTATAGTGGACCGTACGGTGGCCGAGAGAGCCGAACGTGCTGCAACTTAAGAAAACAAACTGCAAATTCTCACAATGCAACCAAACATGCAAACACAGAAAGACGCTGCAAACAGCACGCACCACAACAGAAATGTTTCAGGGGGACCTCAAAAAGTGACAAACCCATCTGGGACCTGATGGCTGCATCCGAAATCGCTTACTTCCCTACTATATAGTTGGTGAAAAACAGCATGCGAGGTGAGTATTATGTCCGAATTCATAGTATCCGAAATTCAGTAGGCGAGAAGTACCCGGATGACCTACTGCTTCCGGCCGAATTCTA
>JAUMHG010000038.1:18522456-18533340 GCA_032359395.1 Enteromius anoplus
TTATTTGTCCATCTTTATTAGTTGTTTGCGTGAACGTTTATATTTACTGTAGCGTTCCTATGGAAACAATAGAGTTTAATAACGGGAAAACCTGGGGCGCTGTCGTGAAATACTTAACGATTCCCCTTTACTAAGGGAAGTGTTTAAGGGATTATATGCAACACCCTTAAGTTATTGCCTTGGGTAAGGGGAAATTATGCCTTAAGTGAAAAACTTAAGGGAAAATCTTAAGTTGCTTCATGCAACCGGCCACTGGTGCTACACTATAATCAGCTAATTAACTTAAAACACCTCCAAAGGCCTTTAAATGGTCTCTTAGTCTAGTTCTGTAGGCTACACAATCATGGAGAAGACTGCTGATGTGACAGTTGTCCAAAAGACGACCATTGACACCTTGCACAAGGAGGGCAAGACAAAAAAAGGCTGACTGTTCACAGAGCTCTGTGTCCAATCACATTAATAGAGAGGCGAAGGGAAGGAAAAGATGTGGCAGAAAAATAAGTGTACAAGCAATTGAGATAAAAGCACCCTGGAGAGAATTGTGAAACCGAACACATTCAAAAATGTGGAGGAGAGATTGGACTGCAGCTGGAGTCAGAGCTTCAAGAAGCACTGTTTCAATTCCTTGTGTCAAGCCACTCTTGAACAACAGACAGCTTCAGAAGCGTCTCGCCTGGGCTAAAGAAAAAACGGATTGGACTGCTGCTGAACGGTCCAAAGTGATGTTCTCTGATGAAAGTAAATTTTGCACTTCCTTTTGAAATCAGGCTGGAGGAAGAGAGGAGAGCCACAGAATCCACGTTGCTTGAGGTCCAGTGTAAAGTTTCCACAGTCAGTGATGGTTTGGGGTGCCATGTCATCTGCTGGTGTTGGTCCACTGTGTTTTCTGAGGTCCAAGGTCAAAGCAGCTGTAGACCAAGATGATTTAGAGCACTTCATGCTTCCTGCTGCTGACCAACTTTATTGAGGTGCAGATTTCTTTTTCCAACGGGACTTGGCACCTGCACACAGAGCCAAAGCTACCAGTACCTGACCTTTAACCCCACAGAAAATCTATGGGGTATTGATGAAGAGGAAGATGCGATATGCCAGACCCATATCTGGGTCATATTTTTTTTTAAAAATAAACACTTGAAATATGCCAGTCTGTGGTTCACTGTGTGGAAGTTTCACTTGAATAACAACATGAATTAGTTTAGTGCCTACCTGGAGAAGTGACATGTGTCTTTGGCCCTGAGAAGTATTATCAAAAGAAAGGATTCGTTTTCTTAACCAGATTACTGATACTATTGTTACAGTCAACATACACGCAAAAGAAGACCATTCACACGTAAAGAAAGATATTTAAGAAGCGTTGTGTTTCATATATCCATTCTAAGCCTAAAATAAACGGCTAAGCATACTGTTGCAGCACTGGTCTCTAACATAACATAACGATTTTAGGGCGTGCTGCTTTTGAGGAACGCAGTCCAGCTCATATAACGATCTAACTAAAGACACAGCTGTTGTATTCTGCTCATGTATAAAACGTATATCTCGATTTTTCTTTTCATTATCTTAGTTATAATAACAAACTTACCTCAGGCTGCCTCGAATGCTCCGCCGAGGAGGATGTTGACCACACTCTGTGAGCCTCCCGATTAAGTTACTTATCTTCAATAGTCTTATTCTTCTGCATTTGATGTGGAAAATATCCGTCATTTAGCATTCATGTTATTTCTTCTTCTTTAACTGTTTTAGGGCATTGATGTTATTTATACTACGGGGCCGCTGAATGCTTGAATCTGATTGGCTAACGAACGTTCTGAGGTGGCAATTATTTTCAGGGAAACGCACAGCGAACGTAGTTCCAGGCAGCTCTCTTGACCGCATTACAGTTCCATATCACTTCGCATAGTTAACTGATGCTCCGATCGCGATCGGCCGATCTATAATGCGTGTTTTGTCAGTAGACACAGTCCTGTAATCAGCGATAAATGCAATCAGATGCGTGATTTGACAAACCAACAAAGAATGCAGATTATTTTAAGACCATGTAAATTGAATTGGTGGTTTTTTTACAGAGTGCTCTTCTCCGTCTTCAACCAAATCTGAGCCTGTGACGTCATCATTCATTCCTCTGTGCCGTTCAAAAAAATAATATACGCTGCGTCCGAAATCGCTTGCATCCCTACTATATAGTACGTGAAAAACAGTATGCGAGTAGTATGTCCGAATTCATAGTATCCGAAATTCAGTAGGCGAGAAATACCCGGATGAACTACTGCTTCCGGCCGAATTCTATAGTAGGCATACCATGAGCACTTTCCTATCCCATGAGGCTCCGGGAGAGGAGGCGTCATATTAAAAAAATGGCGGAAAGTGGAGACGCGGCTCATTTTAAGTGTAAGCACCTCAGGAAGAAAACGTTGTTTATTGTGATTAAATTACACTTGTTTAACACAATCTAAAGTTTAAATTGTTGCGCTGTTGTGACGACGCATGACACGTGACAGCCTCAATATGGCGGATGTAGTACGTCCGAGTTCCATTCATACTATATAAAAGTAGTACGTTCGGTTTTAAATGTAGTACCTACTTAAGAAGTGTGCGATTTCGGACGCAGCCGATTATTTTCTCAGTGGCTTTTGGTCAGAGCAGAGGAGTATAGAAGCCCAAAAGGGCGAAACTCAATAGAACGCTCCATAGCAACTGTGAGGTGACCGTGCCGCCGCCATTTTTGACTGACACCTACATAGAAACGCCATACTTAAACGACGAACTTATAATTACACATATTTACAGGGTGCTCTTTGTTGGCAAGGATGGGGGGGATTTACCCCCCTCTGGTTTATGCACCCCTGCTGAACTATTTTTATCCTCGGTGGGGATAAAATGATTCGCGAAATACGCTTTGAAGTAACTTTTTAAATGAAACGATTCACTAACTTGCCTAAAAAGACGGATTTATCATGAGAACAATCAATAATTTTATTTCGGCCCTCAAAAAACAATGGTTCCAGTTAATTAAAAATATAAACAAGGATACCGAAATAGGTGTAAGCTGAAGCCTTGTGTGACGAATCACTCGAAGCAGTCGGATCCATTTGCAGCTTTTATTATAAATCAGAGTCGTACAGGCAAAGGTCGAAATCCAGGCAAACAGTAGTATAGGGAATAGACAGAATCGTGGTCGGTAAACAGGCGAGAGAGATCGGGGCAGGCAGCGAGAATCAAAGAACCAGATAAACAATCCAAAAATAAACCAGAGAGACAACAGGAAAAAACGCTCAGAAAAGAATGCAGGGCAAATCAAGACTTCGCGAAGAAAAAGCGTGTATTCATTGTATTTATAGTCCAGATAATGATCTACACCTGGAGCCGGAAGCGGTCCAGGTACGTGGGTGAAAAAGAGTCCGGGTGGGAACTTAGAACTCGGGCGAAGGTTCCCGCTGCTGAGTAGCGGAGAGAGCCACGGAGGCGCGGCTTGTGACACCTTGCTTATTCTGCTTAGCCTTTATACATTAATAACTGATGAACAACACTTTTTACTAAATTAAGTACACAAGAAAAAATAAATTGCATAAAACTTTCCCAGGATGTACAAGCATAATTAGAAACATACATGCATAATAACAGAAATACAGATTCCAACTATTACTTCAGATTGTATACTAATACATTGACATTTATAATGATTTTTCAGAGAAAAAAGTAAATATAAAGATTCTCAACAATCTTTGAGTCGCCATTGACTACATACTGCTTACTGTTTGCCAAGTAGAAAGTAAAAATTACTGCAAACCGTTTACCCGTGTCTGTGTTCTATCGTACATTTTCCTTGTTAAAATAAAAACTTAAGGTCATAAAATTACCACATATGATGTTTAGTATTGATTTAATAGAAGCAGATAGTCATATATTTATTCACAATGTTTTAACTTTTTAATTAAAAAATACATTACAATAAATGTTACACACACACACACATATATATAACTCCAGTGACTATTGTAAGGTTTCTGTAATTTGTGTTCAAGTGCACACATTTAGCTGAAAATAGTAGTATACAAAATCAAATAAGAGATTGAAACCAGCAGCAGCATGTGTTATAGTCTGCTATTTCTGTCAAGTGCGCACATTTAACAAAACTGTAAATAGTAATAGAGAATAAAGTGGAAGTGGTAGTGAAAAAAATCTAAAAGAGAAGGAGTAGAATGGAGGTGTCAAGAATTAACTGACGAGTTATCTTTCTTGTTGATTAGGCTGAGAGATGCGTCGGTTTTGGGTGCGCAATATATGATGATTTCTTATTCTCCTTGCTACACTTCTTCCCTGCACTTCACTGACAACCTCCATCCAGTTGATTGCAGTACAGAAGCTTGTGTTTTGCCCACTCGCTCTGTCGCATCTTATAGCCACTCTCAGCAGGTGTCGGTCCAATATTTGCAGCGCGTTTCTGTGTTTGCGTTGTGAGAATTTGCTGCGCCTGTGCGGTCAAACTGATGAAGATGTTTTCTTAATGTGTAGTCGTTTTTGTTTGCATGTGTTTTTTTCTGTTTGCATGTGGGTTTTTTTTTGTTTGCATGTGTTTTATTTCTGTTTGCATGTGTGTTTTTTGTTTTGCATGTGTTTTGTTTCTGTCTGCATGTGTGTTTTTTGTTTTGCATGTGTTTTATTTCTGTTTGCATGTGTGTGTTTTCTGTTTGCATGTGTGTTTTTTGTTTGCATGTGTTTTATTTCTGTTTGCATGTGTGTTTTTTGTTTTGCATGTGTTTTTTCTGTTTGCATGTGTTTTTTTTTGTTTGCATGTGTTTTATTTCTGTTTGCATGTGTTTTATTTCTGTTTGCATGTGTGTTTTTTGTTTTGCATGTGTTTTTTCTGTTTGCATGTTTTTTTTTTGTTTGCATGTGTTTTTTCTGTTTGCATATGTGTTTTTTGTTTTGCATGTGTTTTTTCTGTTTGCATGTGTTTTTTTTGTTTGCATGTGTTTTATTTCTGTTTGCATGTGTGATTTTTGTTTTGCATGTGTTTTTTTCTGTTTGCATGTGTTTTTTTTGTTTGCATGTGTTTTATTTCTGTTTGCATGTGTTTTTTTTTTTAAATTTGAATGTGGTTTTTTTCTGTTTGCATGTGGGTTTTTTTTTGTTTGCATGTGTTTTTTTTCTGTTTGCATGTGTGTTTTTTTTTTTTTTTTGCATGTGTTTTCATAAGTTGCAGCACATTGAGCTCTCTCGGCCACTGTAGGATAGGTTGGAATCGGATTGGCTGACGAGTAGATAGGTTAACGACTGTCTAATTAATCATTCATGCTTCCTCCCAAAATTGGCTTGGCAACGTCACTTAAAAATACAACAAAAGAAAGTAACACTGTGAAATATTATTACAATTGAAAGTAACTAAAAAAAATTTCATGTATTTCAAAATCGAGTCAGGCTAAAATGTGGACAGAACCAGTGATTGGAGTGTTTTGACCCAGCAGTTGGATTACTGTGCAGAAGGTTGGGTTAAGCAAAACAGAACAACCCAATATGTTCATATATAACCCAGCATTTTTTAGAGTGTAGGATGGCAAAGCTGAATTGTCATCATCATTACTCCACTCTTCAGAAATCTTTCTAATATTATGATTTGGTGCATGTGCAGGATACAGTTGTGCTGCTTTATATGTATAAAAACAGTGATGCATTCTGTTAGGAATCTCTGATTTACTGTAAAAAATGCTGGCTTAAATATAGACAAACCTCACTATTGGATTGTTTTGGTTACTACCTAGAATATTGGCATTTAGCCCAACTGCTAGGTCAAAACAACCCAATAGCTTTGTTTGTCCATATTTCACCCAGTATTTTTAAGAGTGTAATATTGCGTAACACTTGTCTATCTCTTGGTCAGTAATAATAGTTATCTGCCAGTACGAACATCCCGTAGCTGCACTATATGAGGGGTGATGAAGGCCTCAGAACTAATTTGGCAGGGAAGCGTTGATGACAGACTGTCTGTAGGTGACTAGGCTTGAATTTCAGGCCTGTTTTGTGGCTGTAAAGCGATACACCCTCCTCCCATTCTACTTTCTTGCACCCTAAACGTGTCTGATATCTGTAATTTCATGTTTTTCCACAAAACTAAATCCAAATCCTCATTAGCCAATGTGTCTGCGCCAATTAGCCAATTCCTTCACGCTTGAACCATTCCCTTAATATATGCCACACAGAATGAAAACATTACTCAATTAAAAAGAAAATTTAACAGAGCAGTTAATAGCACTTTTGAAGATGCAAAAATGTGCAACTCTGGACTAATTATTAAAACAGCTGCTTACCGACATGCATCTCTCCTCCCACAAGAACCAATGTTTTTTTTCTTTTTCTTTTTTCAAAAGGGTGCAATTATATATGTGTGTGTGTGTGTGTGTGTGTGTGTAACAGCACAGGTTCACAGAGACAGGCGGTACTTAAATATTAAAGGCTCTAGGGAAGCACACCATTGTTTGCCCTCCATTACAGAGAGGCAGTTGGGGTTGGTTGGTTGAGAGAGAGAGAGAGAGAGAAAACGGCAACAAAGAAGGAGCCCGTGCTGCTGGGAACTGCAAGGACAACTTCAGGGAAAGCTACAGAGGGTGCACCCAAGTGTTAAACTATCTGACAAAGGATGTGAAGCGTGGAGAAACCAAGACAGAGTCGGCTGTAAAATGTTGACAGAAGTTGGACTTTTGGTACATTAAACATGGATGGAACTGCAAGCGGAACAGCAGAACCTCTAGAGACCGAGATCTACGACATACAGAATAGACACAAGGATGAAGTGGACAGGTAGACCCTCTGCGTGGAAAATTCATTTTTGAACTTACATGTGATATAAAAATTATACGTATTGGAATTTTTGCTTATTTCAGATGAAAATGAAAAACAGTGAATGAGAATTTTTTTTACTTATTTTATTCATTTTAAAAGATTTTTCTTTATTATTTCTTCTTAGGATTATGCATGTGTTTCTTATTAAATTTGAATCTTATTTTAATATATTTGCAATGATGAATTCTATTAAATAAACATGGTTCCTGCTCTCATTATGAAGACTGAAATTACTTTCATGGAAATAAAACTTTTTTTCCCCCATCAAATATTTCACATACGTTGACTGAGCATGTTTTATGTTTACGGTTATGTTTTGTGTTTGTTTGTGTGGAATAAAAAAAGAACACCGTTAGAGGATAAGAACCCACGGTACACAGGTATTTTACTGTTACATCTTGTGTATACAAATTTCATTGCTGCCGGCCACTAATAGTAAACGGATACATGCGGCTCGGCTTACACACTCTTTAACGGCTGACCTTGTGTTTCTGGAAGAGTAAAATATTGTGGGGGAAATGTAAATAATTAGTTTTTGCAGTTTTAACCAGCTGGTTTCAAAGTCATTTTTAGTGGATGTTTGAAGTTTCTTTAATATTTTCAGTCCGAATAGATTTTTATTGCTGCCTCTGTAATGAATGATCAGCCAATTATG
Source organism: Enteromius anoplus (assembly GCA_032359395.1). Lineage (NCBI taxonomy): Eukaryota > Metazoa > Chordata > Actinopteri > Cypriniformes > Cyprinidae > Enteromius > Enteromius anoplus. The sequence goes on from JAUMHG010000038.1 coordinate 18,529,946, forward strand.
TTGGCCACAAATAACCAGCCATTAAAAGTCTGCACTGAACATCTGTCAAACACAGGGAGATGTTTGTATCATACTGAGCTCGTTCTGTAGGGTCTCGGATGAGGATGGGCCTGTGTCTGAGGCTCCTGTGGAAGGGGACATGGAAGCAGGAACGCAGAACTCCAGGGACAGCCGAAAACTGGACTGCATCATCTGCTACAGTGCGTATAATCTGGGAGAGAGACTCCCCCGCAAACTTTATTGTGGTCACACGTTCTGCCAGGCCTGTCTGAAGCGGCTGGACACCCTCATCAATGAGCAGGTGGGATTCATGCTGCCATCACTAATATCACTATTTTTGCTTGTCTGCTAAACTGCTAATAATCTAGCTTTATTGTAGTCAGATACATCACTACACTTTACAACAAACTATTTAAAAAAACCAAAACCCACCTATTTAAAAAGTTCAATTGCTGCCTGACTTCTTGAAGAGATTAAACAAGTTTTTACTTTCAGATATAGTTTCCAAATAATTTCCCACAAATGTTAAATTGTTCAAAAATCTATTTAACTTTATGAATATATTAACGATCAAGTAGCCTATATTACAACTACTAGATTTTTGTTACCGTCACTACAGCATCTGCTAAACTAACCGAAACCATAGCCGCTTATTAAATATATAACAAAAACAAAAATTAATATAAAACTAAACATTAAAATGTGTTTTTGTGGCCTCTGACAGAATTTTGTGATTTATGGAATGATACATTTTCAGTTTTTTGTTCTGGAAATATATGCAAATAACTTTACAATATATGCACATTTAAACATAACATCATCAGACAACCTGTAATACAAAACAGCTGAGGTACGTACCATAATCAGTCATCTGTGGAAGCTATGAATGTTTTAGAACTAAATACACTTTGCACTATTATTGAACTAAACTAAATCAACACTGAAAAGACATGAGCTGAATAATGATCTTATGTGAAGCTGCTGTATAATTAAACTGACTTTGCTTCATAACTAATGAACATTTATTACAATGAAACTGTTGCTGCTAAACTAAATTAAGCTGAAAATGACAACGCTGCCCTATCCGAACGGCTTTACATCTAAAATACATCTAGAACTTTGCAACATTAAGTTATTTTCTACTTAGTTTATCACTGTGAAGTTTTTAATCGATCTAGATTGTATAAAGCTATATATTTATTTTTTAATAGTTGATACATTGTATCACGCCACAGCTGAGCATGTCAGGTGTTTGTAACCGATGCGCTTTTTCCTGTAGATGTGGATCCCCTGTCCACAGTGCCGTCAGAACACTCCTCTACCTCGCGGGGGCGCCACTGGCCTAGACCTAGACCTAGCAGCTTTTCTGGGTGTTAAAGCTGAAGTGGAAAACCAGCGAACCTACAGCCAGAAAGCGCCGCTGGAGACCAAACCCTCCTTTATAAAGCAGCCAATCACAGACCAACCACCCTCAGCATGGGCCAATGTGGCAGTGGCAGAGCATCGCTTCCACCGGAGCCCTTGTTGCAAGCACTGTCTGCTTTGCTGCTGGTGGTGCTAGATTCACGTACATTACGCACAAGAACATTTAAAAGAATGGACATCCCACCACAGCAGAATTACTTTACAGAATTGCCTGGGACAATAAAATACATTTTATTTGGATACCCAGTGGATGAGTAATAAGTCAAATTCTACAAAATTCAGTGATCAAAATGGAATAGGAGACATGGACATGAGAGACAATTCAACGGAGAGATTGGATTTCAGATCTTAGACAATCCACTAGAATTAGAGTTGCTTGTTACAACAATTCAAACCGTGGGGCACATGTGATTGTATTTCCTGTTTTAATTGAACCGAACTGTCAATCAGCTTCCAAGTTAAAGATCTCCTTTGTTGTTTTCCAGCTCTTTAAAACTAAACTTTAAAAAATATAAGACAGTAAAAAAAAAAAAAGCAAAAATGAAAACGCATCAAGGCAGACAGAATCTCATTCCGCCATCCAGAGTTTGAAGGTCCGGTCATAAGAGCAGGTGGCAATGAGCTGTCCGTCAGGTGAAAGGTCAAGCCCCATGACTTTCCCTTCATGACCCGCCAGAGTCTTCAGAGGTGACCAGCCAGGATGGGTCCACACTTTGGCTGTGTTGTCATATGCTCCAGTCAGCAAAAAATACCCATCGTTGGCTAAAACAAAGAGACTCTGTTAATATCAACACTGCAAAAATATTACACACATTAGCAAGTTTTGCACTTTGACAGTGAGTAGACCTATGGACCTACAAAAATCCTCTAAAATATTAGTTCACCCAAAACCTTGGTGATTTTTTCTTTTGTGCAACACATTTTGCTGAATGTGCACAGTCCTTTTTTTTTATTTTGGGAACTTACTGAGTTTGATGGGAAGAGTGGTTTATGTATGAATGAATAATCTCTCAGTGACTCCTAATAAATGTCCTCTTGACTTGATCTCAACTACTTACGTTGGAACTTGACTGAAGACACAAGGTTCTCATGGGCAGGAATCGTGTACATACACCTTCTATGACGAAGGTCCCACACTTTACAGGTGTTATCTCCGCTTCCTGTTGCCACATGAAAGCTGTACAAGGAAGATTTAGGGGTTAATCATAAAACTAAGCTCAAATACCAGTAAACAGCCTTACTAAGTCTTCTACATATTCATCTGACCTTTCTTTTACTTACCCGTTTGGTGAGAAATTGATGCTATAAATCTCTTTGTGGTGGCCTTCCAGGAACATGATACAACGACCAGTCCGCAGGTCCCAGACACGAGCAAATGAATCCAAACCACTGTACGAACAACATTAACACAACAACTGAAAGATTAATAAGCCAAATATAAATCATTTTAAACAACAAATCAAAAATGTATATAATTCAACCAATCAAAAGCAGACTGAATGAATAATAATGTGCAAAACTAAGTGGTTCACTGGTAATGCAAATATTGCGGGACCAACGCTGCTATCAGAGAAATCAGTTAATATTAAGAACCATATATAATGGATTAAAGATCATTTTATACTTTGCGTTCTATACTAAGCATACTTTTTACTAAGAGCATCAAAGTAAACGTATAGACTTAAGTGTTGTGCTTGTTCCTTTACAAAAACAGTGGAGTGCCTCTGGGTTCAGTGCGAGGCCCTTACCCAGTTCCTGCCAGAGAGCCATCTGGGTGGAAGTGCAGGTCATGGACACCTTTACTATGACCCTCTTGATGCAGAATTTCTTCTTGGGCTTCAAGATCCCAAAGTCGCCAAGAGTTATAATAGCTAAAAAAAAAAAAAAAATTTGTAAATTATGAAGAAAAAGCTGTACCCCCAACACCAAAAATTATACCAGTGTTTTGTATTTACCTCTAAACATATACA
>JAUMHG010000038.1:18533371-18549769 GCA_032359395.1 Enteromius anoplus
ACATTCATACCAAGTTGTTCCCAGAAAGCGCCCAGAGGGATGCCAGGCCACCTGAGCCACCCTCATAGCGTGCCCCTCAATGTCTGCTACAGGCTCATCACTACGGATAAGAACAAATAAAATGTTAAAATGTTTTGCATCAGAAACTGAGACTAAAATTGAATGAATATTAAGAATACAAACCTGTCTAAACTCCACAGCTTAACGGATCCATCCACAGCACAGGAGGCCATATTGATATCCGACTCCTCGAGCGTGAGTGTGGCTTGAGGGTGAAAACTAATCGCTCCCACGTTGGTATTGTGACCTGAGAAAGAAGAGTTCACCTTCAATCAATCTAGTGGTAAAACTTGTATTGTAACCAAGAATGATAATAAAAAGCTAAAGAATAAACACTGAATAACATTTGTTTTGTTTACCTCTTAATGTCCGTACAAGTGTACAATCTGGGACTTTCCACAATTTACACAAGCCACTCCTACAACAAAGAAGTAGTATCGAGTTATTTTCATTTCCATGTCAGCCTCTTCAAACAGAAATCTCACTGGATTGTTACAATACTTGTGAAAGCTCTGTTTGGAAATTGCATACAAAAATATGGCACACAAAGAATATATAAATAACCTACTACTTCAAACTAATGTTTTTGTGAATGATGTATGTATATAAAATAAATGAATACATAACAATTTAAAAATAAATGAATAAACATACCATGATGCAGTCACAAGCAGCTTAGAGTTGGGGCTGAACTGGCAGTGAGATATTGGACGGTCATCACCAATTTGGCTGCAGAAGTTATTCACATTCTGAATAAAATGCAAAAATAAATTACCCACAGAATTAAAAGTGAAAGAAAACGACAACACATCGTAAGCCGGTGGCATACCCGTAGGGTCTTGTGAAGCTCTTGCTGTTTAACTGTTCTTGTCGACTCTGGAATCTCTTTATGTGCTCTTGCAGCATCTAACCTTTGCACTGCTCTAGAGAACCAAACAAAAACACAAAGCTAGCCTTTATAAACATACAATACATACATAATGCTGCATTTTAGATTTAGATTGTTAGATACAGGGAATAATATCCATCTTCTGTTTACCTGGGTAGTGAATACTTGGCTAACCAAACACGCGCCTCTTTTAGAGATGAAGGTCCTTCATGGTACCATGTCTGCTGATACTGCACAGAACACATGCATAGGCAATCACCTTCCATGAGTCATTCAAATCTACGATACCTTCCTGAAATCAGGATACAACAAATCACAACAGGTGCTCTTACCTCATCTTGAGACCGTTTTGCTTTTTCATCCTCTTTCTTTGATTTCTTCAAGGCATCAGGACCAACAACTGAAAGAATGTTCCTCAGTCTGTGTAGAAATAAAAAAACAACAACTTTATTTAGCAAGGAAGAATTAAATTGATGAAACGCAACATTAATATAATGTATATGATACAATGCTGCAAAATGTGTATCACGTTTTTGACAAAAATATTAAGGAGTACAGTTGTGTTTTTATGTGTAATGATCAAAGGTTTTGAGCAGCAAATCAGTATATTAGAACGATTTCTGAAGGTTTATGTGAAGCTGTATAAATCCAGGTTTACTAGCACAGAAATCCATTTCTTTTGTTTGTTGGTCAGATGGTAACATTTCTGTTTTTTACCTAAATGGGCAATTCTTGCCCAAAATATGCTGCTTAGCTTACAATAATCATTCAAATGTGTCCACCCACCTCTCTCGTCTCTCTGCAGGCCCCTCCCCAAACAGCGTGATTGGCTCGCCAAGAGCTCTGAGGCAGGCTTTGACCTCTACATCATCAGTAGAGACTGTGATTTGTCTCGCTCGCTTTCTTCGCTCAAACTCTGCCAGCACTTCAGCCTGTCGCTCACTCACACGTTCCTCCATCTCCATACACTCGCCTGAGGAGAGGAAAATATCAAACAAATAATACTGCTAAAGAGCAAACAAACATCATTTACAGACGGTCACAGATTAAGCCTGTAAAATTTGACTTTTAGAAAAAAACAACGACAACAAAAACTTGTTTTGTATCCTGAATGATGCATTAGGATTTTATGGTCTGTATCATATGATACATTAAATATATGGTGCATTTTATTAACATGGAGCGTTTTCTCAATAGGCATGATGTTCAAAACTCTTTAGACTTTATATAATGTACTGCCATTAAAATAAATGTTTTTTTAAACCCCCAGTCAGTGTATCATATCAGTAAGATCTGTTAAAATATTGTATACATTTAAAAACTAACATTTTAGTATATATTTATAAAAAAAAAATAAAAATTCTTTAGTCCAGCAAGTGTTAATCTTAAAGCATCACTAACATAAAGTTACTTGTTAAATTTATAAAAAAGAAAAAAAAGGGGGGAACATATACGGCAGTCAACATTTGAAGTGGATCAAAAGCTTTGATCAAAGACAAGAAAAGGGGCCTGTTCCATGAAACAAGTTCACCAAATAAGACAGGCTTTTGGCAGATAGTCGGACTTATTTCAAATCAGACTAACTGAAATAAACCTGGCTTATTTGGTAAACTTGTTTTATGGAACAGGCCTCAGGTATTGTTTTTGTTTTAGGACAACTTTGAGGTTTTGATCCACTTCGAATGTTGGCTACTGTGTGTATATACATATATATATATAAATAAATATAAAGATAATTTTGCATTCTGACTATAACATTAGCTATCTTGAAATATCAAGCTTACCACTGGAGATATTAATATTTCCAGCCTGAATGCCAGCTTTAACAGCATCTTTGGCACCGGTAGATATTCCTTCACGGCTGAGACGCTCTTTCTCCTTTTCTTCAAGGCTTCCATAGAAGATCCTGGCCTTTTTCACAATTGGAGCTTCGTCTTCATCCGACATCTTTTCAACTATTTGTCCAGCAACCACAGAGTATCTGATTTATATATATATATCTAAAGAAAAAACACACAAAAAAACAGGCATACTTTTGATTGACAATATCTTACCTACAAGCATGGACAGCTGTACATCGTACAATATTAACCAATCTAACTTTTACTTTGGTTGATGATATATAAAATACTATCAAAAAACTTAGAGCTATTAAAAAGGTGATTTCTGGAGGACAAATTCAGCAAAACAATAGGATACTGCTGTGCACCATTCAATGTCAGATGGGAGAATAACTTACTCTATCAATTGAACTAAAGCACCATGTAAATACAATTGTATATGAGCAGTAATGCTACTACCATATGATACATCACTGTAACGTTTCCACAGTAAGTTCCTCTTTGTAGAAACTTATTTTACCTGAACCAAGAGAAGCTAATGAAAGATCAACACAACAAGCTCAACTAACTCTTTACTCACCTTTATCTTTTCACAAACGCTCAAATAGCTTTTCTTTAAAACGGCTGTTTGTATGAAATCTAATGTGTATTATCTACAAACACGACCACACGACGCGGGCTACCCGGCGCACAGTATGTCGTCATATCCGCCTGTTTTGCTCTCGGCCAAGAAATATAGCGACATCTAGCGGTTGAACTCACGTTGGACCGCAATGGAAAACACTGTCCAGGACTCACTAATGGCGCTGTTAAATTACCAATGTAACATTGTTTTTTCTTATCACGCTGAAGTGTGTTCTGCAAGGCCTCATTAGGGCCCCCAATTGTCCACAACAATATTTGAAGCTTGGCCCCAAGATATTCTTTTTTCAATTGTTCCTTATTTACTAATAACGGCTTTTTACGATCTTAATAACTCACTTGGCTTTTTCAGTCTAGAATTAGGTTTAATTAATATTTTCAGACTCAAACAAGAGAATGATTAAAGATGTGAATTAAAATAAGAAAGAAGAAGGTTTTTCTGTCGACTCTTTTTCTTTTCTGTGCGCGCCAACTACATTTCCCATGATTCCCTTCGGAACATCCTATGGAGATAAAGCGTGTGTGAAAAAGCGGTAAGTGGTGTGATGTCAAATACTAAAATATAGTTTGAATTCTTTGCCATTCATTTGTCATGTTGAATAAAATAAACGACAGTCTTCATAGTTCAATACTTAGATGTTTGTGACTGTTTAAGGCTCGAGAGTCCTAAGCTAGTTAGCTCGTTAGCATATAGCCGCTAAACAATTACGTTACATTGCTGCAGCCGGACACGTTAAAACCGTCATTAAATTGACGGAATATGCATTACTCGATGCTGAACTTTAAATATTGATACAGGTATTATGTATACAGATGACATCAGCGCGACTGCAGTGATAGTAATTATATCAAAGCTATGCCAACATTAACGTTAATTTCCTTCAGACAAATGTGAACAAGAGTTAACATGGGTTTATCCCACAGATTCATAATACAACTATGTTCATAGCTAAGTGTTTTAGACACCTTGACTATTGTTATGTTTTATGCGCTTCCAGGCAGCGAGAGGCCGGGGATGTGAAGATGCTGCGCAGGAAACCCACGCGCCTTGAACTGAAGCTGGATGACACGGAGGAGTTTGAAAGCGTCAAGAAAGAGCTGGAGGTAAAGTCTAGATAATTCTCCTGTAACCTAACTTTTTCACAAAAAGGAATTCTGTTGTAAAGGAATTATCCTTGATTACAATATGATTACAATACCTGAATCTATCCTACATCCAACAGTGGTAAGAACTCAAAGCTTTATTAGAAAAGGAGAGAAGCTGTTCTTTTTTTTCTCAGTATAGCCTTGATAAGCAGGCAAAACAAGGTAAAGAATGTAATACTTCTGTTTAAAATAAGCTGGTTAATCCACATATTTCCTGTGCTCCCTTGATGCTCTGTGTGAATTATGAGTAGCTTCTGTTAAACTGTAAACAAACGACATTAAGCATTTTCAAAAACTGTTACTGAGTACAGTGAGGTGACAATCATTCTGTTCACCCTTCAACCACTGAAAAGAAATTTAAACCTGAAACCTGAATCTGTAGCATAAAGTGATGTGACATTTGGCCAAGTGTGGTGTCCCATATTCAGAATTTTTGCTCTAAATTTAACCCACAGACCCAAAGCAGTGGGCAGCCATTTTTGCTGCAGCGCCCGAGGGGGAATTGGGGGTTCTGTAGTCTCAGCCTCAGACGTCACGCCCACGGAGGGTTGGCTGAAAGTCTGATGCATTTGGTACACTTTTCTGGAAACACTTCAGCAGTGTCGAAGTTGTCATCTGATTGGTTGAATTTGAGCGGATTTCCGGGGGGCGTTTATTTTCGGTCCGCCGAGAAAAAAAGCGCAGACGTGTAATTGCGGGAAAAAAACCTGTTGTGTTTACATGAGTGACAATAAGCATTTATTAAGATGAGTTAAACATTGGATTCTCAAAAGTATGTGATCCAATTTTACTAGTTGTGTGTCTCCTCCTATCTATTATAGAAGATCAAGTGAAGTACCTAGCTCAGAAGGGGATATCATCCGCGTTTGCTGGCAAACATGAAACAACAGACGCTGACATCGCAGCTGGCCGATTCAGTATTGTGTTCAGTTCTCTAGAATGGCTCGTGGGTGTTAAAAAAGTGGAGAGATAAGCTTCAAACAGATGTTTACCGCGAGCGTCGTATCGGGATTTTCTATGCTGACTGACTTGTTGCACGCCATTCTGTTGTTGTGGGGACATTTCCACGCCCCCGAAACGTGACGCTGAACGAGACGAACTGGGATTGGTTCTTTGACATGTCCGTCAATAGGCCTTATGGGCGGGCATTGCTAAAGTAAGCGGCTATGAATTCCAGACCTTCAAGCTCCATTCACACTAGCAGCGGCTTCTGTGGCTGCATGTCGCCAGTGGGCGTTCTCATTACTGGTCGCTTAGTTACGTCATTGTTGACAGCGAATCAGGTTTCTTCCTGCTAAATACAAACATTTTGGAGGCAAAAGACTGAATATAATATAAGTATACTGAGTCCATACATACAAACAAAAATGAATGAGAAACAGAGAGTACTTTTTTCCATTTGCGTGAGTTTATCTAAGGCAAAAACGCAAACGCTGTTCCGTCTGTGTCCATAAAATCATTCCATGCCTCATTTTTTACATTTATGTCCCTGTATGTGGGCAGGGACATATCGTATAAAACAGGAAAATTGCTAACAGTTAGGATTAATTTCCTCTCCATCACTGCTGGAGCTGAAAAAAATGAGTATGATCACATGAGCACTATCATCTTCTTTCCTATTGGCTGTCGCTCCCGAGAGTCGCTCTTCATTTGCTTAAAGTTGAGAGATTCTGAACTTTGTCACGTCGCTGGACACGCCCACATCCGGTCGACAACGGTTGCTGACGGCCGCTGTCACTCTTGTCGCCAGCTCACCATTGAAATGAATGGGATCACGTCGTTTTGTCGCTGCTAGTGTGAACGGGGCTTCAGCTGTCAGTCAGGTCTGGCCACGCAAGACTAGGGGTTCTGTGACTTGCCAAAGGACACTTGAGTCACACTTCGCTTATAGTAATAATACAACTAAAATGTGGAAATACCATATGTGTAACTGTAAAGTAGCTTCTGGTTTGAGCTGGACATTTATCTTTAACACGTTTCAACAAATATCTGCTCTACGATCTTTAAACAAAGATGGTTTTGTGTAAGTGAATATTGATCTTCTTTTAATATTCTCCATATTTATTACCCATGTCTGTCCAGAGTCGAAAGAAACAGAGAGATGAGGTGGATGTAGTTGGTGTCGCCACATCCAGCGAGATGAGCGGAGCTTCAGGTGGCGGCACGGATGGGAAGACCAGGGAGCAGATGATCCACGAGCGAATCGGTTACAAACCCCACCCAAAACCAAACACCTTACCATCACTTTTTGGAAACCTTCAGTTTTGACCATTAGCCAATGTGAAAAAATGGACTACCAAGGTCTTGAGAATCTGCATCACACACATACATATGATTTGAGGATACCGGACCTGAAATAGACTGAAAGCACATGCATTCTGGGTTTGGTTAACTGTGTGTTTGTGATAACCGATTACAAAAAGGACTATTTTTCTACTCGAGTAAATAAAATCTTGTTAGGTGGATGTGGAAAATTGTATCTTTTTGCTTGACTGTAAAAACGAGGAGGAGAAACATTTCATAGGTGAGCCAAAACAACAGGTCGGTTTATAAATGAGGTGGTCAAGAAGTATTTTCGAAGTCGTACAATATTTATTCATCATTTTCGTAATGATTACAGTACATTACTCTACAGACTTGACTGAACTGTAAACAGACTAAGAAATCTTGACACTGCCACAGCACTGGAAATGAGGTTCAGTCTACAATTGTAGTTTTTCCACACTTAAGACAATGCAAACCTACTTTGCTCTTAAAATAAATCTGTGATATGAATACCCCGTGATGGAAAACAGAACCTCAGATCCAATTCTACAAAGCGACAACTGCTACAAAAACATGATGTGAATATTTTATTCTTTTAGAATAGATTTCTGCTTTAAAACAAAAAACAGGCTTTCTTCTAAAACCCCACACGCTTACTGGTTTAAAATGTGGTTTCTCAGTAAGAAAGCTTTGTTTACAAGCAATTGAGACACTCTTTGGGCACTTTTATTGGGTCCTAAATGTAAAAGGCACACTCCTTTTAAGTAAGGAGTATACTTATCTTCATTTTCCACATAAAATTCACATTCCGAGACCCAGTAACTATCAGAGCGATGACCTTGATGTTTTTAACAGCTCATGATTTGCTCAACATCACAAATGCGCCACAGTTTTCAGTTTAAAAATGTCACAACGTAAAAGGATCCACATAAAGATTGCCAAGAAGATTGTTAACAAGAACAGTTGAGTGTTACAAATATAAATTATAAAACAAAATCGGTGACACTGGCATCAGATATAATTTATTTTCCACTAATCCCCCCCACCCACCCCCCCATATTTACTTAAAAGCACTCCAAAGGGAGCAAAGTTTGACTTCAAACTCTGCAAACTCAAGAGTCCCAAAACCTCTCTTTCTTGTGCAAACATCATTCAGTCCAGTGTTTATGTCTAAACAATGGTCACTGATTATTAACGGTCGTTTCAGCGGTTTGAAACACTTGGCCATAACAACCTCAATGAAAAAAAGAAAGAAAAAAAACACCCTTCCACCGCTAGTGCTTGTGTATTGGGTCCACCAGATCCAGTTTGGCTTTTAGAGTCTACGGTTGCCCTCTTGGAGGTGTGTGTGTTCCCTCGTTTAAGGCAAAGGGTTTAGTAAGGCTCTTTCACACCCAGAAGCACCATCATAAACATAATTTGTCAGATCTTACATACAACGTCAGTTGTGTACTATGGAGGTAGACTGTGATGTTGATGATGAGCGGTTGTTGGGATATAAAATATGGGGTTAATTGGTATAAAAAGATTCAAAATTAAGTTTTTAAAATGAATAGAAACACAAATCATATAGTGCTCTACACATATTGAGTTGCGGTGCATGTTGGGATTGTGAAGTGGGTGTTTTTTTGAGGTTATACACAAGAAAGGTTAATGACAGTGTTCTGTAATATCCACCACTACTGCCTTCTTCCAGCTGAACAGGAAGTAGCCGAAGCCGGCGCCTGCTGCCACTGCGATGCACAGGTATCCGTTGTACGTCATGAACACCAGCATGAGGAAGTAACTGACCACCACTTGAATGATGTGCAGAAACGTCTGTAAGGAGTGCGCTAGACTCAGCATTCGCTGGCTGGAGGAGAGAACGTGATGACAGGTTGTCAGTGTGAAGAAAACCGGGGAAATACATGTTTACCTCTCAGAGGTCACTCGTGTGGCAATGACTACATAAGTGGGATGATTAGATCAATGTAAACAGGTTTAAGATTGGTTTATGTTTGCCTGTAAAAGGTTTCAATTGGAGCTTGAGGTTTCCAAAGAGAGGGGTGCAAGGTAGTGCTTAATTTTTAAAACAGAATGAAAAATCTGAATACTAAATATGACTACACTGATACATCTGATAATAGATATAGGTGTCATTCCATTTAGCTTTAATACGAATATATAAAGAATATAAAGGTCAATTACTTTATTTTGCAGACATGTCTTTATATTATGTTTATTGTGCACCATTTTTCATGTCATTGTTTTAGTAAATCTAAATTATGATTTAAAAGTCTACATTACGACAAATATAAGAAAGTCCATAATGTGAGATTAAAAAGTCATCACATTAAAATTATTTCTTAAAGTGTATATAATAATTATGACTTGCATCAGAGTTTGTCAACTATTCGTAATGTTGAGTTTTTGGTAAAAAAAAAAAAAATCTAAATTATGACAAAGTCATAATTAAAGGGATAAGAGTCCATAATGGGAGACAAAATGTCCATGACATTGGAGTAAAAGTAAATAAATAAAAAATTATACTAATATATATATATATATATATATATAGTATAAGTTTTTTAAAATTTTGACTTTTGTAAATGACTTTTTATGAATTTTGACTGTCAAGACTTTGGCTTATTTAATAATTTCAACTGTAATGTAATATTTTGATTATTTCATAAATCAATAGGTGAATTACCACCATTATAGTATGCCATAATTCTGGCTTCATTTTATCTCATAACAATGGCACAGTAGGACTTTTTCTTTTATAATTATTATTATAATTATCTTGTTTTTTTATTTTATTTAAACAACTTATGTCATAATTATGTTTTACCAAAGCAAGATTTTTCCTTATGTGGGAAAAATGTGTTTCCATAAACCCCAATACAACAGATCCAACATGTCAGTTTAAGATTTGATTGGAGTTTTTACCATGTATATATAATAAATAAATAAAACTTTAAGGTCAACATGCCATTGCTTTCACAACCCATTTGACATTTATTATGTCACGTACTTCACGTGAAACATGTGGAGTGCAAAGTGGCCATTCCATATCTTAACAGCACTGGCTAGATAACTGCTGAAAGTTCCTTCAAAAAGATAAGATTGCAAAAGATTTGCAATCTTTTATCATTTAGGGTTTTTTGCACTGCATTGTAAAAACACTAGTAGTCAATTCACTGACCCAACTGTTTTATGTGTCTCCATGAGCACGGTGCCATCAGATCCTGGGACAGGCATGGAGTTGTAACGCACGTTCACCTGATTCCTTCTCAGCAGGACCTCACGGCCGATCTTCAGACCCTCGTAGAACACAGCCAGCAAAAACACACCAATGCATGCGCCAACCATTTCTAGGATGAGGAGAGGTTAAAAGTCAGGAAACCTTACATTGTCACCTACTTTATCATATTGCCCCAGTACAACCGGGACTTCCTGGTTACAAAAATATTCAGCTTTGTTCTCATAATTCAGATGCATCAGCTTATTAGAACTAGAGCAATCTTGTAAAACCTGTGCAACCAGTACACTTGTCCAGGATCTTATGACATCATTCTCAAGAATGTCACTGTTTTACATGTAATAAAAGAACATTTTTTGTTTAATATCAAATTTCAGGTCCTCTGTAAAATCTGGTTTACACTGAAAGCGGAGGTTGGCAACTCACCACACTGTTTATTTAAACTCTCATTGACAGTCACTGCATCAAGTCAACGCTCATTTGCATGAAAGGTTACCTTGAAATGAATGTAATATGACTGGATAATGTTATTGTTTTGTCTGCCAGTCTGAATGACTTTGAAGTGGATAAAAAAATGTCATAATTGCATGTCATTAAAAAAAAAATCCCTTTCATATATTATATTTTATATAATTCAATTATAATTTATTTAATTAATAATTTATAAAATTCTACTTTTCACTAATTTAGAAAATCACAATGCATCTTACCTCCTGGTGTGTTGATGACCAGCCCAGCAAATAACAGCTCCACATTTTTGACGCCAAAGTAAAAGGTCATTTGCTGAAAGAATAAGTAAATCGGTGCATTTTCTCATAATGATAAAATGTTATTAAAGCAGTAGACTTAACTTCCACTAAAAAAACTACTTGAAATAAACAGATAACATGATCATGGATTCTGCCTGAATACTGACACACAGACTTGAACTCTAGGTGGTCTCACCATCATCATCATGTGATCCCCATGGCCTGTGTTGGGGGACGTCATATGGTCCCCGTGATGGTCTGAGACAGCAGACTGCACGGTTGGGTGCATATGATGACTGTGTGGATCTGACATCTTAATCTTACTTCACAGAGGTGCTGGGGAAAGAACGGAGAATAATAAAGAAGAGTTCTTCTGGATGGTGAAATACTATTCTGCTAAATGAAAAGAGCAGAACATTCTAGAGCTCAACATTTCAAGTGTTTCTGGATCTTGAAAGCAGCTTCTTTAGCAAGTTTGATGCTATGCAGGTGCCACACAAGGACAATCTGTAAGGTCCTGATCTGCAGGTTAAAAGCAGCAGCCGCCCCATAGAGCACGTCTGGACGCTTTCTCAATATCGTTGCATTGTGTTTAAAATATTAGACTAAGTTATTAAAATGAAGCCACTGGTTATTTTCAGTTGTTAAAAAGTGTTCAAATTGTGATGAAGAAAAAACAGATACAGGAGACCTTCACTAATCGAATGCCCCGACAACCCCAGGCTATTCCCCTCGACAACATCGTCCAGATAATCAAATAATTTCCTCTAAAAAACAATTACTTTACCCATTAAGCAGAAAACATGCTTTTCTAAAGGTCTGGGACAGCCTCTGGGATAAAACACACATCACAGATGGCTGTATGTGACACACACCAGACTAATGAATGTGATTATCTATACTGTTTCGACTAACTAGTAGTCAGCGTTTTTCTTTTCTAAAACTGTAGACAAGTGTTTGTCTCGTCAAACAAGCATGGAATGATATTTTTTCTCATAATAAGCTCAGATTCAGGTCTAACCAGGTCAACTGAAGTACGGTGAAAGAAGTGGAAAAATAAAACTAAGTACTTTGCTTGTATCCTGTCTTCATACACAGTCACTACTTCATACAATGTGGACTATTGACGAGAAGTAAAACTCCTCATGTGACTGCTCTAGTATAGCTTACCCGTCTGCACACTACTAGTTAAAAATGATACTTTTTTTATGTACAAAAACAATTCAAAACACCTAGTTTAACTGTCCCAAAAAGTTATTTTGGTAAGCCTTTGGACGTGTATCTCAGTATTATTTAAATTACCACGTAAATATTATAGTATATTATCCAGCGATTATTTAGTACCAAGCCATTAACACTTTCGAAACCATAGATGGCTTGTAAACATGACTAAACCTTTGCTAAATGGTGCACTCTTATGTTTCTGCCAATACACAATATGATCAAACAAACAAACAAACATAAAAATCTGACTGCTGAACTGAATTTAATGAAGTATGTCTCCACAAATAACTCACCCCAGCAAATCTGTCACTTCTCTCAGTTGGCTTCCTTTCTGTTTGGCACAACAAAACTGTACAATTCCTGCAAGCAATTCTACTCGCAGTATCTCTCGGCAAACAGGAGCAATTAGTGAGTAATGTGCAGCATTAGGAATATAGCGTGAGGCTGGTCGTGCTGCACTGACGTCTCATGTGACCTCTCATCTGCTTTTCATTTCCCTCTTCTACCATTAATCCAAGCACAAGGTTTAAGCCACACCCACAAAACCTACTGCCTGGAAATGCCTCCTCCTCTTTAAGTTCCAGACAAATTCTATATTGTTAGCTTTTCGAACATTAGCCATAAAATGATAATTATACTAAAAAAAAAGAAAATAAATAATAATACTAATAATAAAATTAAAGTTAAAGGTACTTATGTACTATAGTAGCCCCTTTTCACCACCAAATTAAAAATAAAAAAAGGTTATTGCAAATTTACATTTGACATATTTTTTCCCTCAGAGCGGCGTAATAGAATATAGAAACTTGTAATTCTTACTTTTTCTCAGAATTGCAAAATGTAAGCTTGCAATTTCGAAACAAAATGGGCTTCTATAACGTAGTGCCCAAAAATGAAAAAGTCTAAACTACCTTCCTCAAAGTAACCAGTTTGACTAGATTTTATTTACAGACCAGGTTGATTGAGAAAAGAGAGACTAGAGCATTAAAACGGATGGAAATGCAGATTATCAGAAAAACTGATGTTCTGCAAGTGTGATCAATCTTATAGCACTAAACATAAGTGCATCAAATCTATGCTAATAATTGGAAAACACACCAGAATAACACATGGGACTACGTCTATAAGCTTCCACATCAAAATGCTTTTTCTAGATCACATTTTTAAGAATGCATTAAATCTAAATCTAAATTGACTGTATCAGTATGCATGTCTTTTGTGAAACTTATTCAATAATTAAAGGCCGACTGGATGATAACAAGCGAGAGATTGCACATTTTGCATACTTTTTTGTTTTTGCACATTTCTACTTTGTCAATAAAAGAACAGCATGAACAGTGAATGAAACCTACACAATGCAATTTCATTAGTCATTAATTACATTAGGTTTTGATGTGACCTTTCCTCAACAGTTATGACACCAACCTGTGGTTGAGTTTGCTCGTAATACAGACCTGTATGTGTGTTTTAAGAAGAGCTTTATCAATGTTCAAAGAACAGCTTTGAACAATGTTCGGCTGCACAAGTGATCCGATAATGATAAAGATAAACAACAGACACTAAGGAATCAAAAAGGGAGGGGTGTGTGTGATCATGAAATTAAATGTTGTGTCTGAGTGTTAAATATTTGCACAGGTATTTCAATGCTAACATATGACCTTGTTGTCTCAATCATTATTTTAAAAAGTGATTGTATCAATGATCTTATGAGTGCTTGGATAAAAGATAAGGATTTGGTCAATCATTACTAATCGTTATGATGTTCAGACCACATGACCTTCTGATTGGCAGGTCATAAAACAGAAGTGCAAGCAAATGAATGTGAAACGCTAACTGTGTTCAATAGCACTAGTAGTGCAATCTACCAGCGTTAGTGCAGAGGTCAAGATGAGGTACAAAGACCAACTGACTCATGCAGAGCATTTCAAACCATTTCACAAGAACCAACAAATGTTAAATTTGAATGTGTATTTTGTCCGTTTTACCAGAAGTCATGGATTATATGGTTAAACAAACAGTTCTGCTCCACAGTTACAGTGAATCACAGTACTCTCTGCAAACATCCATATGTAACTGTACTAGAAACATTGGGTCTCGTTCACTAATAATTGCGTACGTTTTTCGTATTTATACGCACATTTGAACATCTCGCGAAAACTTCTCTGCCTATTTCACAACACGTATATTCAACTCGATTTTCTGTTCGTGAATTTGGAGTCTTTTAAATAAGGGAGTAATTTGCATAATAAACGATAGGGCTGGGGGATGTGCATCTCGTCAATAAACCTCTTTGATTGTTCTTTGATTAGCGGTTAATCTCCGTCAGCTGTTTTTAAATGCAGCGCCAGTTTATGAACAGAGCCGTAGATCAGTGAGAAGCTACGCGCCAAGTTTCGCGGGTGATTCAATGGCGCAGCTTCTCAGTGATCTACGGCTCTGTTCCTACACGCCCAAGCCAGCTCCATATAAGGGCTTTCCGCTAAGCGGCACTCGTCCAGAGAAAGACAAGTATGTTACCAAAACAAACAAAAGACAAAGAACTTCGAAGTCAATCTGACAAAGTCAGATTTTGTTTTGTGTTGTCTGTCTTGTTGTTTCATTTTAAAAAAAACTATGAAAATGAAAAGTAAATAAATAAAGATATGCCTTGATAGATTCATTGCCAATAAGATTGATAATTTGCTTGTGGAAAATAGGAAATTTTCCATTCACGCTGACTCGGTGCTGGAAAAATAAAGCCTGTTTTTTTGTACTGTTGGGATGCTTTGCATTGTCATATTTTCATTATTAGCCAAAAATATTACTTTTACAAATTATATGTACAAGGTATTAGTAATTATGGATATTAAGGGTGGGGGGGGGTGTTCTATTGAACTATAGAACGATCAAAATCACAGGTCAAGGTCGGGATGCTTTTGAAACAGTATAACATCCAATTACCAACTTAAGTGAGCTAAAAAAAATATTAACCTAAAAAAAATAAATAAAAAATGTAATTTGAAAAGTTTTTAAAAAAGTTTCAAATTCACTTTTGTGCTGTGCATTTCATTCGCAGAGTTCACACACACAGAGACACACACACCGCAGCGTCCACTCATGCAACAGAGAAACAATGAGGTAGTGTTACCCTGACCTGCTACTGCACTTTCATACAGATCCAGATCAAAGAACTTTACACCCTTTTACGTAACAGAAGAACAAGATATATTTTTACCAATAGCTGTCTGGTACTATTAAAGTCTACTACATCTTTCATTCTAGATCAGTGCTTTTCAATCCTCTTCCTCGGGACCCACTGTTCCGCACATTTTGTATGTCTCTGACATACTTATTTAAGGTCATGGAGCTCTATCTAAATGAGCTGATGATCTGAATCAGGTGTTTAAGTTAGGGAGAAATACAAAATGTGCAAAGCTGTGGGTCCCCAGGAACAAGTTTGAAAACCACTGTTCTAGACAATGCATATGATGTATGGCACAGGGCCTCATATCCAACCGTGCAGCAGAGATTCAATACCTGGTTTTCGGGTTCAGCAAAACAATCAACCTAAAAATAAACACACACATTGAGTCCAGTAACCTTCCTTCCCCCGCTTTTGATAGTAACTTCCTCTTCAAAGAAAACTCAGACATCCAGGAAAAAAAGCAAGTTATGAGAAAGTAAATAGTCTTTTCCTTGTAGCCTAACAACAGAGTTCCCTTTATATTTTGTGAACTTTTTCACACAACCCTATCAGATCTATTTTTTAAGGACTGAATGAATATGAGAGTGTCTTACTTTACAAAGAAAACAAAATTAGCAGCTTATTTAAATGTCCAAATTGCAGTTTTTTCATCAGCGCGTTACATCTAAGAGCTACGTTGGATTTCATTTCCTCACAGAAAGCTATGAAAAGATTTAAGTGGATGTCATATGGACTAGTTGTCCTGTGCTTATGTGTGCTTTTTATGCACTTTATTCACTTCCATTGCGCTTCCCAATTAGGGGAATATTAATATAGATCTATATTATGTTTATATGCAGAAATGCAATATTCAAGTTAAGCCAAGCTCTAAACATTATTTTGGGCCAGAAACTATAAATAAAAAAACCTTTGTAAAAATCCTTAGCCTTAATCCAGTAAATCACAAGCCTTCAAATATTGTTGACTCTGGGGGACCATGGGTTTATATACACATTAAAAATAAGAGCTGCTTGCTTAAAGGTGCCAAAGAACGCTTTGAGAGAATATTTTAAATTGTTCTCTGATATGTACATAGAAGGCATGTAGCTTAGGTAAGGGGAAAAAATGCCCAGAAACGGTTTTACAGGTCCATTTACAACCCTAGAATTTGACCCTAG
>JAUMHG010000038.1:18565206-18582977 GCA_032359395.1 Enteromius anoplus
TGGTATTTATTGATTAATTAAAACTTAATAAAAAGTAGATTTAAGCCATTTCAAATCGTGAAAGCTGAGCGTCCCGTATTCGTAGACCGTGCACGCCATCCACTGACATCCAGGGCGTCGTTTCTTCCTGCGGGACAATCCACGTGAGGGTGACGACAGGGGAGAGATCCACAATTTAGTTTTGTGGTGTATGTGTCACCAAAGGCTTAGGGGTCGTTCACATGCAGCGCGTTTTGCGCGCGCAAGCTCTTTATATTCAACAGAGCCACGCAGTTTAAAATCCAAAGTAGAAATGATTTTGTAACTGACAGCGCTTTCATGGTTGCTTGGTAACAGCAGACGCTACAGACGCACGAGCGCGAAGCGCTTTGAAATTGGTGGAGGAAACGACGCGCCTCGCGTTTTCCACTCGTTTTTAGACACTTCATGAACGTACCCTTTACATTTAATGCTAAAGTATCGTTAACGCAAATACAAACATTATTTTAGTGTGTTAGAGCAGAAAGATGCAGCTCTGGTTAAACAGCTGGATGTTGGGTTGAATGGCATCGTTGATGGATACACTGTTTATGTTGTTCATGCTTTGATCTGAATGTAAACAATATATCTGCATCCATACGTTGCATTCATTGTTTACTCCAAAATTATTCTCTTAGCCTTGTAAAATTATGGTTGAACCACGGTTGATTATTTTAATGATGTCGTTCCTGGACCTTGATCATCTAAGGACAGTTGCAGCCTACTGTATGTAGGGTCAGAGAGCTTTAGGAATTCTTCAAAAATATCCTAATCTGTGGATGGACCAAGGTCTTAGACGTTTGGAACAACATGAAGGTGAGTAATTAATGAGTGAACTATCCCTTTAGTGCACACTTAATCACTCTATCTGTACAGTATTGGATCAGTATTCAAATACTACTTCAAAGCTAAGCACATTCCATCATTCATTACATATTAGAACTCACATGACCCAAAATTGTGAAATATTGAAATGCTGCTTTTTATCACTTAATTAGAAACATCACAATTGTTCATTTGTGCTGTCCGTTACATAGGGACTACTGAACAGACATTTGAAAGTTTGATTTAAAGTGCAAAGTATTGAAAATGTAAATGTAGAAATAAAACGTTACACCCAAACATTTGAGTAAAATACAGGAAACATATCATTTAAAGGGTTATTTTACTCCAAAGTGACATTTTTGTCATTAATGACTTTACCCCAATGTCATTCCAGACCTGTAAAAGCTTCGGTCACATTTTATTTTCATTCCTAAATAGCTTAATTTGTGTTCCGTAAAGGAAAGAAGCTTTTACGGGTTCGGAATGACATTGGGGTAAATGATTAATGACAAAATTTTAATTTTGGGCTGGAGTAAACCTTTAGGTAGACACGAGTTCCAAGTGCAAAGACCACAAGTGTTGGCCATCACTCACAAATGACACTGTACTGTGCATTGCAGGTTTCTAACGTGCACTCTAGATCAGGGGTCATCAAACCTGATCCTGTAGGGCCGGTGTCCTGCAGAGTTTAGTTCCAACCTGCCACAACACACCTGCACAATCGATTATTATTTACAACTACTTGCATAACAAAGCCGCATTTCTCAAAGGCTTGCACAACACAAGCGGGTGTTAAGAGGATTTTATCTCACCGGCACAACAACTTTTCTCTCTCCTGCAGGCAAAGAAACTGAGAAAGCCCGTGAGCGTTACGACAAAGCCACCATGAAGCTACATAACCTCCACAACCAGTATGTGCTAGCGGTGAAAAGCGCACAGCTGCATCAGGAGCACTATCATGAGACTGCACTGCCTCTGCTGCTGGACTCCCTGCAGAAGATGCAGGAGGAGATGATCAATGCACTGTGAGTGGACCAGAATCGACTTCTGGGGTTTTTACACTAGGCTCACTCAAACTGTTGCACGATTGATAATCATTCAGTTCTGTCCTTTAGCTTTCAAAAACATAGAAAAAATAGTGCGCGCTACAACTGAATCCTTGAGGATTCATAAGTGGAACTATAAGGAACATGCATTGTTACTCAACTGTAAAGTTATTTAAATGGTCGTTTTGAGGTCGATCTACTTTTCTAGATGTAGGAAGGAACTGAACTGAAGAAAACTGTATAGGTAAGATTTTTGAAACTTAATTCAGACAAAGAAACATGCAGGTATAATGCTAAAAATAGCCTAGAATTTTCATATCGTGGTTCAAACAAGTATAAGCATTAGCAAAACTATAAAACGTACCCCACTGTTCAAAAGTGGCTTGTGGGCAAGTGTGCCGACATGTAGCGTCATTGCGCTTTGGGCGTTCCCTGTTTGAATCTCGACTCGAGGACCTTTCCCGATTCCGCCCACCTCTCTCCCGCTTTCTGACAAGTTCTGATCTGTCCTGTCACAATAAAGGCTAAAAATGCCAGAAAAAATAAAAATAACAATAATAATAACTTAACCAAACTTATGAACCGTTCATATGTCAGTCATGAGGGTCATTTGTTTATAATACGCTTTGGTCACATTTTATATTAGGTGGCCTTAACTAATATGTACTTACATAAAAAAATAAATAAGTACAATGTGTTCATATTGTATTTTTAAGCACTTTTGCTGCTGTTGAGGGGAATATGGGTAAGGTTAGGGACAGGTTTTGTAGTATGGGTAGGTTTAACGGTGGGATAAGGTGTAAGGGTGGTGTCAACATTGTTATTATTATAAATGTAATTGCAGAAATTAATCTTTATCAAGAACACAATAAGTGCATGATTGTACCAAATGATTACATAGTAGTTGTAGCTACCTAATATAAAGTGCAGCTTCCTCTTAAACTGTGGAGGGCAGTGTAGTCCTTGCGTTGTACTGTGTCTGGGTGTTGTGAATGCTTTGGACCGCCACATGTATTAAAATCTTTTCTTGTAGAGCTTGCGCAACCAGAGCAGCTACACTATAAACCTTACTGCATGATGTAGCCCCAATCCAATATCTCATAGCTGTCACAGGATTAGTGGAGAACAGAAGTCTCTTTGGGGTTTTTCTTTCCTTAAGCTGTTTTTTAATCACAGAGTTTGTGGTAATCTGAAGCAGAGGTTAATCCACACAAAGGAAACATTTGCAAGAGCCTTCTGGGATTGATTTAGAATTTACCACAGTATTATATATGACCGTTCAGTTTGGGTCAAACAACCATGCAGAAGTTTCTTCAATGTAGGACATAAAGTCAGGGAAAAGTTATATATTTTTAGACCACTGATTAGGTGAACTGACCCTGGAGCGCCAAACCAGTCATAAATTGCTCAGGCAATTGCTTTGTTATTCATTACCTGTCCTTTATTTTGACAGAAAAGTACTTGGAAAGATCTACACTCCTTATGAAAGTATTGTGTGTTTCATGAATTCTTTCCTTTATTTTAGTAAAATGTGAGGCACTGTATATCACTCCCATTATTAAGACCAAACTAAAACAAGAAACGAATAAAAATTGAATAAATAGAGCCTGCCACGATGTAGCTAAAATATTTAAACTGAGAAAAAGGGACGGATTAATAAAACAGCCATTTAAACTCAAGTTCTCTCATTATAATCAACAAAGTGTACATTATTATTTATACAATGTACAATGTGACCTGTATTGTATCTTTAATGTTTAATGCAAAAGAGACTTAGTAATATAAATATTCTTTATCAAGAACAACTCATGATTAATGAATTATTATTTTAAAACGTGAAATAGCCTTCAATTTACAGGCTGCATCTGTCTCGGTTGTAGACTTGTAAAGATTTACTTTTAATTCGGATTAAATACTGTAGCCTAAAAGAAATGTGCTCTATTTTTATTCGTATTCAAGTTTTTAGTTTTTTTTTGCGGAAAATGTGCGTGAAGGCGCCCACGCAAACACTTTCCTAATAATGAAATGACTTAAAATCAGGGTGCCTTGCATAATAATAATAATAATAATAATAATAATAGTTTATATAGTGCCTTACCTAAGCTCAAGGACGCCGGAAGAGACATAAAGCTTGAAATGTTACTTAACCAATGAACCCATTTAAAATGAAACACATACTCCTGATGTAATCTTTGAAGATTGCATTTCTCTTTAAAGGTGCGTCCAAGAAAACATTTGTTTATTAATAAATAATAGTGTTTTTTTTTTTAACTATTAGGTAGGGCTGCACGATTTTGAGAAAAAACCTAATTGCGGTTTTTCTGAGAAATATTGCGATTGCGATGCAATTTTCGATTTTTGCGTTCGCTACTTTTAAGTGCATAAAACCTAAAATTATATATAAAATATGTTGTTACTTTTACGACACAGAGGGTTAAATAAACTACATACATATTGATTGAGATTGTTTGATGCTTCGTGATTATTAAATACCTGAACCTAAATAACAAAGAATAAGAAGACGTCATTCTTGGCGAATCCAAAATAAGTACAAGCAGCTGAAGTACCACCCTTCTTGTTAACCAAGTGCTCCCTCGCTTCCTCTCCCGTCAACAAAGAAGTGCCTTCGGCCATTTCTGCGCAGTTACAAGCTTTTTCTATTGGCACAATTCAAGGTACACGTTGTGTGTTAGCTGCTTTGCTGCACTGCATACAACCTTGTTTCCATTGCCATTTCTAATTGGCCAGCAAGCCAGGAACGCGAGATTCAACCATTTTGATTGGCTAATAGGTTTGTCACTCAAATGTCAGAGGCAGGGGAAAAAAACCTCAGAATCCTGAGGTTAGGTTATTGCGAGAGTTAAAACCTCAATATCGATTCGATAAAGGTTAATCGTGCTGCCCTACTGTTAGGCCACTTCTGCCTGTGGATTTTGGCAAAACTTAACACGTGTGCTTGTGCGCGGGATATGAGGCTATTTATATAATATAAACTTGCGATTAGTTGAATAATGACTGAATGAACAGCAATATGCAGTAGTCACTTTATAAAACGATTCTCTGGAATCTTTGTGATCATCTACTATTCTTTTTGGGAGAATTTATGATTATAATTTACATCATTATTTCCTGGAATTTCTACCACCATAGTCCCTAAACATAAAAAATTTATACTATGTAAACGCAGGAAATGAGATTAAAATTTGAAAATGTTTTCCCCGACATTCTGTCCCCCCACTTCTCAAACCAAAGTTACACCCTTGCCACGTTATGAAATTAACGCTCCCTGTAAATTTTCCAATGATTTTCTAATGTTGTATTACAGAGTGAGTGTTGTTTTTCTTAGTCATCTGATCTCCATTTACAAACCAAACTTGCACATTTACAGTCAGTTTGTAAACTGTCCCTTGCGCTACCTGGCGGTTTTGTGAACGACTTTAACATGCGACTGAATTAAAGTTAAGGCGGTGGCCTTGCGGCAGCAGTGGACGCAGCGGTAATAGTCGTTTTGGTTGGCCACCTAAATACATGTATATTTGTTTAAGTAATAGATTTTTCTTTTATGCCAAGAATCATTAAGATATTAAATATAGTGTTCCATAAAGATAGGTTCATTGCGTACTGTAAATATATCGAAACGTAACTTTTGATTAGTAATATGCCTTGCTTAGAACTTCATTAATTAGTTAATTTTCTCGATATTTAAATTTGTTTTGTTTTTCGCTCTTTCAGATTCCAGATTTTCAAAAAGTATCTTGGTCAGATATTGTCTAAAATATCCTAACAAACCAATTATCTATGGAAAGTTTATTTATCCAGTGTATAAGTTTTGTGCTTCAGGGTCACAAATCAATGATAGATTTGTAGTTTGCAAAATCAGATAAATAATTGGTTTGTTCAAAACACTCGCCCTACGTATGAGCTCAGCACCACTAATGTTAATAATAATCCAAGTAGAATAACTCGTATGAATGACATGGTAAATTCATAAATGGATACAAACAATGATTTAAATGTTTATTTTTTTTATTCTAGTAAGGGGATTCTGGAGGAGTACAGTGAAATCACCAGCCTGTTAACAGATGAAATAGTAAAGGTCCACAAAGAAATACACACTTCCATCGACCAAATCGATCCTCTGTCGGAGTATGACAACTTCATCGAAGTTTATAAGTAAGACACTCCTGGAAAAAAAATTCTAATTGTTTATAATGTGTTATGGGTGTGATTAGTTTCTATCAAAGTCTTTTTAATTTTTAAATAATAATGTAAATAGTATATTTTAGATATACATATTTTTTTTGTCAGAAATGTTAAATATCCCTCAGATCTTCGAAATTTATTTTTCAACAGATCACCAGAAGCCAAAGAACCAAATGTAGAATTTGATGCGGCGCTATTAGAAGAAACGGAGAATCTTGAAGCCAATGAGATCCTGTGGAATAATTTAACAGCGGACAGTTTACAAGCAATGTGAGTTGCCCGTTTCTCAGTCATCGGCACTTAAGAGCTGGGTATCAGATGCGAGACTTGCAAGAATGCTTTAATCCTCATTTTTGGGAATAATGCTTGATAGCGTTAGTTTGCTAACTTAGTTTTGGCCTTTTCCATACTCTTCATATTCAGTTATTTCTTATGCTACCAGTCGTGAGTTGTAGACCTTATATGGTAGATAACATAGTAACAATGTGTGTTTAACTGATCTCAGGCTGAAGTCCACCTCAGAGGAGTTGCTCCTAACCCAGCAGAGTCTACGCAGCAAAGAGGAGCTCATGCTGGACCTGGAGAACAAAATAGAGGAATCTACCAAAACCTATGAAAAGAAATCAGAGTGAGAGAATGAACCTCCTTTCACAACTACACAGAATATATCAAATCAGGGTGTTTTCTCTAAACCAGTGGGGAGGGCACAAGATAACAACTTAAATAGGAATTTTTACATATATAATAACTTTTTAACGTTTTAAATTTCATATTGTGATCTTGAATTGGGTTTAGTGTTGATTACTGGAGAAATACCAGAGGAAATATCTAGCCAGTATAATTCTGGTTTACAATGTTAGTTTACACTAGTTTTCAATTCAGGAAGCAGCAGTGAAACCATTATTTGACTCAATTTCCATTCATGGTCATTCCTGCTTCGGTGTTCTCTCTGTGTTGGCTGCTATAGCAGTGAATGCAGTAGTGGAGAGTGGAGAACTCAAGTGTTTCCATAGAGATTCATTAGGTTGAGCAGACTGATCCGTGTTGACCTCAGCACCTCTGTGAAGATGAAAGGACTCGGACTGATGGAGCTTGGTGAACTGTGCTGTTGTGCTGGATTGTCCAGCTTCAGCACATTCTTTAAGGTCTGCTGGGTAATCCAGTGCAAGAGATGCTGATATAATCACCTCTACACAGCTCAATCTACACCTGAACTTCCCCATGCCACTTTAGCCAGCAAAACTTTATGCTGGTGTATGTAGGAATTTATATTTCCCCACACTTTCACATGCCTTTTTTTTTTTTGTCCAAATGTGTCTTGTTTGTGGATGATTTGTTATAGGATATTTTTAGAAATCAGATTTAAATGGTTTATTACTGAGCCAATTTTCGCTATGCACAGCAAATTGAGGTCAGGTTGGACATTTGAATTAATATTCATGGCGTTCTGTTGTAATTCTGTGTGCAGTGTGAAAGAGCTTTATCAAATTAAATGTGTGACTGGTTAAAAGGGATAAATTATAGACATATTTGGTTTAATTTTAATTAAAGAAATAACCTTGACAGTGCTTCTGCCTCTGATGTAACGTTTAGAAAAAAAGAGATTAAGAGGAAGCGTTTATTGTGGATTGAGCTGTGCGATCTCTCTCTCTTTTCAGCGTGGTGTTGTTACTCAGTCAGAAGCAGTCACTGGAGGAGTTGAGACAGACGGTCCAGCTGCTGCACTGTTCGGAGGCCAAACTAATGGCACAGAGAGAACTACTAGAACAGAAGATGCAAGAAAACGAGGGCAAAGAACCACCGCCTGTCGTCAATTATGAAGAGGATGCCCGCTCTGTCAACTCAATGGTAAGACTCCTGGAGCTGCATCCCCCAATCGCACACTATTGTCCCAAACCGTAGAATGTTGAAAATAGCATGCCAAAGTTGACCAGATGGTGTACTATTTCTGGTGGGTTTCTGATTTGTCTCTGTGCTTGCTCATTTGAGCTCATATTAACCATATTCCAGAAAAGGAGTTTGTGACGATTCCCTATTAACTTTCACTTGGTCCAAAATCCAAGACAAAACTGATGAATAGACCTACCATTTAAAGGGTTCATATCTTTAGTTGCATTAGTTACAATATAATGACTGGTAATCTTTTCACATCTGGCTTTCTTAAACTGCTGAGGACAAAAGTGGGCATTGAAAAAATTAGACATATCAGTGATCAGGGCCGATCCTGTTCTTGTGTCACCCCCCATAAGTTGTTATAATTCATAAATGCTTTGTAATACAGACCCTAGGTTGGACTCTATAAAAAAAAAAAAAGAAGAATATATTCAGATTATTGCAGAAGTTGATTCATTTTACAAAATTAAGGTACCAAAACGTTATTTAAGTTTAAAGCTGCAGTCCATAACTTTTTTTTGTGTTCAAAACTAACAAAATTTATATAATAAAAAAGAAACAGAGACAACAGAATAAGCAGAGAACAGCACCGAGATACCAGAGATAAGTACGTATATGGAACACATTTACGTAATTAAAAGAATATGAAACAAAAAAACTATATTCTATTCCATGTTCTTGATTAATCATTCAGCACTCATGCATTAAATTTGAGTAAAACAAGCAGGTCTAAATGTCCCTTGTGCCATAAACAAATGATTCTTTTCTGTAGGAAATTTGCTTTGAGAGGAAATGTATCTACATAATTACAATTGTATCAACTGCACGTACTAACTTGAGCAGAATTAATTTTAAAATCAACTAATTTGTTTGTCCAGTAAACATTCAGTGTAATTTCATATCAACTCTAAAAAAGATTATTGTCATGGCTAAGAAAATAACCTTCTTGCAGTACTCATAATGTATCAAGATCAACTCGTTAAATTGACTTCACAAGCAGTAACCAAGGAAAGTTTTATTAACTATAAAACATAACTAGCCCACACAAGCATACACACCTATGGATATTCCTAAGAAGAAAAGGGGGTGTAAGTGAATGAATGAAAAACCATTAGAAACTAGTAAAAGAGGGCTATGGAGTCATAAAAAAGACAATATTAAAAACCAGTAATAATGCACACAATGTCCTGGAGATAATCATATTTATTCATAGAAACGTTTGTATTTGAATTAATGAAAGAAGTCATTTTCTATGGGCAGCATGTGTCTGTTTCAAAGTGAATTATGTGATATTACACTCTTTGAATTCCATTGGTCCATAAAAGTCATTTTATCTGGCAAATGTGTCCTTGTTGCTATGGTAGCCAGTGGTCTGGGTGTTGTTCACAGCTTTTTGCAATGTGTGTATGTGGTTATTCATCATTTAGAAACAGCAATTGTTTTTTACTAACTGTAGTTTTATGTAGTCTTATTACACTACATGTCAGCACAATCAATGCTTGTTGTGTAGTGAAGGTATCGTTTTATTTGACATGCTGCTGGTGTTGAAGTGTGCTGAAGAGGGCAGTGTGTTCCCAGTTAAATTTTTTACTAGCGTGTTGATGCACGGAATGATGTATGATGACTGATTTAAAGGAATACTTTCACTGCAGGGATTTATAAATACGTTTTATTTTTCCTCTACTAAAAAAGTGTCTGCTAAATCGTATTCCAATATATGCATCAAATATACTTCAAATTAAGGGGATGGTTGTTTCTTTCTTACAAAACAGTCAAAATATTACTGTGGTATTACAGTGTTCAAAAACATTGTATCAATGTCTAAGAAGATAGGGTGTCATCACTGTACCATGTCCTAACAAAATGTTGGGATATTTACATGTTCCTATTTTATTGTTATGTATGATTATCTGTTTATGTAATTTTATGCTCTATATGTTTGTACTGCAAAACTTAGTAATTGAAAAATACACTATATTTCAGGACAAAAGCAAAGACAAGGTATCTAAGTTTGACACCCTCAGACACTCCATCGCTGGAATCATCCGCTCGCCCAAGTCCGTGCTGGGCTCTTCATCGGTAAGTGTCATAACAGAGTCTCATGCTTTTTTTTCAGCATCACTTCCTAATTTTTTCATCTGTCCCGCCTTGACTTCGTTTTGTTTGTTCCTCTTTAGTTTTTTGATGTGATACCCACCAGTGAGAAACCGCTGGGCGAGCAAGAGTGGTATCACGGTGCCATTCCCAGGACAGAGGCCCAGGAGCTGCTGAAGCAGCAGGGAGACTTCCTGGTGCGCGAGAGCCACGGCAAACCTGGAGAATATGTGCTGTCTGTGTTCTCCGATGCGCAGCGCAGACATTTCATCATTCAGTTTGCTGATGTGAGTACATGAGCAGAAAGCTGTGCACCACACTGACTCAAAACATTATTCATCCTAAGAATATTTTTAGATTCGATCATGAGTTAAGAATTCATAAAAAATGATGGCTTATATAGATATTTATTTAACATACTTGCAAGATATTCCGTCTAAATACTCTATTCTGATTGGCTGGTATGCATCAAATGGTTACTCCACCCAAAATTTAAAATCACATGTCATTCCATGTGTATGTGTATGTTGTTCTATGTCGGCCACACAACACAGATATGCTGTTTAAATAAACATAAAAAGGCATATACATTTAGTACTACTAATAGTTTTAATGCTGAACCATTACACTAAATTTCTCAGCAAGCAGGGGGAAGCAACTTAACTCACTTAGCACACACAGTTTTAATCTCTCTTACTCTCAATAATTCAAATAAATGCTATAATTCATTTCATTAAATGTGCTCTTACCACATGACTTCATCTTTGTGTTTGATTTGAAGTGGGAAGCATGCTAGAGTTAATGATGACATCTATATCCCTCACACACACACGTTGGTATTTGTGGTTCACGGGGACTCTCCATAGGCGTAATGGTTTTAATACTGTACAAACCATATTTTCTAGCGCCCTACACCAGCACTGTGTAAATAAAAATGTATACAGCACTGTCCAAAATACAAATTTCTATTTTGTATTTTATTTCATGAGCTCGCTGAGCTTTAGAGATTCTTTAGAAATTCCCCAATTTGACACTTGAATCTGTATTGTTATAAGCGCTATAGAAATAAAGGTGATTGATTGATGGATTTAATTAGCCTCTTTTTGTTTGCAGAATCAGTACAGATTTGAAGGCACTGGCTTTCCCACCATCCCACAGCTCATAGAGCACCATTACACAACTAAGCAAGTCATCACCAAGAAATCCGGGGTCGTGCTCCTGAACCCTGTCATAAAGGTGAAACATTGTCTCTCTTTTCATTTTAACAAGCTGTTCTGCTCTCGGTAGAGTCATTTGATATGTCTTCACTTCTAAAGCTATAACTATATTTTCAATATGCAGCCATAAAATTCTTTATAACAGAAATTGGGACAGTACATTGCTCATTTTCCCTAACGTGTGCAGCTACATTGAACATTAGATTGATGTCGTGCAGCGCAGTGCGGTTCTCAAATCAACCTGTTTTGCTGATGTAAAGTCCTGTGATTTGATGTGTGTGTGTGTGTGTTGATTTCTGCTTGGCTACAGAAAAAGATCGTAATGGTTTAGAAAATATCAGTTTGAACTCCTTTCTTGCTGGGCTGGGTTCCCTCAGGAAGTGTGTGTCTATGCGTGCATCCGTCAGGTCGGATGATTACCTGCCATGCTGTTCCTCTGATGGGTTTTTGATGACAGGGGTAAAGCACCTCATCCGAGCATGTTGACTGAAATCAGAATGGTGGTGATGTTTTTGCTGCAGCATGCAAAAAACACTATCAGAGCCCTGTGAATGCTGGGATACGTTCAGACAGCACATTTAATTCACACAAAATGCCCCCCAAAAAATTAAGGGATGAAGTGTGCATTCAATACATTATATCTTGTCAAAAATAATTATAAAATGCATTATTGTTTAGGTTTTTGTTGACACTGCAGGTCACTCATCTTCAAGATCTTTAGAATAATGGCTCTTTAATCGATGCCATCATCAGTGTTGTAATCAAACGCTGCTGTAAACGCATTGAGCTTTTAGAAAGGGATTTTGCATCCGTATGTGTGTCTTTTGTGTTTTTGAATTGTCTGAACCTCTTTGAACCCTCAAGCGTAGATTGCAGCGCTACATTTGCTATTTGAGCCAGTAAAAGCAGCTAGGGTCAATGTTCAATTAAACACAATCGCAGCAAAATGCATGCAGCGTGTTTGTGGCTTTTAAGGAATATTCTGTAAAATCTTCCTGCTTCACCTTTAGTTATGAAATTGTGATGACATTATTAGCTAAATGAACTTTGTACGTATACCTCTGTGTGTAGTGCTGTTGTTATTATAGTGTATTAGTTTCCAAATAGATTTGTGCATAACATAAATAAAAGTAGAGTTTCGACACACATTTGGGGGTTTTAAAGAGATTTTTTAGAGCTATTCCAAAGATATCTCAGAATGTCACTGTCTAAGTGAGGGCTTTTAGAGAATGAGGTGATAATTGCATCATTATCATTCATCAGAGCGGTAGCACAGTGACTGACCCAGAGGACGCTCAGCTTCTCTCTTCTGTTTGTCTCGGCACGAGTCATTAGTTCATTAATGAACAAGTATCAGAAAGATAATTTGCTATTTTTGTTTGTTTGCTCAGGATAAGAAGTGGATTCTCAATCATGAGGATGTCATTCTTGGAGAACTCCTTGGGAAAGTAAGTCCATATGCATTGTGCCTGCGTTTAGAATGTGTTTTCTTTTCTTTTTTTTTCATGATGCTCAAAATTGATGAAAAATATCATAAGTTACATTTAGACTTTTACTAAGTTACAAAAGGTTTCTAAAAAAGGTAAGTACATAAATGTTGTTCTTTTGAACATTGTTCATCAAAGAATCTTGAACAAAAAAAAAATAAAAATAAATAAAATATATATATATATATATATATACACACACACACACACACATATACAAATATATACACACACACACACACACACACACACACACACACACATATATATATATATGTATACATATATAAACTATACAAAACAGCATGGATAATAAATAGAAAAGTTATAATATCTGACTAACCCCAAACATTTCAACTCTATTGTATACTCTGAATAAATAGCATATTAACTTATGGATCATAATATGCATGGTAAAAAAAACAAAACACAGTGGTAGGACCTTGTGCAAAACTACATATTTTCATTTGAATTTTTTTGGACAATTAGTCATCCGTCATGACCCATTCCTAGTACTACTATGATGTCTCTTTTTGGAATCTTTGTTATTTAAAATAATTAAATTATACACAAAGAAATGCTTATGGACAAATGATGTTGTTTAGGGAAATTTTGGTGAGGTTTTTAGAGGAACGCTGCGAGATAAAACCCTGGTGGCTGTGAAAACTTGTAAGGAAGATCTCCCACAAGACCTCAAGATAAAGTTCCTCTCAGAAGCCAGGTGAGCTTACATTCTTCGCACTTCGCTCTTCACCCCCTTCCTCAAACATCAAGAAATAATGTTCGCCTCGTTCATATTCTCCTCAAAATGAGCGATGAAATAATGTGGCCATGTCCGTACTCATTTATACTTAACTCCACCTCTAGGATCCTGAAGCAGTATGATCACCCCAACATTGTGAAGTTAATAGGCGTCTGTACCCAACGGCAGCCCATTTACATAGTAATGGAGCTTGTACCAGGTCAGTAAACTGGATCTTTGCTTCAGCCATTAGCCACTGAAACTTTTCCTCATTACAAGTGTCATACATTTGTTTGGGATGCTGGTGTCTCTGGTAATTTATTGCATATCTGTAGCTCATTTATTTTGCGATTTGCCAACAGGCGGGGACTTTTTATCATTCTTAAGAAAGAAAAAAGAGGACCTCAAGACAAAGCAACTGGTAAAGTTTGCATTAGACGCTGCTGCCGGAATGGCATACCTGGAGCTAAAGAACTGCATACACAGGTGAGAAAAATGGAAATTTTGATACAGATAATCATAGCAAAAACATTGTAGATTAAAAACAGAAGAAAAACAATATATATATATATATATATTTATTTATTTATATTTATTTATTTATATCAACATAATGCTGTACAACAAATGCTACCGTTATAAATCATTTATTTATATATAAATTTATATAACATTATTTTTTGGGTCATTTGGGTCATGATATATATATATCAAAATACCCAGAACCTATTATATTAATCTTAGGTGGACGATGTGGAAAACAGTTTGTTATGAAACTTACAAGCCACAAATTTAGGGCTGTCCAGGTTAAAGCAATGATAATGCATTACAGTACTATTAATGTGGGTTCTATTTGACCCTATAAAACACCAGTAGTTCAAGCCAGGGTTGCCAGATTGG
The DNA here is from genome assembly GCA_032359395.1 of Enteromius anoplus. NCBI lineage: Eukaryota > Metazoa > Chordata > Actinopteri > Cypriniformes > Cyprinidae > Enteromius > Enteromius anoplus. The sequence continues at coordinate 18,579,632 of JAUMHG010000038.1, forward strand.
TCATTTTTCCTTCATAAAACATTATTTGTAAAGTACCTCTAATGCAAATATCAAAATGAGCTTTGTGCTTTATTACTTATGATATAAATCTATCAAATTCTGTACATTTTAGCACAAAATAAAAAAATTGTGCAAATGCCATTTTCGATTTTAAATATGGCGTGACAGACTGCTGTAGCACATCCATTTCGTATCTTACATTGTAATAAAGCAAGAGGATGAAATCAGATCATAACGAGAAAGATACAGCTAATTTAACATTTAAAAAAAAAAAAAAAAAAAAAAAGATAATGTCTATATAGGATAATAATATATATATATATCCAAATGCAGAACCTAAAAAGCACAAACAGTAATTATGTCTGGAAACACAGTTCTTAACAAGCAGGGATTGCACAACCTTTTTAAATATTTATTAATCAATGGGACTATATTTAATATTATGTATTCCTTTTCATTCAGTAGCATAATTGTCAACATTTCAGAAAATGCAACATATTACAGAAAATAAGTTAAATAAAAATATTGAGCTGTGTGCGCTTTTGAGTTGATTTGAGATCATATGAGATTGTGTGTGTGTATATATATATATATATGTGTGTGTGTGTGTATATATGTGTATATATATATATATATATGTATATATGTGTATATATATGCATATGAGATATGATTTCGTTACATTACGAAAATAAAATATCCACCTCAATTTTAATTTTTAATGAACAGCAGCATATTTTTATCATGCCTGGCAACTAGACAGATATGTTTTTTTTTAAATTAGTAGGCTAATTGAAAAACTAACTGAACATTTAATGATCTATAAGAAGTTGTGAAATAATTGTATTTAAAACTATAGACGTTGCTGTACATTTCAAGTCATTCTGTGCATTTGTTTGTCAACTAACTGAAACAAGCCCCTTTTTTCTTGCTGCTTTCTGGTGGTGATTTGGTGTAATAGGCTTTTGGTGCATTGTGCGGTTTTAAGGCCGTCTGAATACATGTCGCTCACAATCGAGTCTCAGCTCAGAAAAAAAGCTCTGGGCGCTTACACTACCACGGCTCTATCAGCACCCGCTAAAATCCATTTACTATCAGACATGATCATATTAGGGGCGGTGGCGGTTCGAGCACCTCTCTGTCAGCTCTCCCCTATCTTCTCCGCTCCCCCCTACTGTCTTTCTCCATCTCATATCAGCAAAGCAATTTTTGAGATGTGACAACCTAATATGGTTGTATGGCAGGGGATGTCTGCTCAGCATAAATGCCAGGGAGAGGCACAGCGGTGGCTGTAGACTAGCATCTTAAATCACTGTTTGGGGATGGAAGAGTTTAGATAAAACCATCTTCCTTATATGAGAGAGACGTTAAGAATGTGACGATTGACTTTTGTAGACTTAAAAAAAAAAAAAAAAAAAAAAAAAAAAAAAAAGATAAGAGACTACTCTTATGATTTGATTTTTTGAATCTTGTGATATGGAAACTTTTTTTTTGTCTACCGAGCCTGCTGTATTTATTTGATCAAACATAGAAAAACTGTATTTTACAATTTAAAATAACTTTTTTTATTTTTATAACATTTAGGTGTTTATAGGTATCATAGATTGAAATGAATAAATGATTATTGAAAATTCAGTTTAGGGGACATAACTCTTTAAATGGGCCCGAAACATCATAACTTGTCTAAAATCTCAGTTGTGATGTAACAATATATCTACAGGTTTCAAACTGATCCAGTCCCAGAAAGTACCTGGCTGCAAAACACGGTTTTTATACTGAGGTTGTGTTGAAGAGTTGGGATATTTGTGACAGTAGAAGGAAGATGATCTTTATCTGTGGTTCTCATTGGGCACTTTTTCCAGACTGGATGTGTTCGTAAGTGTAATCACAGGATAATTGTGGGTCTAGACTGCTTGCTCCAGCCCCTCACAGTCCTTTTGTTGGCAGAAGTTTACTTTTCTCTCCTGATTTGAAACCAGTTTAGACCAATTTTTCCAGAGATGATTTTGTTGGCAGGTGTGAATTGTCCAATCACAGTCATGATTGGGAGCAGTGTGTTGCATTTTTCATGGGGTGGTATTACAGTGTTTCTCGAACTCTTGCAGAGATCTGGCTGCTCGCAACTGCCTTGTGGGAGAGAACAATGTGCTGAAGATCAGTGATTTTGGGATGTCCCGCCAGGAGGACAATGGCATCTATTCCTCATCAGGACTAAAACAGATCCCAATCAAGTGGACTGCACCGGAGGCACTGAACTATGGTAAAGCACTCAGGGTGTCTGTGCTGCTCTAATTTCCATATCCTTTTTTTTTTTAGCACAGTGATTACATTCTGGGTACTGTTTAAAAAGGGAGCAGAATTGTTGAATAAATTATATTAGTATTGTTTTCTTACACAAGGGTGATTCATTAATGACAGAATTTGCTGAATTTGGTGAATTATCCCTTTAAATATTTATAAATCTCCCAAACTTAACAATGATCAGTAGCACTGATTTAAAATAATTATAATAATTACAACAAAATATAATAGAGGGAGGACATTTTTGATCATTTTGGTTGGGAAACACTGTCATAGATGAAGTTACTTCCACCACGAGATGATCCTGTTTACAAATAGAATAGGTTTGAATTTGAGTTGTTGGTTGTATTGAATATGGATATTGTTAATGTATCTTCCCCACTGCTGTAACAGTTTCAAATAATAGAAAACATATGATCCATGTCGTTTTTCATACTGTATCCTTATACTGTTTGTTGCCCTACAGCTTACATACATTTATTTATTTTTTGTTATTGTTTGCACCTTTAAATGATCAGTAACCTAGAAGTTCATTTTACTTTTAACACTCAAAATCAAGATTCAAGATTGTGCTTTTTTATCCATATATTTCCGCGCAGTCAGTTCTTACGTTGGATCCAGACTGATGTTTGAATGTGGTTTAAATCTTAGGGAGATACAGCTCAGAGAGTGATGTGTGGAGTTATGGGATCCTCCTGTGGGAAACATTCAGTCTAGGAGTGTGTCCCTACCCGGGCATGACCAACCAGCAGGCTCGAGAACAGGTCGAAAAAGGTACAAAACAACTCTGTCAAAAATGATCCTATGACAGATTGATCTGATATTTTAATTAATTAACAAATTATTTTTTTTATTTTTTTTTTATTATTAAATGTATTTCAATGTTATTTTTTTTTTTTTTTATTACATTTTTTTATTTGATATTTTATTGAACTATATTTTTATTAGCAATGTAATAAAATCATATTATTATTTGTAACAATTATTAATTGAAATAAAACATTTACAGTTTTTATTTGTTTAGTGCTGTCAAAAAATTAATCAC
>JAUMHG010000038.1:18657657-18672682 GCA_032359395.1 Enteromius anoplus
TAACACAGACCTGGCCATGGAACAGCTGAGAAGCCAAATGTCCCATTACTTTTGGTCCCTTAACAAGTGGGAGGCACGTATGAAACCTGTAGTAATTCCTACACCGTTCACCTGATTTGGATGTAAATACCCTTAAATTAAAGCTGACAGTCTGCATTTAAAGCACATCAATGCTATGAATATCGTTGTGTCAATAATTAAGAGTGAAAATTTCAAACAATTCTTTGCAAAATATGGTCATCTTAGCAGCACAGAAAAATAGGTCTGTCTCCATATTTGACTAACTTTTAGTCTACGAGAAGAGACTTGGTTGATGAAAATTCTATTAGTCGTTTAGCTGCACAAAAAAATCCACAAGGTGTGGTGAGGTCACGCAGTCCATGATCCACAGATCATTAACGGCTGGTCTTTGTGGTAATACAATACATTGGGCAGGACAACCAAATGCTCGACTATAATTCATTTTAGGTTATTATCTGAAATGTATTAGTAGCAACAATTTTGCAATCTAATCTTAACCTAGAAAAATGTGTGCTATTCAAGAGAGTGGAAGATAAACAGTAGCGACAAATGCAGATCTTATTTGTGTGATTTTGTAAAATAATAAAGGCGAACAGTATGTGCTTTCTGCCATCTCAGTCTATGTGAACTTGCGTTCTAAATCTCGCCTTTTATAGGAAAAATATATCTATAGGGATTGAGTTGTTTACTTTCCAATGAACCGATTCAAATGGAAAACAAATATTCTTTGATTATTTAATGTGTATGTAACATGAAACGGGTGCATCCACTACTGCGTGTGAACTAAGGGAGTACTAGTTTTATCTCACTTTTATTCCCTGACAGATTCATAATCATTTGCTTCTGTGGTGTGCTGTGGCAAGCTGCATGTAAGGGTCTATTAGGCTATGCAGGCTCTTTATTATGATTTAAATGGCTTATTGTTAAACGTGTGATTAGTTTACTAATGCTTAAAACGAAGAACTACTAAAACTGAACTTTTATTCAGTAATTTATTTCAATTACATAGAGAAAGTGAGGAAAGACTGAAGGGCACTTCTTTATAATCACTGATGCTGTCAATCATTTCATTTCAGTGCAGGATCTTTTGGTGTTATAGTCTGGTATTATAACATTTGAACAATTTCATTACCGGCGTGGTACTGAAGTACCGTTATTTTAAGCAAAACTACCCAGCCACTTCAATCAGACAAAATCTGGAGTTCATGATACGCTTGAACTTCAAGAGATTTTTGTACACTCTCCAGACTCTCAGCCAATCAGAAGCTTTTAGATAAGACTTTTTACAGAGTTCCTGCTCATGTTAGCCACGCTTTGGCTCCGTGCCCACAAAAAGAGACTCTGACGTGCTGCTCATCAGTCCTGCCTGCTTTTCTCTTTATCCTCTCACACTCTCTATCTTTCTCTCTCTCTCTCTCTCCCCGTCTCCCCCTTTCCCGATCGAGGCCTCCATTGTCAGAGCAGTTCCGATGGAAGCCATGTCTGCGTGTTTGTTTGGCCCCAGCGTGTTTGAAGCACGGCTCCTCCAGCTGCTCTTGGCTGTTTTGCTTTGGCTTGGGGAGCTGGAGAGTGGACAGATGTTTGTGTTTTTAATCCTTTTAAGTGGAGTGGATTTGAGGCTTTGGGAAGCCGCTTTGATCGTTTTTCCTGTTTGCTCTTCTGGTGCTGTTATGATTTTGATAGAGGGGAAATGAAAAATACAGAACAGGGCAAGAGAATGCAAAAGAGCAGCCACGATGCATTCCCCTGTTGGAGTGATGAAGACCAGACTTCAGACTTGCTTTATTTGTATTTTGTCTTTTAGAGTTGTTGGCATTTGTTTGCAGTTTGAATCTTTTCCATTTCTGGTACTTTCACTTTTTTTATTGATTTATTATTTTTCATGGTAAAAAAAAAAAAAAAAAAAGGTTATAGGGTAAAATACATTGCATTGTTTCTTTTTGTTGTTGTTGAAAGAAGTTAATACTTTTGTTTACCAAGGATGAACTAACCTGTTTTTTACATTGTTAGAAAAAAAGCATTATTGCAAATAAATAGTTCTTTTAAATATTTTATTCATTAAACCTGAAAAAGTACATTAGTATTTATGAATTAGTAAATATTTATTATGCAAATATAAATAGACACATATACAGTCTGTATTTAGAAAATATTACCATTTGTTTACATGCATATATTTTTAATATTCATAAGCATTTCATAAGCATTCACAGCACATTATGTAAACAAAAACCATTTGAAACATTTTTCACTAATTATGACACAATAATTTCTTTGCAATATGCCATTATTAATTGTATAATTTTATTTATTCTTACACTACATGTAGTTAGATAAGTACATTTATTGTTTTTATGCCAAATAAATGCAGACAAATGTTGTTTTTTTCTTTCTTCCCTTTTTTTTATTGTACTTTTTTATTTATTTATTTATTTTTTTATATACAATCCTTTTTAAAATACAAAAAATATAAATGGTCTCTGTAACTTGTATTGGAACCGTTAATTTTCTCAAAAGGCTGTTACTGCTACCATTGCATGCTTCAATTTACCTCTCAACACTGTTAATTGTATATAATAAAATGTTGATGATAGAATCAGAAAATTATCACATGTTTGACCCTTCACAGACCCCGGATCCCGACCTGTCCTCAGCCAGCAGTGAGTCTTTGCCGGCGCTGGAGAGGAGGAACGGTTTGTCAGGAGTGAGTCTGAGCGCAGAACCCCTGTTAGAAGAAAACCTCTCTTACAGTGAGCTCACGGACAAAGCTGCCTTGACTGTGTGCCCCAGCGAGGGTAACCGGACCCCAGAGATGCCCCTGTCCCCACCGGATGTGTCAAGCCCATTGGGGAAGAGGCCCAGACGGAACCCCCTCACCCCAAGCTGCTCTCGCCGGAGGACTAGTGAACGCTCCGTGCCCAAACGCAACGCCACCAAGAGTCCCAAACGGACCCCTATACTACAGCCCCGCAAAGCAACCCTCTGCGCCTGCTAAACTCCTTCGTCTGATTAAAACAAACTCAAAGAGACCTGGTTTCTAATGCTCTGCATGGTCACAAGAATAAATAACTGCTATTGTTTGTGTCCATGTTTTTACTATGTGCCACTATTTCTGTTTGTAGTGTAGGTCATGTTTTTTCTTTTCTTTCCTTTCATTTTAAATTGTGTGAATGTGAGAGTAAAAACAAAATCTCCTTTTTACCAATCAGATTTATATATTAAAAAAAAAAAGCAAAACAAAAGAATATTCATTTAGAGGATGTATTTAATCTTCTTTTAAACGAAACGGCGTTATTCGTCTCCATCTTTAAAATTTCATGAATTGCTTGTACAGACTTTCTGATAATGGCCAAATAGTTGGAGGTATATAAAATATATTTTTATACTTGTTCTATTTTTCAAAATCTCCAGTTTTCTTGCCCCACAATGCTTGTGTGCATATTTGCCCTTGCCAATATTCGTCATTGTTTTTGCATTAAATATTCACACCGGTATTCAATGTATTTGTTAGCATTGTCCTGTCTTTCTAGTTTCGAGTTGCTGCATATTTTTTGTTTGAAGAGAGCATGAGTTAATTAATCTAAGACATTTCTCTGACCATTGGACTACAGAGCAATGTTTTTATTTTCTTTTGATAAAGCTTTTGTAAATTTTGAGGATTGCATGTCCTGTTATATCCTTAGAAACTGTCTTTTTCTTGGAGAGTTTTGCTTCTCGACTGTCCACCTTTTCGTATGTATTTCAATATCGTAAGTTATTTGATATCAATAATGTCTGTTAATGCAAAGCAGATAACATCTTCCAACACCAGTTCCAGAGCTAATGTGAAGTGTGGTTATGAGCCGTTGTTTAGACGAAGGTGTTTGCCAGAGTGTACAGCACATTTTTAACGGGATGTTTGTCGCCCCATGTTTGAGACTTTGCCTTTTGAAAGGAGATTTTCCAGTAAACTGTCAAGGTGGATAATAAGTGATGTTTTCATGGTGTTTTTTTCCTTCGAGGTGAACTTTCACTATTTGCTATAGTGGCAGCTTTGGTTTGAGAACTCATGTGATGGTGCTTGAATGACAGTGACGTTTGATGGATTTCAATACATAGAGTTTCTTAAAAAACAAAACAAAAAAAACAATTATATTTCAAACTCATCTACAAATGCCCTAAATAATGAAATTTGAGAGAGAGAGAGAGAAAATATAAAACATTTATGAGATAAGTAATATTGTTTTGATCAGATTCTCCGTGTTATACCCTGTCAGAGTGTGATTTCAATTTGTAAAGTTAAATTTGCTTTATTTCCTGATTAATTCCAAATTGTAATATCTCTGGCCTGAGCAATTGGGTCTCATGGAGGCTTTCCTCTTTCGCTGTGATTTTCTGAAGTGCGCGATCGGTTGTATTTAAATGTGTCTCTCTTTGAAATGGGAGTGAGTATAAGTGTATTGGATGCTGTCTAGTTCAGGGTTTGATTTTTTTGATTTTTGTCTTTATTGCAATAAAGAAAAACTCTGTTTTGTGTTTAACCAGTTATGTATTGCTTTTCTCTGTGTTATTTTGTCTTGAAGAATCTGGAGTGTACAAAAATAGTTCATGAACTCCATAATCGTATTTAAATGTAATTTTGAGGTTACTTTAGAAGCTCTTGAACTTTATGTAGCTACTTATGTATTTATTTATTTTCTTACAAATGGTCTTCGGATTCATGTCATTGCGTCTTATTACCGCTAGATGGCAGTCAATACTAGGGGACAACTAAAAGTCGAGTATCATGAGCGTCCACTACTGAACAGTATCTTATAATAATCAAAACAAAACAAAACTACTGAACAGTTTCTAGAAAGCTAATCTGAGAGCATGAGTGATGGAGACACATTCCTGACAGCAGCTAAACCCACACCCTCCATAATGGTGCTAAACTGACAAGGAAACACTTGTGCTGCGCTGCTCCTCTTGAGTGAAGAGTGTGAGTGAGTCCGCGTGTTTGAACAGTTTTGGGACATAAATAGATACAGCATTACAAAATACACAATGTGTATTTTTTCCAGAACAAAATATAGGTTAGAGAAAGAGGGGGTCTATGATTAGTCTTTATTATTTCTAACTAGCTTAATTTAAAATCCTATCTTTCCCCATAAAGGCATAACGTCAGTGTTTCAGGAATCACGTGTCCTTAGCTAAACCAAATTAGACGCCCCTTTAGCAACATTGAGGGGGATTTATCAATTTTTTTATGGGCTTTATTTTATTGTGACAAAAGAAGTCTTTTAGCATTTCAGAATTTACATTCATATCTACATTTATTTAGATATTTAACAAAGCGTAATAACACGTCAGTTGACATCATGTACTGTAAAAAGTATTCATTCAGAATAGAACATTTATTTACTCATTTAATAAAAAATGCATGCATGTATAAATGAATGAGCGAATACGTACATAATTAGTAGTTTATTATGGGGTACTTTGTTAGGATTATATACGGTATATACTCATTATGTTAACACACACATTGGTTTTTGTGGTTTATGGGGACTCTCCATAGGCGTAATGGATTTTATACTGTACAGACTGTAGAGAACTGCACTACACTGACCCTACACCTAAATCTACCCCTTACAGGTGCCTATGGCCCGGTTTCACAAATGGGGTTTAGCTTAAGCCAGGACTAGGCATTAGTTAAATTAAGATATTTAAGCAACTTTTACAAAAACGCCTTGTAAGAAAATATTACAGGTGTGCATCTTAACAAAGAACAATGACACTGACATGTTTTAAGATATGTCAGAGCAAGATATTTTCATCTGAGACAGCTCTAACATGCAATTTAGTCTGGGACTATCTTAAGCCTTGTCTGTGAAACTGGGGGTAAGTGCATTTTTGGATTTTCAAAAAAGCAAAAGTTTTATAAGCCTTTTGAATTACGGGGACACTGAAAAATACCTATGTCATACCCATGCCATTATACAAATTTGTGTCCTCATAACCCACATAAAAACGCACGCGCACACACACACACACACACACACACACACACACACACACACACACACACACACACACACACTTGTTGGGTTAACACAAATTTGTGTCCTCATAACCCACATAAAAACGCACGCACACACACACACACACACACACACACACACACACACACACTTGTTGGGTTAACATGTGTTATGGGGACATTCCATAGGCGTAATGATGTTTATACTGTACAGATTGTATGTGGTATTGTCCTATACTGACCCTACACCTAAACCTACCCCTTACAGAAAACTGTGTGCACTTTTAGATTTTCAAAAAACTTAATTCTGTAATTTATAAGCTTGTTTCCTCATGGGGACCTAAGAAATGTCCCCACAAGGTAAAAATTTACTGGTATTCCTATCTTTGTGGGGACAATTGGTCCCCATAAGGTGATAAATAGCAGGTGCACACAAACACACACATTTGTGTCTGTGAATTGTGGGGACTTTCTATAGACTTCTATTCCTTTTATACTGACCAAACAATATTTTCGATCCCCTAACCCAACTTAAACCTAAACCTATCCCTCACAGACAAGCTGTTTGTACTGTTACACTTTTAGATCTAATTTAACCTTCATCATTTAACCTTCTTTTTATTTCTGTTGTTGGTCCCTAGTCCCACACTCTCAAAACTGTTTTACTATCCTTGTAGGGTCATTTGGTCCCTAAAATGTAGCATGAACAAGTACACACACACACATTACACATCACATTACCAGTTTGTCATGATATAATGACAAAGTACACTGAGATAAAGTGTATGAATTGTGTGAGTGCTCTAAATAATCTAAACTATTCTGCGCATTACTGCACTTCTTCACTGGACTGAGTCTTAGTAATGTAATGGTTATCAGATTACATCGGCTGACCTGATGGACAATGGTGCAAAGTGAAGAGATTAACCCAGAAAAACAATCCTACATTGTAAAGTCCTTGTATCTGAAGCCCACATTACGTTACAGTGCCTTGGGTAGAGAGATTGGCGTCACACCTGTCACTGCCTCAGACTCTATGTATTAATGCACTATAAAGCTACTATAAGCTTTCCTATTGTGCTTGCTAAGAGCTGTTATTATCATCCGAGAGAGTTGAGAACTTGGAATGATAGGCTTAAAATGCCAGTTAAAAGGGCACAACTGGCCAGTGTCATAAAAACAGTGTGTAATCATTTTTTAAAGATTTTATTCATTTATTATAATTATAAAAAACATGTTTTTCTAGCAATCTATTTCTTTTTCTGTTTCATAGAAAATAGAATAAATGTCATATGCTTAGATGCTCTAATACCATAATTAAGTTTATAAATTAAGGATAATAGTAATAGACATTTTTACCTTTTTAATGAAAGAAAATACATATATTAAGGGTGTTATTGTACGTTTTTCAAAGAGTCTTGTCAAAGATCTTACCATATTTATTTTAAACTATTTTTCCTGTGTGTGTTTTATATCGTATACACTATTAGTTACCGATCCGTATTCTTTTGCTGATTTCCATAAGCAGTAATGGAAAAGCTGTACATTAAAAACATCTATGAAATCCAAACCACGCTCCATTAAAATAATCATTACCATGCCATTGAAAATCATTTTACAGAGTATGCAGAGCATTATAGCACTTGTTTGTATGAACTCTCTGTGTCCATGGTTCATCCTCTTACAGCATTATCATAATATTAATGTGCTCTTTTTAATGATGACCATCCAGCTTTGAATCCCTCCTCTGGTGAAGAAGTTTGTGTGTGTGGATTTCTATGGGTTAAACACTTGCCGGTCTAGTTGGAGCTAGACTGATTGCGATTAATAATAATGGTTAGCTTCCAAACCTCAAATCTTTTTATTACTTTGCTCTGTAAATGCAATGAAAAAAACTAAGCATCTACATGACAATCCACCTGTATTATAGTAATGAAACCATAAAAGATATTTGCATAAGCGTTACTGTAAATAAATGGGGTTGCAGCTGGTCCATATGGTGGAATAAAATACTAAAGTATTGAACTTGGATAAAATGGCAATTATTGACTTGGCTGAAGCTTCCATTATGCCGCTGCATCCAATGAACAGTTTACACGTTCAATACATGCTAATAGACAACTTTATACGGGAAACACAGAGACCTCTGCCTGCATCAACTGCACACATGATGGGAAAAACACCATAAAATGTGAAGATAATGGCCTGTCGTCATGCTGAACGTGTTATTATTTTAAGCGTTAGTGTTACACCAGATGTTTCCATTCTCAAATGTTTGAGCTGTAAATCTAAAGCTGATTCATCCGGTTGGGTTAGTTTGCCTTTGGAAAATGTAAGCACTTTAGCCAGCAAACTCTGTGCAGCAGCTTCAGTCAGAATTAATGTTTCTAAATTCACAGTGGATTTGAAGGGTGAAAGTTTAAGCTCACACAGATAGTAATAGTGAATGGTTAAACTAGAAATTAGGTACTGGGCGTCCAGCCAGAGGAGAACTGAACCCAACGAAGCCTGGTCCTCAAAAGTTTTTTTTTCCCCATTCTCTCATGGATGGGGTTTTGGTTCCTTGCCGCTGTCGCCTCTGGCTTGCTTAGTTGGGGACACCTGATTTCTAGTGATTATTGTCGTTTGATTGCAGAGACCATCTCTGCATTTGATAAATAAATAGTTTAATCTCGTCATTATACATTATAAAACGCTATATAAATAAAAGTGATTGATTGATTAAAGTGCCCCTATTATGGGTTATGAAAAGGTCCTAATATAACATTTACTGACCATTGACCTTGTTTTAATCAAATCCCAAAAAAATGTGTTAATTGGTAAATATGTTTATTGAGACTGGAATGTCTACATGACTGTGTGACTCGATTACCTTCAAAAAGTTCACCACTTCACTCGAACCAAAATTCAAAACACCTGGAGCTGCAAGCTGAATTTTAAGAGTCATCCTAATTTTAAAGTCATTCATTCATAATGCAAAGGTTGTCAGGTTGTTCATGATTTCTTAGATCGAGCTTCCTTGGACTCCTGGTTGCTATGAATGTTTGTTTTTATGTTCATGTGTGTCTTTAGACTATTGGCTATGTTAATTTGTACTCAGCACACTGTGTATCCGACCTCAGACCTCAGCAACATTGCACTAATCTTGTACTTAGGGCTGTTGTCTTGCGGGCTGTTGTATTTCAATTTGAGGATGGGTGTTCAGGTCTCCTCACTCAAAACGTGTCTATGGTTAAGTTTTTATTATACAATACTTATTCTGGTGATTTTGATTCATGCACCTGACAAATATCCTAATTTACAAAAAAACCCCACTAAAACTAACACAGTAACTAATAAAAACTAAACTAAAACTTAGAAATTTTCAAAAATAAAAACTAATAAAAACTAGTAAATCTGCCTCTAAAACTAACTGAATTTGAAAACAAAAAGTCAAAGAGATTTAGGTTCACGCTAGATTTAAAGAGTGAGTTTAAAAGTGGATCCAAAAGCGAAGCAAACTGAATTTGAGTTCAAGTATGCATGTCTGTGTCAATAAAAAAGAATTGCAATTTTATTTTAAATTAAAGCTGTAACTTGTGAGCAACGTCACAATACAAATTAAAAGCACAATACAGGACCAAGTGTGCTTACTTAAAACCAATTTCGCATTCTAAGTAAAATGTAATCTTAAACATAAATCCAAGATATTGTTGTATCTGGTCTCATGGCATACATTTACAGTGTTTTGATTAATGAAGTGTAATTTTCACCAAATTCATTGCAGAAGATCATGTGGCTTCAGAACAATGCTAACTTGCTGGGAGAAGTAAAAACTGATGCTTTTGAATGTAAGAATCACGCATATCCAGCTTTAAATCTTTGGGTTTTCATAGACAGTCGGTTTGTTTGGTAGCTCACGGAGTAAAGAGATGTACTTGAGAAGCGAGGAGCTCTGGTTTATATTCCAAGTAAGTATGGTTTGACAAAACAGTTCTAATCTGCATAAAAGGAAGTTGAAGAGACATGGTTGCATCAACAAATGCCTTGTTATATCTGTTTTGCATTTGTTAACACTATTGGGTAGGTTTAGGGATGGATTTGGTGTAGGGCTTAAAATTAACTTTTAGCGACAGTGCCTGAATATTTGACGTGAACACAGAAAAACTTACCTATATAAACGTAATAAAAACATGTTGGGGTTCACGTATTGAACCTGTGTTTTAGCGCCACTCAGTGGACATTCCTCTTTGAAACTGCTGTGAAACGTGCAGTAAGGCATGTAAAAATGGTGATACACAAAAAGTGCACAGAGGTACGTATTTTTATGAGACCAGGTTGCATTTTTGCATGGTCTTTAGCTAAATAGTCTCTTGATATATTTGTCTATACTGTCACCCCCATCTTATCCAATAACCTCTCTACACAGCAACATCTGCTTTGATCAGTCAATAGGGAATCACATCCAATGTAACTAATATATTAATATAATACAATCAGTGTTGGGACAATGATCAAGATCTAAGAGGAGAACCCTGCTGTACCTCCTGCATTTTCATTCTTTGACATTTTCAAATGTGATTCATGATAATGGGCCTCATTTAAAGCCATGCCTTCGCTTGTCAGCTGGTGGAAATGCTGTTATGACCTGACATGTGTAATGTCGGCTGGAACAAAGAAATCTGTCAAAGAGAGGGGGGAAAATAGTAAATTATGATTGGTCTGGCAGAGCCCCGAGCACTGTCTCATTCCTAAGGGCATTCGTGGATTCTGTTGTCCCTCTGATTCGGTTATAAACTGTTTAAGGAGGGCTTGAACTTGTTATTGAATTTAATCTCAAAAGGGCATGTGTAGACTGTACAGGACAGACACCTGTGACACATGGCAGTCAACAGAATCATATACTTTGTTCCCTTTGCAACAGACGCACACATGAAAAGGAAAAGCAGCCATGCGAGCCAAAAGCAGGATGTATCAGTAGTAATGGGCAAATGACAACAGTTTTCACAAAAAAGGGTCCCACTTTATATAAGGTGTCCTTAACTTACATGTAATAACACCAAAAACATGTACAATGTACTTATTTTGTTATATTGCAAAACTCTTCTGCTGTTATTGATGTGGGATAATGGTGAGGTTAGGGTATAGGTTTAAGTGTGGGTTAAGGTGTAAGGAATGAGTCAACAGTATAATCATAAATGTAATAACAGAAATGAATTGCCGATGTAATTATATACAGACATTTTCAACCTGGTCTCATAAAAATATGTATCTCTGTGCATGTTTTGGTCTCATAGAAATATGTACCTAAACCCTAAACCAGCCCGACAGTGTTAACAAATGCAAAACTGATATAAAAGTGCATTTGATGATGCAATTTCAACTTGCTTTTACACAGATTTGAACTGTTTTGTTGAACTAAAGATACACAGGATTCAAACCAGTGCTCCTCGCCTCTTAATCAATCAATCACTTTTATTTATGTAGCGCTTTTAACAATACAGATTGTAACAAAGCACTGAACATTATCAAATAGGAAAATAGAGCGATTGTAATGTATAATGACGAAAATTAAACTATTTATTTATTAAATGCAAAAATGGTCTCTGGAATCAGAACGATGATAATCACTAGAAATTAGGTGACCCCAACTTGAAGTCATAACATAATATTCTTCAAGTAATTGTGTGAAAATTATGCTTTAAAAAAAAGAAGAAAAGGTGTTGGAGTTTTACTGCCTCTAGTGTTCATTTCTTTTGGAAACTGCATTGATACAATATGTACTTGTTAGTACATATTTTGGGCTGGGCTAAGTTACTTTTATGTCATAAGACCAGGTAGGATATTTTTTAAAATATAAGTAGATTGTAAAAGCATGTATGTACAGAATAAGTGCATTGTTTTAGATGATTAATTATAGTGAGATAAAAACAATTGTTTGCCAAAATTGTCAAGTCAATAAAATAAATCTCTTATACATCACAATAGCAACATATCTAACAGTAATGAGATAAAATTCAAGGCTAAAAGGCATTGCATGCTGATCAGTGAAGTAACAAGATTAGATCATTATGAATATGTGATATGTTTTATGATAATTGTCACCTTCTCAGCCTGTTTGTCTGTCTCTCTCTCCCTATTTCATGTACCGGACTCCATTACCCAGAATGCGCCTCTCCTCCACAGCTGTTTCTAGTTAGGTTCAATCACTCAGTCATTATCACCTGTATAAATAACAGTCTGTTTGTCAAACTTTTTGCAAAGTTTTTTGATTCCCTAGTGTTCCAATCCTGAGCGTTTCTGCTTTTTTTGCCCATCCGTGTCTTGATCTTTGTTTTCTCCTCGTTTCTTGTATGTTCGCTGACTGCCTTTTTGACCATCCGCATGTGTACCATGACTTTGTCTTTTGCCTTATCTCCGTAATCCAGTTTGCTGTTGTTTTGACCCTGATCTGTCGACCTTGAATAAATGTTTTGTATTTGGAATCCCAACGTTTCTGACTCATCCATGACAGAAAACTTTGCCGAACCAGGATCCAGCGAGAGTTAAGTTTCACGATCTCAAGGGAAATTCAAAGAACAACTAGCTGCAGGTATGGATTTTACTGCTCAATTCAGCGTGCTCCTGCCGAGGGATCTGCCTTTCTACAAATACGCCACGGAATTTTATGAACTATCAAAAACCACAGATTACAGTGACGAGGTGTTAATCTTCGTCTTCCGTGTTGGCGCCACCGATCATCGCCCTATGGATCTCCCTGATACCACAGGCTTGAGCTGGGAGGTGGCATTATATACACGCCTGGGATGGGTAAGAGCTTGTGACAATGAATTGCCACAGCCATCGCAAGAAATCACAGCCGCTCCCGAGTACAAAAGGTCTGCCTCGCACCAGATTTCCCCTGTCCACAAATCTGCTCACAAGATGGCCGCCGATCCCAAGCCCGTGCACAAGATGGCCACCGGACCCGAGGTTGCACACAAAGAGAATATCATGCCCGGATTTCGTCTCGCAATCCGTCGAACTCCGTTTAATAAACCAGCACAGTATGGAGGTCATTTAGTTTCAACACCTGAAACTTTCCGCAAGATGGCCGCTGTACTCAAGTCTCAGTCAACGAGGCCTCTGAGGCCCAAGTTCTCCTCCACCCTACTTAACATGCCCGTTGTCCCCGGCATAGAGAGTGACGTCACTGAGGACGCCGGGTTCGCTTACAGGCCCATAAGACTGTTTTCCAAATTAACGGACCCTCCATTGGCTTCATCCAGAAGCTTCAAACCTCCATTTCCCCGGCCAGTTACAGAACCCCAACCAGGTGAAGCACAGTCGAGCCCAGTCCCCAACTCATGGCCAGGAGAGCCGTCGCCCAGTTCTGAGTCCCAATCGGGGCCTGAGAAGCCGTGTTTAACTCTGTCGGTTCCAGTATCACAGCTAGGGGAGCTGTCACCCATCCTAGCGATTCCTGATCTGCTAGAGATGGGTTCCAACACCACGTCACAGCGAGAGGGGCTATGTGGTGTCCAGTCTGTCCCAGATACACAGCCAGGAGTGCTGTTCAAAACCCAGTCTATGCCAGTGGTGCAGTCAGGAAAACTGCCGTCTGTTCAAGCGGCCTCAAACTCGCAAATAACGGGTGGTAGCCCGTATCACAGTGAGAGGGGCTGTGTGGTGTTGAGTCGGTTATGGTCACGCAGCCTGACGAGCTGCAGAAGGTCCTTGCAGTTCCTAGCCCACAAATTGCGGGTCCCAACCCCGTAGCACGGTACGAGGAGCCGTGTGTTGTCCAGTTGGTCCCGGTTCTGCAGCCTGACGAGTTGCTGAAGGATCTCGCTGTTCCTAGACCGCCAGTAATGGGTCCGGATCTGTAATTGTGGCCGGATCTGCCAGACTCGGTCTCTGATCCAGGTCCACAGTCCCTTGATTCGCCGGAGTCTGCTAAAATCTAACATTTCACTCGAGCCCCGGGAGGACCGTAAGGCCCCATGGTCAGAACCGCCGGAGCCTGTGTGGGGCTCAGAGACTCCTTCAGGTCCTCCAGAGGCTGCACTACCTCTGGAGATGTTGGTTCCAGCCGTAGAATCTCCAGAGATCCCACTGGTGGCTGCACAAACCATGGAGGTCTCTGAGTCGCTGCCCGGCCGGTCTTGGGGGGCGAGATCACAGTCGGATCAGTACAGAAATGCACTATCACGGTTTGATCAGCCTGTTTGTCTGTCTCTGTCTCCCTATTTCATGTACCGGACTCCATTCCCCAGAATGCACCTCTCCTCCACAGCTATTTCTAGTTAGGTTCAATCACTCAATCATTATCACCTGGATAAATACCAGTCTGTTTGTCATACTTGTTGTGAAGTTTTGTGATTCCCTAGAATTCCAATCCTGAGCGTTTCTCCTTTGTTTGCCCATCCGTGTCTTGATCTTTGTTTTCTCCCTCGTTTCTCGTATGTTCGCTGCCTGCCTTTTTGACCATCCGCCTGTGTACCTTGACTTTGTCTTTTGCCTTATCTCTGTAATGCAGTTTGCTTTTTTTTTTTACCCTGATCTGTCAACCTCGAATAAACTTTTTGCATTTGGATCCGAACGTTTCTGACTCATCCATGACAATAATATTTTTAAAAGTTGTTATATTATTCATAATTTGCGTTACCATTTATTACTGAATAATAAAAAATACCAATCAGCATTCAGAAGCAAAATTTAGTTTTTTAGAATAACCATTATTAAGTATCAGAAAGTACTGCTGTATTTTCTGATTCCTGAAATGTTCGGTTACACTTACTTATGGCGCTTTTCCACTACACAGTACCAGCTCGCCTCGGCTCACTTTGGCTCGACTCGACTCGGCTCTGTTTGGTTTTCCACTGTGTAAAAGTTGTACCTGTACTGGCTTCCAGGTACTTTTTTTCGTACCATCTCCGGCGAGGCTCCAAGCGAGCTGAGGCGACACAAAAATGTGACGTGAAAACACAGCAGACTGCTGATTGGTCAGAGAGAATCGTCACTATTCACTGCGTCATCATTGCA
>JAUMHG010000038.1:18676940-18702999 GCA_032359395.1 Enteromius anoplus
TATATATATATAGCTTTGCATTTAGTATGTGGTTAGGTTAAGTAGAATTTAACTTATGATACATAAAGACACAAGTGACACACATGACAAATTGAATGCAGTAAACATTAATTAGATAACACAATATATATTAAGACACCCAAACTGATAACAGAAATTATACAGTACTATATAGAACTATGTAGTAGTCTAATTTCAATAAATTAATCAAATGTGATGCAACATATCCTTTCACGGTTTTTCAGCATTGAGGTAATTCACTTTAACTTTTAAATTAGTTCCCCTTCCCTTGAAATGTAAAATAGTTATGAATTTCCATAAGAGTGTGTTGAATTTTTCAGTTAATATTTTTTTACGTAATTTCTTACACCGTGTACTTTATTCAAGAGTAATACACACATTATTGTCTCTCTTCTATGCTTTTAAACATGAAGTCTTGGCTTTAGTTTGCAGGAGCTAAACGATACCTTGAGGACACGTGGATTCACGTAATTGACCTTTGAGTTTGTATGGAGGGGAAGGTGACGTCCACTGTCTTATAATGCAACGCTTCACGTGAGCTCATCTGCTCTTTTGCTGATGTGGCATAGTCATAGAGCCTCCCATATGGTTTCAGTCCACTCCCAAATCAGAAAGCATTGTCATTGATTTACTGTGTGTATTCCCCAGACACCTAATCGGACCCTAACGAATCTCAACAGCTTGTGCGAGACAAGGGCCATTAGGCTTAATGGTTAAGGGCATCAAAGGGAGTACGCTGAGAGACAGAAGGAGAAAATGAAGTTAAAGGGACTGGGTTTGCAGACTGCTAGTCTGTGGCTGCAGTTGTAATTTATGACAATGCCCCCGAGCTTAAGCCTGACTCTGAGTCTAAGTTTGAAGCTGGAGACTTCAGAGAAAGATACAGATAGAATGAAAGATAACAAGAACATGGATAAGAGAAAACATGTTTCCTTTTAACTGATTGGTCTGAAAAAGAATCTTAAACAGCAGCATGATGGATTTTTTAAGGGACTTAAAAATTCATAAATCTTCGTGACATCGTGGAAAAATATTGTATCATCAATAGGGAAATGCGATTGCCCTTTTCTGGTCAGTCTTAAAGTGCCCTTATTATGGATTTTTTTAAATGAGCTTTTATGCAGTGTGTAATGCAAGTGAATAAAAGTAACCTGCAAAGTTTTAAATAGGAAAATGCACCATGTATAAAGTTACTGTCTCTTAAAAGAAGGAGTGGACATGTGAAGCAAGTCATTTTTAAAACAAATCCCAAGGGGTTTCTTGTTGACTTCATTAGCATATTGCCGGCCAACTTGTTATTCTTTTTGCGTTGATCTGAATTAAAATGCATATTCATTCTTTGCCACTAGGTTGCCGCTTTTGGAGCATTAATATATCGATTTTCCGGGTAACAGCTGTATACACAGCTAGCTTTGCTCACAAACGCTGCTTTTTCCAACCCAGTCGCACGGCAGATCTTGACTATATCACAAAATTATAATTTAATCTATTTATTCATGTCAGGGACATGATTATTTCGTTATTTTTGTAAGTCCAGCACAAATGGATGCATCCAATGGAATCCTACTTTTGAAAACGTGCTGGAATTACAAAAATAGATAAATAATCGTGTCCGTGCCACGAAAAAAAACGTGCGACTGGGCTGGCTTTTTCAGGCATTATACAGGCATGATGAAATGAAAATAAGACCAGTCCGACCAATCACTGCAGATTGGCGTCATGCAAAGGAGTTTTATTTTTTTATCCCTTTTTTAAATAAATGCATATTATAAGAAAATAAGACAAAATTTTGTACAATTTTTTACCACTTTATTTCATGTCAACTAGCAGTCATTAGAGTGTAAGTAGACTGTGTGCTTAATAACTTCTAAAACTTTTTTTGATGGGCCTTTAGAAACTTTACAAGTATATGTAACCCTAGTCTCAGCCTCAGATGTCACGCCCATGGAGCGTTGGCTGAACGTCTGATGCATATGGTACACTTTTCTGTAAACACTTCAGCAGTGTCGAAGTCGTCATCTGATTGGTTGAATTTGAGCGGATTTCCGGGGGAAATGTAAACTCATGTTTACATGAGTGACAATAAGCATTTATTAAGATTAATTAAACTTTGAATTCTCAAAAGTATGCGATCCAGTATTACTTGTGCGTCCCCTCCTATCTATTATGGAAGATCAAGTGAAGTTACAGTACCTAACCGAGAAGGGAATATCATCCGCGTTTGCTGGCAAACATGAAACAACAGACGCTGACATCACAGCTGGCCGATTCAGTATTGTGTTCAGTTCTGCAGAATTGCTTGTGGGTGTTAAAAAAGGGAGAGATATGCTTCAAACAGATGTGTACCGCGATCGTCTCATTGGGATTTTTCTAGACTGACTGACTTTTTGCACGGCGTTCTGTTGTTGTGGGGACATTTCCACGCCCCGAGCGAACTGTGATTGGTTGTTTGACATGTCGGTCAAACGGCATTATGTGCAGGCTTTGACCAAAGAAAGCGGCTATGATCTGGCAACGCGAGACTAATGTAACCCTAGACCACAAAACCAGTCTCAAGTCGCTGGGGTATATTTGTAGCAATAGGTACAAATTTGTATGGCAAAAACCATTAGCATATAAAGTAAATATCATGTTCCATGAAGATATTTAGTAAATTTTCTACTGTAAATATATTAAAACGTAATTTTTGATTAGTAATATGCATTGCTTAATTTGGACAACTTGGTGATTTTCTCAGTATTTAGATTTCTTTGCACCCTCTGATCCTAGATGTATTGAAATGGTTGTATCATGGCCAAATATTGTCCTGTCCTAACAGCTCATTTATTCAGTTCTCAATTTAAAAAGAATGTACTGCTTTTGTGGTTTAGGGTCACAAATGACAACTTATTCTACTAGCCATAAACCTACCCTAACAGTCTGCTCTGAGTTAGTAGACATGTAGTTGCAAATGAATGAGAATTAGTTGACATGTAGTAACAAAAGTTACAAAAAAAAAAAAAATCTAGGTCAGTAATGTCATGAGTGTCTTCATCATTTATTATGAGTGTGCACATATACTGCTTTAACATGATGACAAAATATATCTATTCTTTTTCTTCCTATTTTGCTTGCTGGGCTTTGAAGGGCTTTTCACTTGACTTCAAAGCACCTTAAATTACCTCATGAAATGTGCTATATAAATAAACTTGCCTTGCCTTTTCAAATTATAGTAAAAGCCATCAATAGGCTAAATACATTGATTATGGATTTAACTGTTGTTGACTCTAGGAACTGAGACTTTCTGGTTCTCTTTAAAATTCACAGAGAGACAGAGTGTATTTATTAAGTAGGTCCGACCAATAAAATGCTTCACAGCCAGCACACAAACAATTTATTCATTATAGTTAGTCTTTGAAACTTTCAATGTTCTGATGGAAGTGAATGAATCTTCATACAGCTCTTTCCCAAATAATGCCAGTAAATTTTTCTTAAAGCTCCTTTCTCATTTGCAACAAACAAACAAACAAACCAAAATTATGTATTATTAATTATTATTCCCTTGCCCTCTCAAATATGACTTTTCAGGTACGGCATTAATGATGTTTGATGTCATGACTGTAGATGTACCCTATTTGTCTGTTCATCATCCAAAGTTTTGTATGGCTTCAGAAAACTGCACAAGACTTGCTGGAGCTAGAAGTTCTATGGATGTTGATCCCAAACACTATGTTGATGGTCTCTAGGCTCATGTACGGCAGAATCATTACTTAATTGAAGCAACTTTTTCCCTGTTGAGTTACTTCAGCTCTCTGTTGGGGGACATCTTCAGTATCATTCAGTTAATGTAGTGCGAGTCTCCGTGGCTGTCTGCGGGGACCGGTGAACTCCATCACACTGGCGCATGTCAATAGTCTACGGCGCCTGTATTCGTCAAACACTGGGAAAGAGTCCTGTGCACAGACAGTGTGTAAATTGCCTGTCATCAATTATTAAGAGAAGCATTTGCCTTCTGATTGATCAGCCCCTAATGCATCTTCTAATCATTGCAGTTAAGGGAGTTTTTCTTGCTGATCAAAAAGCGGTCGAAATGGAGAGGCCTGGTCTGGCTGCAGATGAGTGATAAGACAACGACTGGGAACTGACACTCTGCGGGTATGGTAACTTTTGAGAAGAGGCTATGATCATTGTTTAAGCAGCACTTCTGATGTTTTGATTAGCAGACTGATAGCTTGCCTGATATGACATATGCAGTTCTCTTTATCCAAATTATAAATCAGTGATGTTTTTATTAATGTTAAAAAAGTCTAATTACATTCAGTTAGGAATTGCATGAATCATGCAAGTGATACCATGTTTTCAATTCAAAATGTCAGTTTATGAGACAAAAGTAGTTTTTATCACTGAATATTATTGTTGGTTCGTTTGCATTTCTTCTGTAAAACAACTGTTAAATTTAAAATGGTTTACTACTTTCCACAACCTTAAAACTGACGCTTATAGCTGGAATTCATGCTCTGCTTCTGTTAATGACAAACCATACCTCATCTCAGTCTTTATACTGCTGGGTCAGACCAGCCTAAAAGTGTAATTTTTTCAACTTTTGTTAGCTTTAGTGGTTCTGATGACAAGCCTGCATTGCCTCTACCTACCTCTGTGCGGACTCATGCCAGCTACATTAAAGTCTCGGTTGCACCGGTTCTGCCAGGATCCAAGCTGCATACTTCCAACCATCATCTCTGCCAAGAGCTCAGTGGAGCAGCCAGGCCTGCACTTTGTCTTTGAGGTTTCACTGGGGATGAAAGGGTTAACAGTTTAGCAGACATTCCCGTACAAACATTTCCCATGATGCATGACTAATTTTAACCATAACCCTAAGCCTATTTGTGAGCCCGACCCTCTCCTAGACACCGACCCTAATATAAAGGTAATGTAAACGTCTGATAAAATCCTGTCTGTTAGACTTCCCTTTTTTGCTACTGTCAGCTTTCCAAGCCCACTGTCTTTCTCCACTCCATTGTTCTGGTAAGAGTGAGGTCATTCAGACTCTGACCCCTGATAGAGAATAGTGATCCCCTTGTCTCTGGGGTAATAAGATTACCTTGCGCAAGTGGGCCCACTCTTATTTCTCTCCAAAGGGGGCAACGGGACTTCCGGCAGGGCGACATTGTCTTCATCCTCAGTGCTAAAAGGACCTTTTTTTGGTTTCAAAAGTTTCTTACTCTTAATTCCTAAGCAGATGTCTTTGTGCAAATAAGAGGCTACAGTCGGCTTTTAGCTGTTGCTTTATACGGGATCCTATTAGACGTAGTTTAGCAGCTAATTTAACACTGTTTCTGTTTATAACCTGCTGCCTTTGGAAGTCCAGCATCCGGGCTTAGTTACAGAAAAGCTTTTTAGGTTTATTGATGTGAATATGTGCAAAACTTTTGTTTCCTTTCTGACACTCAGATTTAAAGCCGCAATATAAGACACCAAACACTGAATTAAAGTTGATGTGAATGAAACACGGTGAACCTGAAATCATGTACTGTATTTTACGTATGGCCAAGACTTTTTGGAGATTTACTGTGTGCATTAAGAACTGTTCAAGGTCCACATTTTTATAAAGGATGGAATTTTTTTTTTTTTTGGCATATACACTTCGCAAGCTTGCCAAAATGTGACGTAGACATTTTTCTTCCTCAACACCATCTCTGTCTGGCTTGTGCCCTTCAATAGGCTGCTCTTAGGTGCACTTAGCGCTGAGTACTCCTCTAGCACACCCGGGCCCGGGCTCCAGACGTGCCTAAGGTGAGGGACGACGGAGGGCCTGTCAGACTGAGGGTCCATTAATTGCAGACAGTCCCAGGCTTCAGGACCCTGCTTGAGCGGGGTTATCACACTGGACATGTTCCTTTCTCTGAGGGCCAGTGACGGGTGATGAGAAAGAGGGAACATGATTTGATGGTGGGATTGGTGGGAATGAGGAATCCTTTGCAGGTGTGAGCCCCCACATGAGTATGTCTGGGCACAGTGCCAGTAGCTATGAAACTGGAATCACATAAAACATTTGCAAATAAAGCAAATTTCCATCCAAAATGCTCACTTCCTGATAAACTGCACTGAATATCACTAAATCACCTTTTTTATGCGCGTGAAAAATATGGTAAATGTGTTTCCCTCATTGTTTATCCACTTTTTTATTATAATGATAGATATAGTGAGAAATCTTTAATAAAAATTGCTCCTCATGGCTCCGGTGGGTTAATAAAGCCTTCTGAAGTGGAAAACATGAAACATGATCAAATCAAAAAATATCCATATTTAAAACCATATATGCTGTAAATACGTACAGCAGAATTATTGTACATGTGTTCTCAAGAGACTGGGGGAAGACTTAGGACGTAAGCAAAGTGTAAGAACCAAACAAAACACCCGTTATGCCGACACAGTCTCACTCCAACTTGTCACATTTTGACGCTTGGTCAAAACAGTTTTGCGTAGTTCTTCGACGCTCAAGGTACCCCTTTTCAAACACTTTTTGATGCGAGGGGTCCTCCGTTGTTTTCAGGTGTTTGGCTTAATGTAATGGTTTGCATACACATATAAATTTATTATATAATTTTTTGGTTTTATTGGAGCACCAAACCCCACCCCTACCCTAAACCTACCCACCTCTGAACAATATAAACAGACACACAGGCAAATTCAGTTACTGTACAGGTTTTTATTGCAAAAACTAGTCTTAAACAAGCAGTATAAATACATTACAAACAAGTCGTGTCAAATTCCAAGTCTTCTGAAGTCATACAAAGTCTTTATGTGAAGAAGAGAGTAAAACACAAGGTTTTCACGTGCTGTCATTCAGAAAACATACTCGCGTCCAGGAGCACGACGCAATCGTTCACGAGATACACAAGAACCAATAGTATTTCACAACAGCATGACGCAATCGATCATGAGACACGCAAGAGCCAATGACATTTGGCAGACAGGAAGTACACGGAAGACGGAGACAGCGACCGCGTCTATTCCTCTCACAAATCAATCGTTTTGCATAAGAAGACTTGGAATATTAATTTCTTTCAAATAAATGATGATGGTGATTGTATCTGCCTGCTATATCTTGTGTTTTATTGACAGATGTGAGGTTTAGAGACAGGGTTTGGGTTACATGCTCATAAATGTGTAAATAATAATTTTTTTTTAAGAAAACTGTTTACATTGAAAAATCACACCCTTACATATATGCAATATGCCATTGTTTTTACCCAATATGTCTTTTAATTATGACGATAAAAAAAAAAAATATATATTGCGCTGGGTTTCCTATTTAAAACAACAGAGGACCCCTCATGTCGAAATGTGACTGAAAAGGGGTACCTTGAGCATCGAAAAACAACTGTTTTGACCAAGCGTCAAAATGTGACGAGTGGAGTGAGACTGTGTTGGTTATGCATTCATTGATTCCTTACTGGAGGCCTTTATTTACCCCCTGGAGCCGTGTCCTTTAATGCTCATTGGTTCTAGCAATGGGGATGTTGTTCTCTTCTAAAATGTTTGTTACCCCTTTCAGTCGAATCACTTCAACGTTACATATGGGGAGAGAGAGACTAATTGGCTTTGAGCTTTATACAAAAGGACAATAAAAATTGGCATGCACTTGATTGCACTCAGGTGCACCTCATCACTGTGTAAAGTACAAGAGGGCACAAGCGGATTGCACATGCAGACTTTCGCTTCAGAGCCGAAGCCGACCCCCTCTGCGAGTTGTGGTGAACGATCGAGGAAGAGTACTGATTTCAAGAGTTCCTTCTTTCCTGCTCTCTCGTCTGACAGTGTTTTATCTGGGCGGCTGTCAGCGGATCCTGCGGGCTGGTAGCCTTTTTAAAGGCTGGATGTGCCAGTCATCTTGCGAATCCAGTGGGCAAAAGAGTGCACGGAGTTGGCGCGATTGGTCTTCCCTGGGCAACCGGGAGAAAGAGCGAATTTTTCCACGGTTGGTAAAATGTTCTCCGGAATGTCGAGCCGATCGTGCATTTCTGGGTGCGGGAGTTTCCTCACCCCTTCGGACGGGCATGATCGTTGCCTCGCGTGTCTGGGCCGAGCACACGCTGAGGCAGCTTTTGTGAATGGCATTGCGAGCGTATGACCATGGCTACGTTGAGGTCCCCGCCTCTCGTCCGTGAGACGGCTCCCCTTGTGTCCTTCCCGTGAAACGGCGAGGCCCCCGGGCGGCACTCTGCCGCACCGCGTAGTCCTGTGGTCCTTCTGGAGGAGACTGCATCCCCAGTAACAGGGCTCGTCAGCATCAGAGGGTGAGTCAGATGGTGAGGCTGAAGCCGCCTCGGGACGGCACCGCGCTGCAGTGTCTGCCCCGCCTGCGGTGGATACGGAACTGTCTGCTCTGCTCCTCCGCGCCGCTGTAGGAATCGGTTTGGAGGTGCCGAGTGTGCCTTCAGCCGACCCTTCGCGGCTGGATGATTGGTTTCTGGGAGATAGAGATGCGGCTCCGCCACGCTCTCTCCCAGTGCCATTCTTCCCCCAGGAAGAGCTTTCCAGATCGTGGCGAGCCCCTTACTCGTCACGCCTGCAGCCAGGCTCTTCTGGCGGTGCAGCCAGGGGGTGTGCGGCGATCCCTCAGGTGGAGCGCACTGTTGCGGTGCACTTATGCGCCCGCGGGCCATGCTGAACTGCCTAGATACGTTCAGGCACAAAACAGCGGTTCCTCTCAAAACTTTTCAGAGGCTCCTGGGGCATATGGCAGCTGCAGCCGCGGTCACGCTACTGGACTTGTTACATATGAGTCCGCTTCAGCGATTGTTACACGATTGGGTCCAGACATGGGCATGCACCAGCTGATTTGGAGTCACTTCGGAGAGGCCAAGCTCGATCTCTTCGCCTCCCCCGAGTAGACCATCTCCTGGACGGGACGTGGCAGACTTCTCCAGCCTCTCCAGCACTGTCGTAGATACCATCTCTCAAGCACCAGCTCCCTCTATGAGGCAGGCTTATGCTCAGAGATGGGGTCTGTTCGTCGAATGGTGTTCCTCCCGTAGAGAGGACCCACAGAGATGCACGATCGCAGTGGTGCTTTCCTTCCTGCAAGAGAAGTTGGAGCGCAGGCTGTCCCCCTTTCTGTGTGTATGTCATAGCCATATATATCACATATCACGACGCAGTGGAGGGTGCGTCCCTCGGGAAGCATCAGCTCATCGTTCGTTTCCTTAGAGGTGCGCGTCGGGTTAATCCCCCGAGACCACACCTCTTACCCTCTTGGGACCTAGCCGTCGCCTTGAATGGCCTGCTGTTAGCTCCTTTCGAGCCACTTCAGTCGGCTGATATAAAATATCTGACGCTGAAGACAGCGCTTCTTGTTGCGCTGGCCTCTATTAAGAGGGTAGGGGATCTACAAGCTTTCTCTGTCGACGAAGAGTGCCTACAGTTCGGCCCGGCTGATTCTCACATCATTCTGAGACCCTGGCCCGGTTACGTGCCCAAGGTTCCCACCACGCCTTTCTGCGATCAGGCGATGAACCTGCAAGCTCTGCCCTATGCACTGGCTCATGGCTCCCTGGCTTATTTATACCATGCAGGGCCTTGCCCCTTAGGACTGAGAGCTAACTCAACAAGGAGTGTCGCCTCATCCTATGTGCTGGCTCATGGTGCCTCTTTAGCAGATATCTGTAGAGTTGCGGGCCGGGCGACACCCAACATCTTCGCCAGGTTTTACGACCTCCGCGAAGAGGCCGTGTCCTCTCGTGTCCTTGATCAGGACAGCAGGTGAGCAAGAGGACTGGCTGTTTCCGGCTTGATGCGCCGCTCCCACAGGACCCGCGCTTAAATATCTTAGTGTTCCCTTGAATGTGCATAACCTGAATCCTCCCTGCCCCGCAGTCTGACTAGAGCGGAGTAGCTCCAACTGTGTTTCTTTGGCCCAGAGGTGTGGCAACAAATCTCAATTAGCCACAGTCAGCCAGAAGGCTGTGTTTCCCTTCAATTATATCCATAATCTTATCGATATATTGTATTTTCTTATTCCACATGCTAGAACTGTGTGTTAACTCATGTGCTCCGCCCTCAACTACCTGCATCAGCACAACTGAAAGCAACTCTGTCTGCCACCCTTCATTGGGCCACAGAGGGTTAAGAAGGTTACTTGCAGATCCTGTTCCATGGGTGTTCCCATATGTAACGGCGAAGTGATTCGACTGAAAGGGTAACGTCTAGGTTACGAATGTAACCCACGTTCCCTGAAGAAGGGAACGGAGACGTTACACTTTCACCTGCCACTACTCTGAGGTCGTGCTGACGCTGACTCGGCTCTTCAGCGAAAACCTGCATGTGCACTCCGCTTGTGCCCTCTTATACTCTCACAGTGACCAGGTGCACCTGAGTGCAATTAAGTGCATGCCAATTTTCATTGACCTTTTGTATAAAGTTCAAAGGTAATTGGTCTCTCTGGTGAGTTCCCATATGTTCCCATATCCCTCCTTCAGGGAACGTGGGTTACATTCGTAACCAAGACGTTTTTTTTCTCATATCATGTGATTTTTGTTTAAATTACACTATGCCGGTGTGATCTCTGTGTGATATATGTTGCCATATAAAAAAAACAAAACATAATTCTAAAATACATTTGGATTGAAATAAAAATCGTCGATAAATAGTCTTTTGAATAGAATTAAATATAGCAAGTCTTGTTTATTATATTAATTGTCATATAAATGCAACATAACTGATGTTTATCAGCAACACCGCATGAGTGCGAATAATGCAATATCCACCTTTGATCTCGTAGGTATCTGTTCTACTTTGAGGATATTCATATAAAGGAAGATTTAGATTTCAAAAACCTTACATTAACTGACTCTCCATTTAAGTAGTGCATGTAATGAAGCCTCCCAGTGGTTTACGCGACGCTCTACTTAGCATTTTGTGGTTCATTTACAACAAAAGAAAACATAATGCCATCATCTCTCAAACATTTTCTGCTAATTATTTAGGTAAATTGGAATGTGCGCAAATTATTGTGGCAAACTGACTATAATACTGATGAATCCAGACATAAGGCATAATGTGGACAAAATTTGTCCATTTAATTTTTAATTGAAGAAAATTTGTTTGGTAGTATACATTTAAATAAAAATGCAGTTAGATTAGCTTTAAATTGCTTTTTTGATTAGCCAACTTATTAAGGATTTATGTATGCAATTTTGTAAGGATGTATTTATCATTTTGGAATCATTTAAACTCTTGTTGAAATATGGTAATGTATAGTGTACTGCCTCATCTACTTACAAACAGATATTTACTTAAATGTAGTTTCCATTCAAAATTGTATGTCATTTATTTAATCCTAAATACAATTTCGTCCATCCATCCATTCAGAGTCTGAGGCTAGGCAGGAAACAGCCAAATGGCTGGTCAATTTAAAATATATTCACTTTAAATGTAATACAAAATAAAAATATTTATAATCAAGTATAATATGCAGTTAAGCATGTTATACACATCAAAATAAATGCACGTCTTGCATGACAAAAGAATGATTTAAAAATTAATTTATTGTAAATATTTTAATTTAACATTGTTACAAAGTGCAGTTTTAAAAGTGTTTTTTTAAGTGTGTTAAGACACAAAAACAGTTCTTTAAAATATATATATTTAAAGATTGGACAAGTGCAGTGCTTGCCTTAGCAAATAACACTCTAATTTAAAAAAAAGAACAATATTCTGAAACCACTACATTTGAAAAAAATTAATTAGATCTTAAAGTATACCGACATCATTAGCTGACAAAATATTAAAAGGTTAGTTCTCCCCAAAATGAAAATACTGTCATTAATTACTTACCCTTCCGAACCTGTAACACCTTTGTTCATCTTCACGTCTAAAAGCTTGTTTACCCTGTAAATAATAATAATAATACTAGAGATTAATTAATTCCTGAATATTCAGACAATGACTTAAGAGTGCAGGACATTAACA
Organism: Enteromius anoplus; assembly: GCA_032359395.1. Lineage (NCBI taxonomy): Eukaryota > Metazoa > Chordata > Actinopteri > Cypriniformes > Cyprinidae > Enteromius > Enteromius anoplus. Next base: position 18,688,914 of record JAUMHG010000038.1, read on the forward strand.
ATATCCTTGCTATCTTTCTGTCACATCTCATCAGTCACCTGTTCCCAGATCAGCACTTACAGAGAGCGCGCAGCCACTAGCAACAGCCACACGTTCCCAATCAAATGATTGCTAACACCTGCAAGCAATCAGAGGCACACTATAAAGAGCACGCTCAGCCATTCCTTCAAGGGCTGAGCTCAAGATTGTATTGCTGCACTTACCTTCTCCTGGACTCACCTGTTGGCTTTGTCTGCGTTGCTGGCTCTCACTTTCTTCAATCTGGAGGCTTCTGAAAGATTGAGTATATCTACCTCTCTCTCACCTTTTGGATTATATCTGTTCCTTACCAGCAGCGAACCAGTTTGATGTTATAATATGATCTGATCTGCTTACGTTGGTTTTTGAAGCTGCTGAGGAATATTTCTGTTCTGTTCAAAATAAAACTCTTATTTGATTTATCAGCTTGTTCTGTCTTCCCTGAGCGTGACACTTTCTTACCTTAGATGTGATAGCTGTGTATGGAGGGTCAGAAAGCTCTCTGATTTCATCAAAAATATTGTAGTTTGTGTTCTGAAAATGAATAAAAGTCTTACTGTTTTGGATCAATATAAGAGCGAGTAATCAATGACACAACGTTCATTTTTGAGTGAACTAACCCTTTAAGATTAGTGTCTTTTAAAAAAAAAAAAAAAGCGTACAGGAGCCCACATACTGCAAAACATGTCTTATCTCTGTCACCATAGCTATAGTGCAACAGATCCTGATCCCAGGCTGCATCTCTCTGATGGTTGCTTTGATTCATACAGCCCCTGGTTTTCTGTTTCGCTCTTCCACTTCCTTCCGCAGAAAGCAAAGCAGGGGACAATGCGTTATTGTGTCCTCAAAGCTGCCTTATTAGAGAGGCTGCTGAAAGCTTCTGCCTCCGTGCAGAGTCTATTTGGAGACACTTAATAAGGGATATAATTCTAGCTTTTCATGGAAAACTGGAGTCAAAGTGACTCAATTCTTAATCATACCTGCTACATGATGAAGCACAGGTCGATGTCTGACAAAGAGACGAGCACACAGTGTTTGTGTGGCAATAGAAATGTTTATATTGTTTACATATGTTGTCAGCTGTATTGATACTGCATTGAAAAAACTAAGGTTGTATCATCAATTCAGCTGTAAAACAAAGTTGAACAGGTCATAGTTTATAGGTCAGGGTGTAATGACATAAGTTTGTTAGCTCAGGGGGGCACTGTTGCTCAACCTTTAAACTGCAAATTCTTTTGAGCAAGCCACTACTGTTACTTTTGAATTTGAGAAATGCATTTGTAAAGTGTAAAAACAGTCAATATCTGGATTCAAACATTTGAATTAAACCTGGAAATAAACAGGAGTTTGTATTTTGAGTTCAAATAAAACAAATAAAAATGTGTTTAATGTAGATTACTACAATAATAATACTATAAGAATAATCATGAAATATATATAAAACGTTCTGCAATTCTTCTGGGTTACTAATGTAATAAGTTCATTTGTGAAACTGTATGAAATATTTGAGTTCCAGTTTCCACTGAAGCACAAGATACTTTTTCTAATATTACCAAATCATGTTTTTATCATATTGGAAAAAAAGTATAAAATGTATGCAAAACAGTAGCATTTTCACTAGTGATCTTAGACTTTTGGACCCCAGTATTTCTATTGCATGTTATGCTCAAGTCTCTTTATTGTATATCAAGCTGACTTCGAAGTTCATTGGTATTAATTTATTAAACCGGTCTTATTGTTGTCACCTGATGTTTTGCATGTGACAGAACTCAGCTGTTGTTGCTGAAAGTTTCCTAAACTTTCTCCTGACCCTTAGCTAAGTATTAATCTGTCTAAACGGCCCAGCACAGACCGGTGAGCTGAGAGGGGCTGAGTGCCGCCAGTCCAGATGCCCCATGGTGAGAGGTCTGCAGGCGGCTAGTTTTAGATAACAGCAGGGGCACCAGCAACTTCAAACGGTTTTAACCTCTGCTGTCACGTCTGATCAGAAATAATGAGACGTGTTTGTTATCACCCCAGTTGTTTCGGAAAAGTCCTGAAGAACGTTTCCAGTAGGTGTGGCTAAATGAGTGAACATTTGCATCATTCCTGTCTTTTTCAGAATTCTTTGTCGTTTTTAATGATGAAACTGTGACTGAATCAGTCTTGCAAATCTAAACTGGCATAAAAGGGCCCACAAAAACACTAATAAACAGCACCTTATGGCCAAGGGAATAGTCACCAAAGTTTTCTTTTTTCTTCACTTCAGTAAAGAGCTGGATAATGCTGAATGGTCTCAGCTGAAAGAGAAGAGTATTTTGTCTGTGGCTATATCCTTGACGGCAGCTTTTCTCAACTTGGCAGCAGATTTGCTATTTGTTACTTTGTCACTCATGGTCTTCATCCTTTTAACCCAGCCAAGATGTCTCTGTTTATCTGAGATGTTGCACATCAGCCTGCGAATAAACAAAACGCCTCAAGAATGGGATGAACAACAGCAGTTCATTTTCTTGATAAGCTAAACTCGCTTTGAGGTTGCAAAACAATTTTCAATACACAAAAAAGCTATGCTAATTAGTTTGCAATGATGGGAATAGTGTTTGTAAAAATAGACAATGATTGCAGAGATTACATATTTTTGCCGGCCAACCTGTAAGTTACCGTGGTTCCTCTGACAAAAACACAGGGTTTTTCTACTGGCTTTTGTGTTCTTGTTAAAACCAAAAAAGGTTGATTATTACACCCAGAGAACCTCTGTAGTTCCTAAAAAAAAATTCACAAGGGGTTATTACTGATATAATTTATATTATATAATGAAAATATATTGAGCTTGTTAACCACAACCCTTTGTGTGACAAAATGTTTTGTTTATATCGGCCTTGTCTTTAATTTTAATTATAGAGTAAACTAGGAAATTGGTCACAAATCTAAAACATTTAACTTTGAAATGCATCTCAGTAACTACAAGGTAACTCAAAAGTCCAATTACAAAAATGCTAATACTAAGATAATGTAAATTCGAACTAAACTAAATAATAAGAAGTTCATCCTAAACCAGGACTGCCCAATCTTGTTACTGTACTGTAAAAAAGGACATGATTTTATCAGAAACACACTGTTAAAATGCTACAGTAAAAACCTGTTAAATGGTTAACGGTAAATTCCTGTAAAATTTACCTGTAAATCAACATTCTCAAAATTCCCTGCATTGCATTTCAAATTTTGTTTAAATGTGATGTTTTATCTTTAAAATAACTATGCTGCTACTTAGTTTTTCTTATCAGTTATGTATATTAGGTTGTATGTTACATCTAATTGTCAAATCTATGTTTATTGCATATGGTGTTTATTGTTACCTTATAGGAGTACCTTATAGGTTTTCATATTTAAAAGCTGCTTGTAGTGGGCTTTGGTGATTATCAGTGTATTTCAAAGGTAAAAAACTTTAATTTCAGTTAATTTTAAGTTTAATTTTGATTTCAGTACTTTAGTTGGTTGGCATATTAACATTACATCAGTTAATGAAATTACGGTATTTAACTGTAAATTAAACTTAAAACTGTAAAACAAAAAAACGTTGTTACTATATTTTAGTAGTATTATATACTACTATATGTATAAGTAGAATTCCATCAACCACAGCTGTCAGTTTTTCACTGTTTTTTTTTTACAGTGTGGAGGCCCACCTTCCAGCAAAATGTTTTACAAATTAAACACACCTGGACTAGAATCAAGGTATTCAGGATCACAAAAAAATGCAGCTGTGTAGGTGGTAGTTGAAACAGGATTGGACACCCCTGTCCTCTCTCCTATCCACCTTTTTCATCAATGTGGAAGTAAGCCTATGGGTGAGGCTTCCGGTTCATTTGACGCTACTGTATAGGTAAATATTGAGGAGAGCAACAATAAAGGGTGCAGTAAACGGTGACATTTTTTGCGCTACAAACCACTGTGTTCATAATTCAAATAATAAATTAAATAACATTATAAGACACACCCAATTTCAATGTCAAGCAGCAAAACATACCGTTTTGGACAGCCTAAAATAGCTAGATGTGGATGAGACCGGAAACTAGACCCATAGAATTTACAAATGCGCACCCAATTTTATAAAAAAGACGGATAGTGATGAATTCTACTGAATCTATTTTGCTAAATCATGAAGTTTCACGGTAGCTTCCACAACACTGCATACCAACCATTGTTCATGCATTTTCCTCTACTGTCTATTTCTTTAATAGCTGAACACATCCTTATATGCCAAATTGAGTGTTGCGTGTTGACATTTAGCACTTGTTTGTAAAGCACCGTTGTGTAGACCCCCCGTTCTTTCTGAGTTTCGTAAGTGCTCTGCTGAATGTGGAATATTTCAGTGTGCCTCTCTCTTTGTTTAAACTTTCGCGTGGCCACCCAGCGCTGCACTGTTTACTGCGGCACTACGTTTCAACGATAGCTGGAAATCGACGTTCACAAAACGCCCTTTCATCCCCTCGTGTCTATGTGTGTATTCTAAATACTGTCAAGAGACGAGACTCGCACGCGAGACTCCACGCTCAGAATAGGCTTCTTGCTGTCTGGCTCATATTGACAGAAGACATTGTTGTTTAATAGCCCTCTCACAGTCTGACAATGTCATTTTCCGCTGGGGGAAGAGGCAAACGGGCTATTTGCACAGAACGAAGTATAATTGACTTGTGAGAGTCATAAATTAAGTGTCATATAGAGAAGGCTGAAATTATTTTCAGCTGTGGGCTTTGACGCAGGGCACTAAACCAAACCTTAATTGTCCAAAACAAACAATATTTCTGCGCCTGAACAATTAACATGATGAATGGGAAATGGTGATAAACTCTGCTGTTGCTTCATAGACACTTTCTGTTGTGTTGGCCATGCTTCGCAGGAAAATCGAATCCCTGTGACTTCCACGTCATTGTGCTTTTTGAAACCTTACAGCTAAATCACATCTGAGGTTCAAACTACAATTTCCTTGTAAAGGGAGAAGCAATCATTTTTCTTTTAATGCGGGACACTTTTGCCTGTCCAGACGAAAACATTTTAACTCAAGTTGAAGGCCTAATGTTTTAAAGCAAATTCAGTTCCTTTCTAATACTCGTTACTAGTCATTTTTGATTTATAGAGTTACCAGAATCCCAACTGTAATGGCTTAGGTTATATTACTACTAGCACATCCAGCCATCTTTGATCTTAGCAGCCTGCAAAGTTCAAGCCAGCTTCTATCCAGCAACAACCTGAGGTGACATGGTCTAACGATAGAGATTCCCTGTGAGATAATGGAAGAGTGATAACAAGACAGCAGGCTCTGGGGTCAAGGGTAAATCTACTGTCTGTCTGAATTCTGGAGTCTGAGAATATTTAGAGGCTTTCCTGCTGTCTGGATATCTATACACCTGAACACTCGAACAATTAGGCACACAAATCACTTCACATTTTAGGACTTTTAACGTCAACGCAATTCTGTATATGTTGAAAAAGTCTTAGAATGAGGTATTGTTGGTGCTAAAAACACGAACAATAGCTCATATCATGGAGAGACGTGTTAAAGACACAGAATGGGTTCTTTTGACATTAGCCAGTGAGCAAACTGAACACCCTGCTTTCGTGGTATTTCATGCAAATAGAAAACTTCCCCCATCCCTGGTCCAGAATAAACTCATAACTGTGTGATATTTATCTATTTATATCTGACTGTTGACGTTCAAAGTAAATAAGTAGGTGAGCTTATTCTCTTTAGGAAACCATTGTGATAAACAGATAGCTGTTAGTATTGTGTGTTGAACAATTGACACTCATGGGGGAAGGGGCTGCCCTAGAAACCTCTGAGGTAATGTGATATAATTAGTCTCATGATATGCCTTTTGTCTCATAGAAATGTGAATGTCAGATGATGCCTTCGTCAGTTTTAAGCAGTTATAAGCAGGTCTGAAGACCCCCAAAATAAGTAAACATGAATGAGAATAACTGACTGAATGATATAATTAAATTGATGATAATAATAATAATGCGTAAAGGTTAAATCTTTTTTTAAGGAATTAATTGATGAGTTGATAATTTATACATTTAATTTAATTTAATTATTATTTTTTATTTCTTTTTCAAAAATGATTTCTGTTGAGTTTCTTAATATAAACCTAATAATCTCACAGGTAATATTTTCATTATTTCTTTTGCTCTAGTGGAATGACATAAAACTATTACTGTTACTTTTATTACTTCTGTACACAATATAAACAGGTTGTAAAAAGAAAATATAGCTGCATTCATATTGTGCAAAAGGGTCTATCATTTTGACAAGAGTAACATTATTTTTGGCTTAAAAAGTAGAGGAGTACAGCTGTGAAGAACAGAGTTGTGGAGTTCAGGATAGAGACGTGTACAGTAAAAGCAGAATAGGCTTGGTTTGGTGGGTGGGCCTGATTCCCTGCTGTTGTAGTTTCACCCCAGCACACTCACGCCTCCACCGGTCACAGCCTCTTTACAAGCCTCCTGCCGTTTACAACCTACTGAAGTGTTGGCTGTCATTACCCAGGAGTAATTACTGTGTAGAACACCTCAGGGCAGAGCAAGAGAACCGGACGGGCTGCGTAGCGACTCCAGAAGAGAGCAAAAGAGGGACGAGGGGGAGCTCCCTGACCAGATGAGTCCCTGCTTAATTTGTCAATGACTAACATGACCGGCCAGCTGACGCGTTGGCCTTTGATGTGGCTCAGTAAACATGAGAGGGAGCGCAGCAAGCGTCCGGAGAGTGCCGTTATCTGTCCCAGAGTGCAGCAGAGGCCTGATAAGGACGTCCGCGGGGCGCCTGGCATCCATGGCTTATCTGTGGGGCCGCCTGACTCTGCTTGTTCTGTTTCATTGACAGCTGTAGCCGCTCTGACCTCAAGCTTGCGTGGGTACAGAAAAACCCGCTTGGCACACGCCGTGTACCTAAACATCTCTTTAATGTTGCACCTTGGGCTAAGAGGGTCAGCTTTCACTTTGAAATCCAGTGATTGTTTGGGACTAAGTCTAGCGCTACTAACTCAAACCAGAGCTCACGAAGGCCACCTTTGGATCAGTTAGCACAAACCAAATACGCATTTTGACCTCACTCACCGGTTGTCTTTTGATGTTCAACGAGTTGTTTGAAGGTGATGCGTGTCGTTTTTTTCAATGTAAACAGTATTAACATTCATTGTTAGTATTCTCATTCCTGTCTGTGGCAAATGCTTGGCTGCTGAAGAGAAGTTTTAGCTAATTGCGACTTGTTTAGAGATTAAATGAAACAAAGTATTCTTTCGGGATTCATGGAAATTATTTAATAGCTCTGTGCACTACAGACTGAAATAAAAAGTAGAAAAACAAAAAAAGTAGAGAAATGGAATCTAATGAACCAACTTATTATTACGATTTTTAAAATATACTAAAAGCCACCTTAAAACACACGTTTTAAAGAGAAAGCCACATTTAATACACAAGTTCATCAAAGGTAGCTTTTCCACAAAAAGTGGAATAATAAGTGGAAAAAGTAATATATAGGAGTTGCACGGTGTCATACATACACATAATTAATGAACATTAATTTAACAACATAATGCATAATATAAAACTGTAATATACAAAACTGATAAAAAAATAAGAATGATAGTTATTTCAGTGAAAAACACTGTCACACAGAGAGTTCTGGAAATGTCAGTTTACTGTAAATCATAAGATTTATTAAACTATTACATTTAATCTTACATGTCCATGGAATGTCCTATTTACAACATTCCCGCTTGTTTTTACAATAGGATTATTTACTGTTGAAAACATGCAATTTAATTAATTTTAAAGTTCAGCAAAACCTTGACCCTTTGTTTTTATTATATAAAAAAAGGATAATTACACCATAATAACAACTGACGCCTCTAAAATAAAAGCCAATAACAAGCTATTTTAGTCATTTTATATATATAAAACAAAATAAAAGTAAACAAGTCAAGCTAATAGTTAAAATAATTATTTATATAATAAATAGGACAACCGAAAACAGACAGAACTAGTTGCCTGCATTCCCAGGATCCAGTAATCAGCATAAATGCAGCCATGTACATATTTATGTCAATTGTACTGGAAAAATTGCGGTGCCTCATCAAGAAGAGAAAATTATGTGAACCCTTGGGCATTAGTGACCCACCATGTGAAGCGTAACATACTTAACCTTCATCAAGTCTTGTTTTACTACAACCACATGCAGTGCATACCTGCATTGTTAATCAGAGCCAACCAATTTAACAGCTTTCCAAAAACCGAAAAGACACAGTCAATGGCTATTACCTGCTGCAACCATATAGCCTGGACAATTATCCCTTCAATTTCAGAGACAGGCCCAGATTAAAGCTGGCGTTAGGACTCAGACTTCAGTCTCCTTTTGACCGGACCCTTGCTGTCACAACTGAAGTGACCTGTGCCGCAAAAGCACGAAAAGTGACAAGAGACGTCCCTATTTTACGGCGGGCTATCTGAAGACCGGAACGATAATGAGAGCCCCCTCACCCTGTCTCCTTTGTCTGAGCTGCATGTCTGGAATATTTGGGGAGATTTTATCAGATGCGTTATGTTCCTGGAGGAGGCTGTCTGTCTCTTGGACGGTCTGAATGGAGCGTTGAGTCATGGCAGATGAGTGAATAAGTCAGCTTCTTGGGCTGTCAGCACCCTTACCTTTCTGTGTTGAATGGAAACTCAGTCAGGGTCAAGAAATCGGGCTGATTTCACATTCGGCTTTCAATTAAATCGATGCCAGATTGTTTACTTTCATTTTTAGCTGTTGTTCGGCTAAAGTTATGTCATATTTTTGTACAGTGACGTTCATGACTACTTATGGCCCATCAGAAATCAGCCTACTAAACCATCACTGAAACTAGCAACTGTTGGGCCTAATTACCGGTTCTTAAGTTTTCCCCAGTGTCTGCTCTTATTCCTTAAGACTGTATTAATTACCAATGTCAGCTGGTGATATCAGAGGGCTGGAACGCTCTGTGTCTCTGTGCTGTAAATCAGACCGGCTGTTCAAAGAAAAGCCGTGGGGTCCACCTGTCAGCGCTGACAAACTTGCAATCAGTCTCTCTGCTAATACTATCACTGCCCACCGAAGACTGCTTTCTTATAATATATCCTGAAGTAGAAAACTAGGCGAATTGTTTTGCTAACGCCTTCGGGATGTTTTCCGGCAATGTAATTTGCATTGGAAATATTTAATGTTCGTTTTGTGTGTTTGAATTACATTTTAAAAAGAGAAACTATATTATTTTATTTTGTATTTTTAGACTATTAGTTAAAATTAAAGGCCCAATTATGTTTAATGGGGATTTTTATTGTTACTAAACAATTTGTTAATAATAATACTGTATGTGTTACTAAATTTGGAAACTGTTCTGTGGAGTGTTTTTGTAATATAGTATTACAGGCATAGTGAACACTCAGATCTAATGAGAAGCCTCTTAAGTTTTGGAACGGATGAGATGCTGACATAATTTAAGCAACATACATGCTTGTTTATTTAGGCATTACCTTCTAAAATGTATCTGGACATTTCTCGGATCACCACAATAAAGGGCGACATTTTATTTGGAAAATGTTGTTCTGAAACAAAAACAAAACATTGAGATCAAGTTCAAAAGTATTAAATGTCTATATTCAATTCTCTAGAACGATTAAACCTGCTAAACATTTAGGTCCATTAGCAAAATAAGCAATTTTAAGTGTAAAAACAAAAAAAAAGAAAACAAAGAAAAAAGAAAACAAACAAACGACAAAAATAGCACAAAAACATAAAAAAAACAATCAAACAACAAAACAAACAAACAAAAACAGTAAACTTCAAAGTAACTAAAAGTACCATACAACTTTGTGTTATTTGTTTAGTCGAGTTAAAATGCAGTATTCTTTATTTCAATAATATTAATCAGAACTGATGGGTATATTGGTGTAGAGCGACAAGATTAATATATTTTATATATATTACTTACAAGGCTTTTTTTCCCTTTTTGCTAAACTACAATTTAGTAAAAGTTTACAAATAGTTAAAGCACAAACTTTACTACTAAAGTACTGTTTGATTGTCATTTTATTAACAGGTATGGAGTCTGAGCAAAATGAAATGATTTTGGGAATCCTTAAACATTTGAGCACTGATGCATGGTACAGAAAGAGAAAGGGTCAGTGATAATAGGATTTTACCTAGACTGACCAATGAGGGGTGCTGAAGCTTCATCCAGAAGACACAGCACAGTGCTCTGAACTGCGTTACTTCCCCTCTATCAGCTCACGCCATGATCTTATGCATAATGGAGAAATAAATACACAAAATGCTTTGTGGATGAACATAGAGAATATTATTGATATTGAACTTTATTAGAGTGTATTACTTTAGATTTTCAGATTCTATTATAAATGATTTAATGTTACATAATTTAAACATACCTTATTATACTTATTAATTTTATGAATCATTACTTTAAGTATTTAAAATTAGTAATTCAACTCATTGGTAAAGACATATACAGTCTCAGAAGTGTCATGCCAAACATTTTTTAATAACCTCCTAATGACACACATTACAGAATCAAATGTGTAAATATCAGGTTTGAAATACTTAAGTTATGAGCAGTTTTAGGAAATTAAAAGTTTAAAGATACAATTAAGGTAAAAAAAAAAAAAAAAGGAATCAAAAAGGAATAGAAAGTATGTTCAGTCAGGATTTGAACCCCAGTCCCCTTTCATGCTCAACAAAAACTGCAGCACTAATCTATCCTGTCCTATCACACTTATAAACCACAACATGTTTTTTCTCCCCTTTGGTCATGTCTTATCTCGTTCAGGGCACCAGATGAACCACTAATATCCCTCTATCCACAATCAACATAGACATTTAACACATAATCCTCACAGGTCTTACTTGTTATGGCAGAATTACACTCCTTCAAAACTGTAAAGCTATTAATTTTAATCTCTTCCCAAATCTGTATCAAGGAGGTCACTTTCCCTATGAACACAGTGCTTACGCACAGAGAGAGGCGATTTCCTGGGATAAGTTGGATAAACGCAGTGGTTTTAGGGAGCATATGTTTTTACCATGATCACATTTTACAAATGTAAACTTGAGCTGTCAGATATCTGACAGTGGGGCAGCGGAGCGGAGTAGACCAAGCCATAGGCAAGCTCAAATTAGATGAAAATGGAAGGAACGGGACTGGTTTCCAGTTTTATTGCTCAGCATTAATGGGCTCCATGTCTTTGGAGTGAGGAGACTTTCAAGCCGTGAGTTATGTAAATATAAGCAGCTCACTCCTCCCGTTTGAAGTCCGGCTTTGTATAAATTGAGCCAATTTCTTTATCTGGGAAATGTTTAAACAGCTGTTGTCTCCGAGATTGTTCACTCTACTCTCTGGCTACTTCCTCCTTGCTTTCTGCTTCTTTTATTTCTTTCTTTCTTTCTTTCTTTTTTTTTTTTTGAATACCTCGCCAGGAACCATTAAAGGAGATTACAGATGCTTGTCTGACCTTCACTCCATAACTCTGTTTGTACATTTGCTAAGCTTCAATGAGACACTTTGATCTTCTCCTATTTAGGACACCATAAAATATGTTGTTTTAACTGGCATTTGGTGACTTTCAGTTTGATTGTTTCAGAGAAAAGGTGAATGTAGTCTGTTTGGTTGTTCCTTTGTAGTTTCTCTCAGAGCTTGGCTTCCACGTCTTGTTTATAAATGCTTATGAGGATATTTTTATAATGATGCCTGAGTTTTCCACCTCCAAACGTCCCCTTCATCGCTTCAGGCCCCCTCGTCCGGTCCTTACACACAACAGACTGAAAAACAGACCAGTCCTCATTCAGTCAATCGATAATGAGTTTACGTGGTTTTGGATTACATTGCTTCATGAAAGCCTGCTAATATTTGGTCTGCAATAAACATATGCCACCAACAATATCTGGTCCATTTTATAACAATTATTGAGGCCATGTTAAAAAATGATTTTGTGTCTCATGGTCGAGCTCTCATAGTACACGTTGTGTTTTTAACATTTTCATCCTTGCAAATAAGAACCACAGCATTGGGATTCAACAAAACCGTCCAACTCTGGGTGACCTTGGCCAGCAGTCTCCATCTTAATGAGTCAACCGTTGCCTAATTGAATTTCACATGTGGCGAAATGTACTCGAGATGTTCTTGCTTTCGTTCTTCATGCTTTTTGGATGCCGAGATCCTTCATGACTTTAATAATCAGTGTGGTTACCACATTTGCTTAAGTTAGTTGACATTATCAGATTATGCTCTCTTGATCAGAGCCACATGCTGAGGCCTATTGATTATATCTCTGCCTGTATTTGCCTTTCACTCGTTTGCTGAATGTGACTTTAAACTGCATTTCCTGTTCGGCTTAGTGAGGTTTAGCCATGCCGCACAAACACTTCATCAGGAAATCAGAAATATTGTTAATGTTAATGTGAGAGAGAATTCCATAGTGTGGGTTCAACAAGGCTAAATGATCTAGCCCCCATTGAAGACAGATGATACAGAGGGACAAAGAGGCCAGATTTAGAGAACCGATGTGGGCAATGGTAGTAATAAGGTAAAAACATTGAATGTTGTATTCCATGGACATTTTTCCCCACAACTGGTAATCTTCAATCATTTGCGCCGTGGGTGAGAAAATATATGGATGATGAAAAGTGTGGTTTTACATGCTTGAAGAAAACTGCAGTAACTTAATATCAATGTTGAAAATGTTGTTTAATATTTTTAGAATGTAAAAAAGAAATATTTATTTGAAATATATATATATATATGAATTAAAATGAGCTGGATTGTATCATAGACAAACAAAAAAGCGAAAATAAAGAACTGAATTGGAAGGGATAATACAATTTGATAGTAATAGTGTATTAAAATGCAGTCAGTGTGAATGAAAAATTCACATAGATGAACTGCTTTTTCTGTGTTGCAAAAGGATATTTTTGATTTTAAGTATTGTGTACCAATGCAATTGAATTATTTAAAAACAGTTTTTTTGGGATGTTTGATTTGAGTTTTGCTTGCTTTGAAAATTGCAGCAAAATGAATAAAATGCTTGTGTGAGTGCGAGACCTCAAGAAATGCCAAGTAGTTTCACAACTCAAAGCTAAAGATCTTTTTAATCTCAGTGCTCGTAATAAAAGTTCCCTGGTGACTTCTTTAGGACAAGCAGAACTGAGCCGGCCGCTCTGACCCCATACCGGGCCTGACCGCTGATCTGATAAGCAAACGATACATTTTAAAAGACCATTGCTATCTGTGAATTACTAAAGAAACAACATTTGCTAGGGCTGTTTTCCCAAAAGCATCTGTATTTTACGACGAGCAGTTTAATTTGTTTTCATTGTGCCTGCAGGGAAAAGCAGTAGTTGAGTAGTAATAGTAGATGAGGGAATTTGAAAAGGTCCATCTGACTCGACTGTGTTTCTCTGTGGAGAGTCAGAGTTACTTTAGAGGCAGTGACTGGGTATTAGAACTTATAAATAGCCACCAAATGGTACTACCATACTCACATGGTATCAGATAGTGGTTTAATTCATATACAGGTGCTCCAAAATGTATCTGGACACTTTGGAGTGCATATGCTTCAAAAAGTATGATTTTCATTGCATAATAAATCTGAAACCAAATGACATTTTGTTTTCTCAGAACTAACTTCAACTAACTAACTGTTCTGTAATAAATAAATAAATGCCCCTTGGTTTGATGCAAATACATTCATATACTTCTAAACATTATTTGAGGCTGCTGTACATCTAAGAATACAATCAAGTAGTGCCCCCAAAACCATATTAATACCACGGTACTTCATTTTAGCCAGTAATGTTTCCGGTCTTCATCAGCATCAGCTGAAGAAACAAAATATTGGGTTAAGCCTTTTCTGTGAGAGGACGATGCTAGATTCATTAAGATTTTTCCTTCCTCGTCTCCTCCTCTCAATCCATCTGAAGGACCATTATGGCTTTTCAGTCTGCTTCCTGTGGATTCCTTTCTCTCTGGGCGGGGGGGGGGGGGGGGGGGGGGGGGGGGGGGGG
>JAUMHG010000038.1:18703099-18717928 GCA_032359395.1 Enteromius anoplus
CCCCACCCGTTATAAAAGGTGCCTTCACCAATGGATAGGCTGGGCGGAGAGGGCTTTCTGACATGAAGGGTCCTTACGACCTAGGCTTTAGGGTTTTGCGAGTGAGTGTGTGTGTGTGTGTGTATTTGTATGCTCCTTTGATTGAAGACAGAAGTCTTAAATGGGTGCTGTGTGATTAACTAGAAGGCTGGCATTGCGCAGTAATAATGAAAACCAGCACGGTAGACTAATGATCTAAACTCCCTGCCACTCATGCTCCTTCATAAACTTCCTCTCTGTCTCTGGGCTTTTGCTTTTGTTTTCCTTTCTTTCTCCCTGATTCATTTTTATTCTTCTGCTCAGTCTGTTGCGCTTGTTAGTTTGCGGCCAACTTGTATATTTTCTTTAATGCAACAAAAGCAATTCATTCATGTTTAGATTGACAACTCTTGTTTCTTCTCATGAATAAAAAAAAGAGAAGTGATTAAATGGGTATGTTTTTTTTTCATTTCCCCCCAATTAGCCTATACTGAAATGTCTCATAGCAAGTTTATAGCATGTTTTGCTTCTGTGTTGTTGTTCGTACTGTATGCAGTGGCCCTGTTTTATCATTTTTATCATAACTGATGTAAAAAAAGGGTTTTTCTTTTCCTTCCACAAATATGTTTTACATTATTGAATGTTGATCTATAAAAAAAGCAGGATTAGACATAACCTTTTTGCAGAGAATTATCCTACTGATTTAAGTACAAAAAAAATGAAGCAGAGTGGACAGTGGCCCTTTTGTGATTGCAAGGTTGGATAATGTGTTGAGTTTTCTTCTCATGATGCTGTTTCCTCTAGCTTCTCTCACATGGACTGCTCACATTTCACTTCAATTGTGCCAATTAAGATCTGTTAGAACGCCATGTCCAGAAGCGCCCAGGTGTTCCCACAAAACCACAGCTGTGTTCACTGGATCAGTCCCAGCCGCTGACATCTTTAAAATGGACTGAATTATCAACTGAAATTATACTTATATTTGATTACTATGCTAACATTTTTCTTTCACTGTTTTCAAAAGTTCACCCAAATGTCACACTTTTGTCATTATTTATTCACCCTCATGTCATTCCGAGACATCTGACAACTTTTCTGTCACAAAAGGAGGCAAAAGCACCATAAAAGTATGCAACAGATTTGTTTTATTTTTAATAAACTAATCCACAATATGCTTATATTTGGACTAACATCCAGGGGCAGTAGAGATATAAAATGTAAAGTATCATATTTAAGTATTATATCGATGTAAGGCTCAACGAAAGCCTCTATGTCAGATGTGTTGAAACCCTGCACTGGATGGCCACTGTCCTGCAGAGTTTAGCTCCAACTTGCCTCAACACACCTGCCTGGAAATGTCCAGTAAACCTAGTGAGATTTTGATTCAGGTGTGTTTTACTGGGGTTGATTAAACTCTGCAGGACTGTGGCAAGATCGTACACCCCTGTTCTAGGTCTTGGACACACACTAAATGTTAAACTCAAACTAATATACTGAAATATGTTGCGGTGACAGAAGATATGTTTAATTTCACATTCAAATGATTCTGATTGGCTGTTTAAGGTTACCATACTCTAAATGAAGCAAATGCGATTTACCTTGGTTGCTATTTAAAAGTACACTTCAGCGATTGAGCAAACTTTTCGGTTTTTAAGTAGCATGTTCAATAATATTTACATTAACCATTTACTTATTTAGCAGGTGCTTTAATTCAAAGCTAAACTAGAAGAAAATCAGAACTAAAATCGACCAAAAAATATTGATGACTCATGCTGCACTACCCAAATTCCTGTTCAATCAAATGCTGTCCGAATTGAGAATGTCCCTCCTATTATTTCCAAGTAGCACACCCAACTATAGATAAGCCTTTCAGTATGTCCATCCCAAAATGACCATTTTAGGAAATGCTTTAACACAGAAAAGCAAACCACTCTCTTCAAGTGATTTATTTCTAGGGTCTATTGTTTTCGTAATGAGCTACAACTTAACTACTTTACAGTGGCGCCTAAAGGGGATTTCTTCTTAAGTTTGGCTTGCAGTTGTTTTTGTATGAAAAGGGTATAAATTACAATTGTAGGTCTGATTGGAAGGAAGACTATTTGAGATAACACTTACATTCATTTATTCATTCACGTAGAGGCCAAACTATCTCTGTTTCTTATCTTCTTTGTTGTTTTCGCTAAGCCACTGTATGGTTACAGAGAAGATGAATGATCATAATGTGCCAAATTTCAGGCTACTTTCAGATATGTGACTATCATAAGAGTTGCTTGTGCTTGTGTGTGTGTGTGTATGTTTTGCCGGTCTTGTCCAGACAATCATGGCTGTGTAATGATAACTCTGTTCCGGCTGATCCCGGACAGTCGGATGTTTAATAATCAGAGCTTTGACATGCTTACTTCCTGCTCACACATCGGGATCTGTGTAACACTTCCAGGAGCGGTCCCAAGGCAGCAGTGGAACATGCTGGAATGTGTGCACCCCGCCACCCCCAGCCTCGCTTGAGCTTGGCCTGAGGTTACGGAGAGACCAGTCAGGGCCCCGGGCCAGCACATCTGGAAGTCTGCTGCAGTCTAGGCCATTCATGAAGTGCAGCCGTGATCACTGTCACCCCCTCCCATGTGCTCATCTCCAAAGCACTGAAGAAGCTTTAAAAATGATGAAATCCTTCTCTTTCTTCTTGTTGCTGTCAAAAGTGTTCATGTCTTAACTGTGGTTTTCTGAATCATCTCAATCCTTTTGTCTAACCAACACTAAATGTCATGTCTCTCTGTTCAGAGCAGTCTGATGAAATGAACCTATTGCTTAGTCACGATGATTTACAGTACTTGTGCCATCACATCCATATTAATTCACAGAGAGTTCCCACTTCTGATTAAGACTGAGATTTTAGGTTTAAATATTTGTGTAAAAAGCTATATAGTTAGTTGTCAGTGAAGTATTAATTACATATTTTACATTTACAAGCTATTTTGTGTGTGTGGTTTTATTTAATAGTAATTGGTAAAAGAGCAATTATATGACTTGCAAAAATATCTAAACGTAAAGAAACAACAATTGCAAACAATTTTTTTTTTTGTTTGCATAAAGGTAAAATGTAAATTTGACATCATAGTTAAATAAAAGCCATATATTTTACTGTGATGTTGAATTGACATACCTTAATATTCAGAATAAGAGCTGTCAAGTTATTTTTGAAATTTACTTTGAAATATTGAATTGTCAAAAGATTAATCACGATTAATCCATAATAAAACCTTTTGTTTACATAATATATGCATGTGTACTGTGTATATTTATAATGTATATATAAATACACACACATACAACATATAGTTTGAAAATATTTACATGTATATACATTTATATTCTTATATTTTATATTATTAACATATAAACATGACATTCTTCCTAAACATTACGTTAATTGACAAATTTGTTTTTATAGCGTAAAATTACATTATGTTTATTTGACACTTGTGTTTATTTATATATTTATTTGTTTGTTGATTTTATTTTTGTTTTAATTCAATGAAGGAAGAAGATCTGTTCTGTTCAGTCACCTAGTCAGCACAGCAGTGTTCTTATAGACTATATAACTTAATAAAGCATCATTGGCAGAGCTCAGAAGTTCAGTGAGAGATTTGAAAGAAATTGAAAGTTTCACTTTTTACGACATTCTTTTTACTTTAGTAGTGGTAGAACAACATAACATGTTGTTCGTGCTGCAGATTTCTGGGTAAAAGATAGAACCCTGGTCAAAGCTTGCTGTCTGCCTCCTGATTTCATCTACATATCAGCATATAAGTGTAGAAATGTTATATAAAAGAATATAAAGTCACACCTTCCTCCTATCACATGTCAGCTTGTCTTTGGACTGACAGGGATCCCTAAGTCCCGATGCTGTTTATTTCTTCTATCACATGTAAAGCACAGAACGCAAAAGCCCATGCAGGCACGAAATCCCACCTGTGTGTGTGAGTGTGTGTGGTCATATGCCTGTGTATAAGCCTGTGTTGACTATCAGAGGGCCTTTGTAAACATATGAGCGGGTTAACCGGGTGCTGCTGCCTACATTATCCCAGATATTTAGTTTACAGCGAGCTAATGTGTATGTATGTATGCATATAAAAAAATTGACAGATTGATGCTTGCAGACCAGTCCAAGTATATGCATTAGGGTGATGTATGATGCAGACATATTAAGTTATTAAATTGGTCTCAAAGCCATTATGATGAGAAAAAAGTGTGTGTTTATACAGACAACGCTGTTTATTTGTCTATACATCTGTGTCTGTAAATACATGTTGAAATAGTGAGGACACAATGCTTGTGTAAGAGATTTGTTTATGAGTGATGTTTTGCACAGGAAAAGCTCACCCACTATTCTTCTGAGGAGGATGAGAGATGCAAACCATAAACAGTTTACAACTCTATCACTATCTCTGACGGTCCAGGATAAATACAGGAAAAAAGAGTCACAGGGCATATCCTCCTGAGGACACATTCTTCTTTTTCTTTCTGTTGTTTTGCCAGTTTAACCCTCATTTTCAGTTAAGACTTATTTCACATTTCATACAGTATGCTGGGGACCCAGAGACCCCATTTTGTGATTAAATATGATGAGCTGAATATATAGAAGTGCTATCAAATGTCTTTGCTTTCGGATTGGCTGATTAACACTGAATAAAAAACAATGTTCTCAGAATTGTGTGATACAAACTGATTTTCTTTCTCAAAATTGTGGTATAACTGCAAGTTAAGTCAGAACTGCGAGATATAAACCTGCAGTTCCGAGAAACAAACTCACAATTGTGTGTTATAAGGTCAGAATTGGGAGATATAAAGTTGCAATTGCGAGTTATGAAGTAATTATTGTGAAAAGTCGGAATTCTGAGAACATGTGCACTCTTAAAAATAAAGGAGATTCAAAAGGTTCTTCACAGCAATGCCATAGAGGAACCATTTTTTGGTTCCACGAGGAACCGTGCAGTCAAAGGTTCTTATAAGAACCTTCTTACCTTTTTATAATATGAAGAACCTTCTTTCACCACAAGGAAGCTTTTGTGAAACAGAGGTTCTTCGGATATTAAAGGTTCTTTAAAAGAACTATTTAGACAAAAAGGTTCTTCTACAGCATCGGGTAGCACCTTTATTTTTTAAAAGTGTAAGTCTTTTTTCCGCTCAAAATTTAACTTTATAACCTTTTTTAAAAAAATCTATTTGTGACTTTATATTTCGCAATTCTAACTTTAGAATTTGCAATTTTGAGTTTATATCACACAATTCTGAGAAATAAGTAAATAACCTTTGCCATAACCTTTTTATTATTTTTAATCCTGTGGTGGAAATGGGCTTCCATAAAGAATAGTTTTACTCTGGCATCTGTAAATGTAACATGATTCTGCATCCACAGCACTAGGTGTCAGTATTAGCTGACTGCCATTTTAGGCAGCGCAATATAAACAAAAACGTACTGAGTGCACGTTTTTTATGCAAAATGGTAACATACACACACTGCCTAGTGTAAAACAAAAGCAAACATTTTACATGAAATGACAAACAGAGCATTGTTTCACAGATAAAAAAAAAAAAAGGTTTGGGGAGAATAAGGAATGTCCATACACCTCTAGTCACAGTTTGTCATACCAAACTGCAAATTGTCACAGGTAGAGGCATTTATGCAGTTAAGGTGGGGTGTTTGTTATTTTCCCATCTAGTTATTTTAATCAAAGTAAAACACTTTTACTTTTTTGTAAATGTAATTTGTTATGTATAATCCACCTTATTTTTAACAAAGGAGGAGGCATGGCCATATGTAACTTGGTATGATTCACTTTAGTAATACATACTAAAAATGTATTTACTTATTATTATAATCATAATCCCTTATTCTGTTTCCTTATCATTTTCTTATAATCTCTCTTTCACTCAGTAATAACTGTATTAGACTGAAATAATAACTTCATTATCAATAGCCAAGAATAAGAATAGCAAGCCTTCTTTGCTAGCGCTAAAATTACAATTGGAAACATGGGATGAGATGAATACGAATCTCATCCTATATGCAAGAGCATTTTTAAGGACAATAATCTGACATACATGTATGTCTTAAAAAAAAAAACATAATCTGTATGGTATATATGAATAAGAATAAGAATTTGCATTACCACCTCAGGTGTGGATTCATTTAGTAATAATTCAGTGACCCGTTGTCAGTTATATGCTTACATAAACACATTTGTTTGTAGTGCAAATAGCTTTATTGTTTACTGCCCTTTTTGTTATCCTTTTGGTAAATAACCTAATAAATTAGACATTTTGCACACTCCAAAATAATTTCTTACTTCTGCATTGCAAAAAAGGTAGATAATAGAAATTATTTAGATTGAGGTTTCAGGAATTGTTTAACACTGTAAAAAAAAAACAGTAATTCCAGTCAAATTAGCAGAAATGTACTGCTAAAAACAGGTAGAAAGGCACTGCTGCGGTTTGGACAATCTTGGACAATTGTAAAAAGAAAAAAATATATATATTAAGAATTGATTGGTTTTAGTCATGTTTTGCACCTGCATGTTAAATAATGTGGCATAATGTGCCATGTGAAGTAAAATGAGGTATCAACATGGTAATAAAATTTTAATCACAATGTAAGATTCTTTTAGTTATTAATAAGGCCTTGGGGTCTTCAAGCAGAACATGATGGTTATATAGTCTTTTATAGCTCTCCCACCGAGAACCACTACAGGGAATTTAGGGCCTGAGAAACAGACCAGAGAAATCTGTCACCATCTATGTTTGGACTCTTCTCTTTACAATTCTTTTCACACTTTACTAAATTGGCAGAGTGATTCCCTGTGAATGTTTCATTTAAACGTCAGAAGTTTATGGAAAAAAAGCTGTTGGTTGGGTTAGGACTGCTGTAGAAATATTAATTCAAGCATGATGTCACCATGGAAACCACTCAGGTCCGCGGTACTGTTCCAAACCCAAGGAACAATTTTTTTTTTTGTCTTGTTTTCATTTTTCATTTCCGTTTTTTCCCTCCATAGTCCTTTAGTTTACCACAAATTCTTCAACACATTAAATTTCAAATTGGACAATATAGGCCTCATATATTCTATAAAATAGACCATTTAAATCATATTACTATTAGATTTATTTCTTAAGGCCTTGAGTCCAAAACCAACACAGGACGTGGAAGAAAAAACTGTTCGCCACCAGTCGGGTTACAGCCGGTGGTTCTGATGCTGTGAATACTTTTCACCCGTGCTGACCTGCTCTCGTATCATATTTTCTCCCTTTGGTTATTGAAAACAGACAGCCACAGGTATTTGTAGGGTGCTATTATAAAGCAAAGTTCTATTAGTAATTTATGGATTAAATGAACTCCCTAAAATGGCCTTTATCTGACCCCCCTCTGAAATGTGCTGGTAATCTCATTCGCTTTCCCAAAAGCCTCGGCCCTGCTCCAGGCGAAGAGCAGTTTTATAGCATCTCCTTGAATCCTGAGACACTCTCCTTCCTTTTTTTTGTCGTTCTCAGCAGGCTAGCGGGGGAGTTTATTATTTAAAGTGTGTTCGCCTCCACATCAAGCATGCTCCAGCTTTCCTATCTGCCCTGTATCTGTTCCGCTTTGATATGAGAATGTAATTTTAGGAAATTGGGAGAGAAAAGGAAGCAGCATGCTGCACTTTGTGAACCCCAAACTTCCTGTGCCGATGTTTCAGTGTTTGATTAGTATCTGCAGCTGGTGTGGATAATGCTTGGGCTAATGTTCAGTGCTGTTGTACACAGCTTGCACTGACAGGGCTTCTGCTGAGTAACAGTCTGGTTTTACACGTTTACTCCTGTTTTCGTCTTGTGATGAAAACATTCTTTTTTAGAAACACATGTAAACTGTCCTTGTGGAAACCTGAGCTCCCAACACAGTCTCATAATTTTCCATATTAATTTTTTTTTAATAATTCGTACAGATTTTGTACGATTTGTCTAAACCCCAGTGGTTTAGCGGTGGCCGGTGTAGGTCATTACTGCAAATTTATATGAATTTGCAACTCAAAAATCTTATGAATTTGAACGAGAGAGGTCATACAAATTTGTACGAATTAGCCACCTTGTAAAATATGTACTAATTGCCATTAGACTGGGCTGAAACTCCTGAAATAACATTATGATGAGAAATTATTGTCCTACAATGTTTTGAATTCTTTATGCAAACTATTATTTCTCTGTCTTTTAGTGCACAGTTATAGAATTTCACATTGTGACTGATGTTAGTTCAATACATCTATGTTTCATTCAAGATTTTCAATCCCCAACATCATAGACTATGATTGGAACATATAAAACATCGTCAACAAGTTTTCATTAAAATTACTTTACAAAATTAATCTTTGTCATGATACACATTTTTGTCTTGATTGTAACATTTGACAAATAAATAAATAAAAATAAATAAACGTTAGTAAATTTGTCCATAAGATTAATATCGATAAATTGATTTCTGAAATACAACATTGATAATATTATGATCAGTTAGTCAAAAATGGTTATTAGAAGTAAATTAATGAGGTCTGTTAAGAAGGATCACATTTTGGACACTCACACACACACACACACACACACACACATGTAGGTTTTTGTGTTTTACGGGAACTCCATTGGTGTAATGGTGTTTATACTGTACAGATGGGATTGTCCTACACTGACAGTACACCTAAACCACAGTTGGATTTCTGGAAGATCCTTTAGATGAACATGCTTTGTTTCATTCATATTGATCCACTTAGTCATACTGAATGTGCACTTGTATTTCAAATTCAAATTTCAAAAGTATATTTTTAAAAAGGGTACTTACAGAAAATACCATCATGAAATAAAGGCCACTTAGGTGTACATAAAGGCCGCTGACGACTGTGACTTTAAACACATTTTCATATGTTTATTTTCCAGCCGGGTCGCACCTTTTCTTTTCGGGGCACGGACACGATTATTTCTCTATTTTCGTAAGTCCAGCACGAATGGATGCATCCAATGGAATCCTAGTTTTACATTCATGATGGAGTTACGAAAATAATGAAATAGATTAAATGATAATTTTGTGATATAGTCATGAACTGCCGTGCGACTGGGTCATTATTTTCTCATTGTAATGACCGTTTGGGTCCCACTTAATATTGAGTGTCCCTGATACCTGTGTATTTACATAGTACCTAGATGTGTATCTAATATGTGACCACAGTGTACTGTACGTACACATTGCTGCATAGTATTTGTAATATTTCTGTAACTACACACATGTAACAACCCTCAGAATGGTGTTGGGTAGGTTTAGGGATATGTAAAGTGGGTGGAGTTGGTGCACCTCTGTAATACCAGTGTATATACATGGTAACTCCTCAGGAACTGCCCACTTAATTTAAAGTGTAACATTCTGGACACCAAACACAATTTATATGTAAAGCCTAATTTACTGCCCGCTGCTGTGTAACATCAGAGTAATTACATGCTAATTCCACAGCAATTGTTTATTTAATATAAAGTGTAACACTTTATTTACCAAAAAGTGCAGTTAGTCCTGTTACACATTTGTACTTACACAAACCATTCTGAGGGTTGTTACATGTGTGTAGTTACAGAAATATTGCAGCTGTAGATACCATGTAGCAATGTGTACTTACACTGTGGTTATACACATCTAGTTACTACGGAAATACACAGGTATTAGTGTCACTTAATATAAAGTGGGACCAAAGTTCTTGATAATCATTTAATGTGTACACTATAGTGTGTTATCCAGTACTTAATTTCAAGTAAATATATTTAAAATGTACAAAACCTGAATCTTACCAACAGCTTTTGTTAATTGTGCCACTTCTATTTGCACTGTGAAACAGGCCTAACAGTGTTGTGATGGATCGGATTTACTTTTTCTTCTGATCATCTTCTATAACATGTGTCTTGGCCTGACATGATCTATAATCTTAATTTGACCCTAACAAAGACGGTGTTTATTATCCAAACATTTAGCAGAGGAGTCTGTTTAGATCCTCTTCCTCACAGACGTTTCCCTCAGTCTTCACCTCCACCGCTGCAAGAACACATGTCCAAACTTCCCCTGTGCTCCATCCAATACTAATAAACAATAGCATGTCGCTTTGGACTCTTGCTCTTCCTCCATAGGGCTGGGGTTATGTTAGGAGGGCCGGGCGGCTAGCACGTGGTGGGCTAATTTGTGGCTTGCTGACAGTTTAAAGGGACATTCGAAAGTTGTGAGGTTTTTATGCTGTCACAGGATGATTAGAGTGTATCCGCACAAGATAGCTTTTGACTTAGGTCAGCCACCAGTTGTGCTTATCATTTAAGCTGTAAGGATTTGATGCAGACATCAAGCTTTTTAGACTCCATGAAATCACAATTGGAGTTTTGTGGCTTTTAGTCCATGTTGCTAGCTCTGGGGGCCATCTATATACTAGTACAGAGTTAGATTTTTTTATTTATTTATGTTTTTATTTAATGATAAATGAATGTAATATCTTATGTATCATTCTAGAAATGCCCTCTTAAGAAATTCTTATGTTTGCTCCATTATGCAGCAGGTTAGATGGATTATTGTGTTTCCATAAAAGAGTCTTTGAGTTTCTGGGAACTCTCTGGAGAGTATCTTAAAATTATAGTGCATTTAAAAATTCAAATTCACTTTCATGGCTGAAATGTGAAAAGTATTTTTATTTTTTTTTCCTATCAGAGCTGGATACAGGCCGAACCATGCTACTGTTTTGCGATCATATCCATATGGCGGTATATCACATAGCTCAGTCTTTTCCAGGTCAGGTTTCACAAGGACGAATGTTAGCATCCACAGTCAGCCAATATCTTTTCATTTACTTGAATATATCTGACGTCTGCGGAGAGAAGAGATAGGACCTTTCAGTATGAAGTCAAAGGTGCACATTTATCTCTATCTGAGATAATGTAAGCCAGATGGGAGACCCTTATTTGCTTGAACATGCATATGATAAGGCTGTCTTGAACACACAGTAGCACGTACAATCTGTGAAGTGATTATTGATCCTGCGCAATAGTGTCAAAGCCTTCTTTGCTACACTTTATAAACATTGCCAGCTTTGAATTATTACTGTGTGTTGTCCTTTGTTAACTGTTACATGTGGGATATATTCCCACAGTTAAACAAAAAATACAAGACTGTGTGCAGATTGTGTACCAGCCTACTTGTCACTCACCATATGATTAAGTCTTGAATATGCCCTCTTAAATATAAAGGTTCTTCACTGGAATGTATTGTTTCATGAGAACCTTTAACACCCATGGAAACTTTTCATTGCATAAAAGATTAATTACAGGGGAAAAGAGTTCATAAGATCCTTCAAATGGAATAACAGGTAAAACACCAATTTTGGAACATTTATTTTTAGAAAGCTTATTTGAAATCCATGCTATTGCATTGGACAGAAAACCAAAATAATCTATAGGGTAAAGCTAAGCGTTTTTAGTAAGCAAGTTTTAGTATCAGTCTATGTAACAGGACAGAGATTCCTGTGAATTGATGATAACTAGTCTTTGTTAGGTCTGTGAAGTCTTTTTACATGAGAAGACGCAGCTGTTTGCACGGTGTAAACATGCTAACAGGTAAATGTATTTAGGCAACATTTGAAACCAGTTAGCACAGAAAAGCATCATTACGGCTTAATATCCCTTAATGGTGTAGGAACCGAAAGAAACAAATAATAATGGGAGAATGAAATAGCTAGATGAAAGTGTTGGAAGGACCTGTTTGAAAGGGCCTGATGACTATTATTAATAATAACAACCTATGTTACATTAACATAATTGGAATAGTGTTATGATATAGTAATTACTTAGTTATAATAATACAAATACTACAGGTATGACCTCTCCTTAATTGAATGGCATCCCTCGACCTCAGTGGACCATCAAGTAAAGCCTTGATTGTGAAACAGGTGAGTGATTGAAACCTGAGCTACACTGATACATCAGCAGCGTCAGTCCTGCTCCAGTGAGAAGCGGTCATTAAGACAGTTAATGATAGAGCGAAATGCTAAGGACGTGATGAGCTCTGTCAAGCAAAAAGGGCAGAGTTTCCTCTCACATGAGAAATCAAAGCAGCTGCTTTTACCTGAACTGATGTTGACGGGCTTGCAATATTGAAACAATATACTGTAGATGCATGAAAGGGGCCACTTAATAGTGACCACTAGTGAAAACCTCAAACATTTGGGCCCACTTTATATTAGGTGCCCTTAACTACTACATCAAAAATAAGTACAATGTACTTATTGTGGTCATATATTTTATTGCACTTTTGCTGTAATTAAGATGGGATGAGACTAGGGATTTTAAATGTAATTACAGAAATTAATTAATTACATGCAGGTGTTTTCAAAACTATAAGTACAATGTAAAAACATCTATAAGTGCATTTTATCAAATTATTAATTTAAATAGTAGTTAAGGCCACCTAAAATATTATTAACTTATTATATTCTTCCACAAACTATTCATTTATGTGAGCTACAATAGTTTTATAATTATGTGCTCTTAAGAATTTTTAGAGACCACTGCTTCATAAAGTTTTCTTATGGGTTATTTTTTACCATCAGCATACCGCAAAATCTTTATATCAACAACATATTTTAGATTACACCAGTTTCCGACATTATTGGAAGGCTAAAATTGTAGAATTATTTATTGCATTTACAGTATGTGTGGTCTAGCAGATTTACAGCTTGCATTTAGAATGGACTGGACTCAAAACACAAAACAAGTAGCGTTAGTAAGGCCTTGTGCATTTGATTATCTTTTAAATTGGTTTTGTATATTGCATTAGTCTTGAAACAATTTTCTGAGATTTTGTCTGAACAAAACACACCCTAGACGCAGTACACAACAGTTCGCGAAGAAGTGTGTTGTTAGTCCCCAAGAAGATCAGTTCCTGGCTAATGTTTCCTTTAAATGGTCATGCTTGTAAGCTCAGAGAGCAACACTCAACAAGGCAATTTTCTATTTAAATTGTTTTACAAATGGGTATTTTTTGCTGTTGTTTGTAATGCAGGACCTTTTGAAGTCTGTAGCTTTCAAAACTGCATTCAAAGCTTGCTTGTGTTGTAATTTCTATTCAAGGCTTTTAGAAATATGCTCTGCTCAACATCAGGTGTATTCTAACTTGATGGTTTACACAACTTTAAGAAAATGGTCAGGATGTGTAGTGCATGGAAATAAACATCACAGAATTCATCAAATCCATTGCTAATACCTACTAACGTGTGTGCTGTTGTTTTCCCATCAAAATGATGTCAGTTGCTGGAAGAAAATATCATTAAGGACCTGGTTTTTGTCAGTTAGAGGGGTTTTACTAAAATGAACTGAAATTAAGGGCATGGGGTAAACCTATAATTTCATATTGATTAAAACCATTCGCAAGAAAGCACATTCTGGTTTACAATGTTCAGTTGTATAAAGGAAAAGAGAGGGATTTCTTAAACACAAAATCAAACAATTTCTGAAACCTGATGCTTAAACATCAGAACCACACACCAAATATGCAAAATCATTTTTTAAATGCAGTTCTTCATTTTGCAAGAGATGTAAGGCATTTTGCAGTTTTTGTTCTCTGCAATTGTTGGATTTGTGTGTAAAGTTTTGAAAAGAAGAGGCAAAGTTTTAAATGTTTGTAAGCAGTTGTAAAATACTTTTTAAAAATGCACACAATGCGCAAGTATTTGTAATATTATTTAATTACCACACTTTTATTTGTTGAATTAAGCTTCTGATATTAAAGACACTTAAACTGCACTTTCTTATGAAATGGAGTGCAATAATCATACAATGTCCAAAAAAAGAAGTCATGCAACGTCTGTCTGTATTAGGGAAAGAACACTTCTGCTATCACATATGGTTATAATGTGGAAAAAAGTCGCCTAAATGAAGCTAAACAATAAAAAAAAACACATAAGCTTCTCTGAAATGGTTTTTACATCTGTGGGAAGGACGAAGTTTCAGAGCAAATGTGAGAAATTCATGAACATATCCACAAAGCTTATTTAAGTACCTAAAAAAGCCTTTCACGATCATTATTTTGTTCATGGTTCTATTTCATCTACCCATTATGCCTTTGCTCCACAGAGAGCGTGTGTTAATACTCACAGCTAGTATTTCTCAAAAGGACGGAGTTAGTACAAAAGCCCAGGGCATCTCACACTCGACCCTCATACTCTCACTCAAAGCCCCATTAGCGTCTGCTCACTGAGCCAACACAACAGGATCTGTAGTGTACATTATGACCCATTTAGCGTGCAAGTTGGAGATGTTAGAGGCTTTACTGTGGGAATCATAAGAAGGGAGCGCGAATCTTACATTTGACTATCCATTAGCTCAGTGGAATAAAAACAAGGAGGATTGGACAATATGTGTATGTGTGAGATTGGGCATTCTGTCACAAAACAGCATCTGAAGTGGATTATCCTCACAGTGAGTTCATCGGGGACGGCCATAAGCCCACAGCTCTTTCAACAACACTCATTTCACTGGCTGTGTCATACACCGTAAGCTCACAATCATCTGTGTGGGGAGAAACATATTACAAAATGTTGTCATAATACAGTAGAAAAGGTTTTATAACTTATTCTTATAACAAAAAAAAAAAAAAATAAATCTATATATATAAACATTAAAATTCAATGAAAGAATGAATTTATATCATCAAAAAATATGAAGTTAACATTTTTACACAGATTAAAGTGCAAAAGAATTAAAAGACCAATATATATA
>JAUMHG010000038.1:18725408-18736521 GCA_032359395.1 Enteromius anoplus
AGTAAATAACATAAATTTAAATCTACAGTAAGTTACTGGCAAACAGCTGCATAACTACAGCAATTTTTTTACAGTGTAGGTTTAGGGCCCGAGTTAGGTGTAGGTCATTAATATAAATTCATACGAATTGGCAGTTTGTATAATACGTACGATTTAGGAAAATCATATGAATTATCGACCTCGTAAAATTAAATTAAATAAAATGTAAATCTGAGCTGTTTCAACTGAAAGAAACTTGCACTGACTGATCTTAAAATATGTTAGTGCCTTTGTTTCGTCTTATGGTACACACCAGCAATGCTTTTTTAAGGTAAGTAAAAAAAATAAAATAATTAAATTTCATAATTGAACTATAAGTCCTGTCTGAAACCCGGCCTAAATGTTTGATTTAAAATGATTACAAACTGCACTGTTTAAAACTTTAACTTAAGTGTTTTAAAAAACATGAAAAGTGTCTACTCTAGGTACACTTAATTAGTATTTAATGTCATCTGCAATTACATCTTACATACTTTACATAGACTACAAATTCCCGTTCACTATAGTTAGGCACACTTCATTTTCTCATAATGGTGCTCAATGATAAAATCCACAACAGTTCTGTATGCAATAGAGCTGTTAGTAGTATGGCCCTGTAGCAAAATTATTTTCAAAAAATATATTTTCAAATGGAAAGATGACAGCAAATGATGTTTAATAAAACGCCCCTTACCCGCAACTACATTCACAAAATAGTGAAAGGAAGAAAGATCAAGACTTGATGAACAAAGGGGAAAGCTTTAATGATTTGTCCGCTCTCAGCTCTGTGATCTCCTCTGTTTACACAAGGCAGTGGCAT
Source organism: Enteromius anoplus (assembly GCA_032359395.1). Lineage (NCBI taxonomy): Eukaryota > Metazoa > Chordata > Actinopteri > Cypriniformes > Cyprinidae > Enteromius > Enteromius anoplus. The sequence continues at coordinate 18,726,247 of JAUMHG010000038.1, forward strand.
TTTGAGTGAGCTGCGCTTGTGTCAAATTGCCAAGACAAAATAAAAAGTCAGGCGAGCATGTGTTTCTGATAAAGCATGTACAGTACACGTCAAGGTAGAGGCCGGCTCTTTTACAAGCCTCAGCCATGTAACGTGTAGTCATGATTCTGTTTTGTAGCTCTGTGGACAGGGAGGGAAGTGAAAGGGAGAGGGATGGCGTCGAAAATGACTCTGTCAGTTCTGTTGGGCCCTTCTGAATGGAAAAATATGGTTTGGTTTTCCGCAACTATTGGACAGTCACGTCCTCCATATGTCCACATTAGATTCAGTCTATCAAAGTCCAGAAAACATACTCCTCTGAGTGAAGACACAAAGGGAGATTTGTAGGGCTTTGTTACTCTTGATTCGGCTGAGAGGAGATTTCTGAGGTCAAACTGTCTTAATGTGTTTACATTTTGGCACTGACTGCAGATATGGCACGTCTTACATGTCTTGTAGCCCATGTCCACTCCACCCATGACTTAATTGGACACACACACAAAACAACGCTTAAACTGGACCATCTCCCGCAGGACATTCTAACAGCCAAACACTCTGCATGAATCTGCTCAGACAGTCAAATCAGCCGGACAAAATCTACTAAATACGCGATTAGACGTGTATTGTGCCCAAACAAACACTTCTCCCTGTCAATGCACAGCCCAATTTCATCTGTGGATACACTTTAAAAAAAAAAGAGAAAAGTGCAGTTTAGATTTATGCAGCTTTCGCGTAGATTAAAAACTTAAATGTTCACACAATGTTCAGAAACAATTCAGTTGCACAAATGTACAGGGAAGTTATTTTTTTCTCTTAAAAATAAAATAAAAAATTACACAGAAATGAATAGGACTATCCATATCATAATATGGGAATTTATTACTGCTCAGTCTGAATTAGGCATTTAAATGAACATCAGCATTGGCGACTAGTAAAAAAAAAAAACCTCCTCTACTCCACCGTCAGTATCTGTTCATATTAGTCCGTGCAATATTTTGAGAACTCTAAAAAAAATCATGGCATTATGACATGGTAGGAAGCATTACCAGATGAATGTTGTGTCACTTGTTCTGCAGAAATGAACATTTTTTCAGCTTATGTTGTTTTATCTCTTATTGAGCTGTCGCATTGTTTCTGTCTACTCTCTTTTCCTCTGTCTGTCTCTCAAGTTTGCTTCATCCTCTAAAGATTTCTGAAACATTGTTCATGAGCTAAAAAGAATTGAGAGGCCACACAAGGATTATGTCGGCCTCTTAAATCAGTGTTTATATAGTCCTGGGCTGAGAGACTGCAGAGCGCAGGAGCCAGAGCAGTGAGATCAGGATGCTGTCTGCCACTTACTGAGACTAAATGATTTCCTCCAAGCTGATGATTTCTACAGGGAAATCCTACCCAGCTCACAAAATTGCTGCCGGAAAAAATGTTTATCTACGTTTTTTCTTTTTTTTTTTTTTTTTTGGTAGCTTTGAATGATTATTTCTAAGAAATTTAATAACTTTTTTGTACATTTAGTTACACAAAGTTCAATTTTGTTAAAGAAAAAATATTTTGAAGCTTCCAACAGACAGACAGATATATATAGATATTATTGAAATGTAGTGAAGTTAAATATGATTTAACATTTTCAAAATATCATAATGTTGTGTCATTAGTAACCCTCTGAAATACTCAATAATTATTTTTTGACCTTTTTGATTGAACATTAGTGTTTTATGGTTGGACACAATTGTGTATACTGAATTTATATTATTCATATCTCAGCCAAGTTAATAACAATCATATTTTTCATAACATGAAAAATATTATTTTTGTAAATATTCTTATTCTGTAACAAAACAGTCATGAGCCATTTACGTGCCTAAATGGGAGTTTGGTAATGTTTTATTACGAAAAAGTTAAAGTGACATTTTTCAGCCAAATATTAGTGCTGATACCTGACCTTAGACAGTGAACCGAAAACTCCCATCATTTTTTTCTGTCAGGCTTTTTCAGGGGTGTTTTTTATTCATTGGTAACTAGATGTGAGTGACTAAACATTTGTGAGGGTGGACAGAGGGGAGGATGATAGATAGATGTGAGTGTTTGTGTGTGTTCGTGGCTGTGTGTACTATACAGCTGGGTCTGAGTAATTCCTGGCAATGAGTAACTATTCTCAAATGATTACACCTTTTCCACACTGAAATGAATTTATCACTTGCATTGTCACCTCATGTTTCTTCCTTTGAGATGTTCCCTTAGTCAGCTTATAGCTATTTGTTAGCACATGCCTGACCGAGTCCATGAAATGAGGAAAGGCTCCATTTTGCATGTGGCCTGTTGTACACTAATCTGAGACTTTTGTCATCGCTTGAGTATATAACAATAATACAACAAACCAAAACACATGATTTCTTTTTATTGTTGTGAGTAGAAAAGTGCAGTTACGACACTGTCTTTGTCATGACAGTATTTTTTTTTTACCCTGCTGTCTTCTGCACAAATGAACAATGTCATTATCATAATAGTTATGGTATGGACTTCCCTATTCTAAAGTAACTTGATATAATGGATCTTAAAAGCTGAACTTCAAATAAAGGTTCCCAAGATCCCCAATTTCACTGAACAGGGTAGAAAGTAACCAGTTGAGTTTTTCACACACCGCTTTCTCATCTGTTGTAAATAATGGCCTCTGGAGACACACAGGCATGAGGTTAATGAAAAACAATGAGAAACGGCTTCCCGGGGGAGCAGGAGATTTCAGGGATGTTTTGAAATAACTCCATTTTGTTTTCTTTGAACATCTTATTTACACATCGAATGTGAAGTCACAGACACAAGCAATTTGTTCTCACTCTTTGGTTATTTTCCCCTCCCACCTATTTTTCTTCTTCATGGTTGAACATCTGTATAGGATAATGCTCAAACCATGAACTTGTGAGTGTGATATTGTGTCTGTAAACCTGCGGATTTGACTATTTTTGTTGCTGCTTAGCGTTTGGTTGATTTTGGTATACCGGCAATTCTGACAACAGTTTGAGACTTTTCGGAAATTTGTGAGATTGCTGAACTCTTAGATCTGAGAGAAAGGAGGCTCCTGTTACTCAGAAATTTTCTGTTTAAAAGAAATTATATTGAGATATCAAAGAGATCTTATTTGAAATGTTTTCTTTCCTAAGTTTCATTCTGCAGTGATTCATCTTTATTTCTTAACATCCTCTGCTCCTCTTCCCAGCCTTGTCTCGGTACATGGCTGCCCATACATCTGGAACTGGGCATGTTCACAGTGCCTCTTCTCTGGTTTTGTGCTTTCGGTTGATTATATTACCCGTTCTAAGTTCTTTCTCCCGTCTGAGGGGGAGGAAAACAGAAGTATGAGCGCCAGGGTCAAGTGGTGATTGCTGATGTTGTCTCCTCTAAACATATGTTTAGTCCTCGCTGAGCGTATGCAGTTCCCCCACAGTTTGGTAACCATTAAGGGACTTCCTAAGTCAGTTCCGGAGCCAGGTCTCTGAGGACGAGGGGAGGGGGTTAGGGTGGGGTTTTGATGGGGGAATGCGGCAAAAGGTGGTTGGGTCAGTTAGGATATGGTTAGGGGTTAAATTAGGCTGCAACCATCCGGAAGAGTTGAACCTTCAATAAAAAACTAAACGATATATATATATATATATATATATATATAAATATACATGTGTGTGTGTGTGTGTACATTATTGATTGTCAATCTATTGCATTCACATTTTATCTTAATTTTGTGAGTGTACTAACTGTTTAGAGTTTATTACATTAGACAATGTCCTGTTTAATGCACCATATTCACTTGCCAACATTCTCAAGAACAGTAGGGGGTACAACACCTATCTACAAGACCCTATCCCAACTTGTCACAAAGCCTGCATGACGTTTTTATAAAAACCTAAAACTAAATGTAACCAAATACACACAGTTTCTACAAATCTGCTATATATTTTTAGGGTTTTGAGCTTTAAATGTCTTGTGCAGCATTTGTTTTAAAGAAAGCGTTTTAAAAAAGCGTCAAAATAAAATCATACCACTGAACTGACCCATGTCATATTTTTCCTAACATATTGCAATTACCTCCTGATTTTACGGCTCCTCCACCTTTGAAATCCCAGTTTAAGCCCTGGATATGGTGGACTGGTGAGCAGAGATAATTGCTTAGTGCTAAACTTCACATAGTTGAGTCAAGGCTGTCGCCTTGGCCCTGGGCAATCTCACGCAAGTGGAGCTCAGACAGGAAGTACATTTCGATAGAGGTTCTGCCCGATGGAGGACGAGTTGTGAACTTCACATGCAGCGCGAACGGCCACGGGGCCTGGCGCTCAGCCCTCAGGGCAGACGAGTCTAAGAGGAAATGAAAGGATCATTTAGCGCGGGAAAGGCGAAGCTGGGGGAGGAGGCAAAAGAGGGGCCATGCCACAGACACCCATCCTAGCCATGAACAAAGACAAACAAACAGCAAGAAAATCATAAAATCAATGCCTGAGGCTGCACAGACTCCTGCGCCAGCTCCGTTTCACATTGCATTATTGTGTATCCGAGAGGAATCTCAAAGGGGCTTTCAGTAAACAAACTGGAGCCAGCCCATCTTCGTCTTGCTCTTGTTTGGAGTAAAAGGTTGCAGCCTGGAATCTCCACGGCCTTATCCTTAAAGGGCTGTAAAAGAGTGAACTGCTGGTCAGGGTATAGTGTTATGTGGAAAAAATCATACATCAGACACCATCAATACATGTTCATTTTTCATAAAGCTAATCAAACCAGCAGTCTGGTTTTCCAAAACGTTTCCGATGCTTGATTGGAGATTTAGTTTTACAGGTTTAAGCATCAATGAAAGTTCTAGCAAGTTTTCCTAAGTTTCATTCTGCAGTGATTTATCTTTATTTCTTAACAGGTGCCAAGTGAATTTATGAAGACATGAAATTGAGTAAATGATGACAGAACTTATATTTTTGGTTGAAATATCCATTTAGTCTCCATGTGCTCTTTATTTCTATGAGAATGAATTGAGATATTAGGAAGGTCTCTTTTTTGATTTTCCTCTCAACCGGCTCACGCAACAAACATGTCACTTTCAGTAGCAGCTGTGCAGATTACAACTGGACCAGCTGTTCTATACTTCAGCAAGTACAGGAGTGTCTAGTCCTGCTTCTGGAGGGCCATCTTCCAGCGAAATTTGACTCTAGATCTAATTAAACACAAATGAACCAACCCAAAGTATTCAATGATCATCTGTAATTTTGCCAAGTAAGACATGTTCATGGTTCAGCATTATTCTCCAAAAATATAGACCTATCCCTATCCCTGCCCATAAACCTAACCCTACCCATAATTTACCCCTAAAATCAGAGGGAAATCATGGTGTGTTCAAGTGTGTTTATAATGCTAAAATTGAAAAATGTTGTAAGTATAAAATTGACATTTACTGTGAACGTACAGTATGTTTTATTTTTGACTGGTTGATTTGAATGTTGTTCCAAAATCACGTTCTAAACTCTGTTGGCCATATAGGACCAGGACTGGACACCCCGATCTTAAAGGGGTAATAGTTTTGTTGTTGGATGTATAGCAGTCGTCATATACTTACAAAATCTGAGCCAATATAGACACAGAGGATTAACGCTTCTTTCATTTTTAAGGGAATGCACTGATCCCTGATCCACCTAAATGCGTCTATGTTCACATGAATCATTCGTGATGCAGCTTCACCTACAGACGATGTGAATATAAATTAATTTTTTAATGAATCTTTGCAAATCGCCTTTTCTTAATAACGTGTTAGTTTGCCAATTTCATGGCTGAAGTTTAAAGTCACCCCATGGAAGAGAGGGGCGGGGTCAGCAGAGCTTATTAGCATTTAAAGCAACATGGATTTTAGGGATGTCCACTTCTATTCCTGAAAAGCTTAAGTCTTACTTACCTTACTTACCCATCTTACCTTTCTGGACATTTCTAGGACACATCAAGCAAACTTATAGATGCCCTGTACATTATTCTACATTTAAAATATCTGATCTGTCTCATAGTAATAACTTATCAGACTCAAAAGCTGTAGGGAATTTCACTTATAGCACAGGCTGCAGATGCCTCAACACAAGCAAGCCAGAGACGCATCATGTGGCTCAACTGTATGCAAGTTGAGGTGACAGAAGAAGCAGCTGGGTGCATGCCCTCAGCCATCCCTAAGGACCTGTGGAGGGCATATGGTGTCACAGATGCAGCCCACCTGATGTACCTCATTCTGTCCGCCACACGTGCAGTGTGCAGAGGTGTGGGCCAACGTCGCATGTGCCGGTACTCTTCACTGATGATTTAGAACTCAACTGTGAATGTTAGGTCATATATTAACATGACAAATCCACATGTCAAAGCCAATGTTTTGGGCAATTATCAAAAATATAAAACATTGTTTTGGATGTTGCATTTAAAATCCATTTTGCTCAACAAATTTGTGGGAGCATGACACTTCTTACAGATTGACAGCTGCCCAAAACATTTAGAAGGAGTTGCGCTTTACTTTTAGACTGCTTAAAAGCACATTATATAGCTAAAACAAGAAGACAGTATACTTGCTATCAAAATGCAATCATAAATGTTTTGTTTCTGAAAGCTGTCAGGCCGTGAAACGTGTTAGCGGATCACCAACGAATGTGGAATAAATGCGAGCCATGCGGATGAGTTGATTCTGAATTGCGTATAGCATTTGGCTGAGCAGGCTGTCACCTGATTTTACAGCCCTGCTTGGGGATGCGCATGGGTCACCAGATGTCCCATGTCTCTCTCAGATGTCACTCTGAGCCTGATGTGTCGTTTTCTCTCCACATTACAGTCATGCACGCACACACGACAGAAGGCCCTGTCTAAATATTTATCTCGCTCCAGAGGTGATGTGGAATCAGCACTTAATATGTGAGCATCGCAATAACAAAACAAGCATACTAGTTTAAACTAAAACTAAACGTTCAAGTAGGGGCTCCTCTCAAGAAAACAATGTACTGTAAATGAACAGTGGGATAATAGACTAAGTCCTGAGACACTCTCTTCACAAGTAAGTGAACACTTACTATGGTTGTTTCCATGCAGTCCGAGCACAATGCTTAATGTGATTTTTTTGTATGCATTTCATTGTTAGTGTTACCACAAGAGGCACTACAGTCACAAATTGTCTTCCAGGTCAAATTGATTTTGAAGGACAGTTTGATTGAGTTTATTACAGCCAGAGTAAAAGATCAATGTGAATGAGTTTCTTTCTTATGCTGAAAACAAAAAGTACAAGCCATTGACTCCAATAACTTTAAAGATAACGATAAAGACATAGTTGTAAAAATAATTTAGAATAGCAGAGTCCACAACATAACTATACTGATAAAGTCACAGAGAGACAATATCATTGAAATCACTTTCAGAATAATTTTTTTCAAGCTGCATAATCAGTCCTCAATAAATGTGCTGAACCCACTCTAATATTTGGGTTGAACTGTTCTGGAACAGTGTTGTTAATACAATTTAACTACTGATTTCTAGTTGTGTCCTCTTTTGGAAGCACAAACTAAATAGTTTTTATGACAAAATTATTATGGCTTACTTTTCACATGATGAACTGTTGGGGTCTTGGCATCAAGTTAAGTTCCCTGTTAGACCCAGGCAGTTGATTTGAAGGTGTTGCGACCACACGGGGAACTGATTTATGGTTCCTCCTACCCTTGTATAGTTGAATGGCACTGTGGGGGTAAAGTGGATCTGGGTCGGGGGTGGAACTGACATACTGTAAACATCGTATTCAATGCTGTATAATTTGAGATGAAAGGCCCAATCACTACTAAGACCCAATACAGATGGATGTTTAGATAAAACCAGGGTGAGAGGGTGCGCTGTTTTTGGACCATGGGACCACAGGAAGTTGTGGTCTGAGAGTTTGCACTGGTCCTTTGGGTACAGTACAACAGTGGCCAGGGGAAACAAACTCCCTACCCAAGCAAAGGAAATTCTCATGCCATTGGAAGGATGGGCTGGCCCCCATCAGGGACTTCCAATCTCTGAGTCATTAATGCGTCTCACACCAGAATATGCATCAAGGCTGCCCACGCTGTCTCTGCTTTGACCTCAGTTCCCAGTTGCACATATTTGTTAGTGTTACACTACACAAACACATCATAAATACCCACTTCCACACCCACACATCCGATCACACCACAAACATCTTGTACTATCACATCCTGGTCTGTCTGACATTTTGATGCTGTTAACTCTTGATAATTTCATAAATGTCCTCTTCCTGTCTCATTGCTCACTGAGACTCATTCAGTGCTATACACAATGTGTACACACTTTGCTGTGACTAATTTCTTACACACTTCACCTATGACCAGGGGTGCATTTATTGAATTTGGGGCCTCAGGCAAATATAGGACTGGGGCCCTATATTTGCACACATTTACTGTTATTTGCTGCTGCACAATGGTGCCACATAATTATGTCCAGTGTTTCTACATTTTTGATGTACATATTATTAGGGGATTCTTTCATTAACATTTATTCATTTAGCAGACACTTTTATTCTTTCATGTTGTTAAGCACGAAATAGCAATTGATTTACAGTTGAGATGCTAGAAGTAGTCAGAAGGATAAATTGTTATACAGTACTGCACAAAAGTCTTACGCTTCATTCGCGTCTGGTGTGAACGCACCATTAGGCCACTAGTATTTTCACCAACATTAAAAACAAACAAACAACAAAAAGGTTTTAAGTCAGTTACTATCTTTTGCGGTAGCGAAATATCAGTTTACATTTCCAAACATTATTTTTGTCATTAATTGTAATAATGCAGTGAGCTGCTCCACACAGAGATCTGATCTGATCATCATCCAGTCTGTCTGGAATGACAAGAAGTAACAGAACAAACTAATGCTACGTTCACACCAGACTTGCGCAAATAAATCGCGCAATTCGCATGTAGTTGGACGCTTAAACATTTTTAGTTTACTTGCTTCATTTGCGCATAAAATTCGCTTCACAACAAACGCGAATTCACGCCATGGGAGGGGCTTCTGCCAGGCGCTTCCAGTCTCTGTAGTGGTTAGAAATGAGGTCAAATTCGTTTTGAGTACATCTAAAAGGCAAATTTTGGTTTAATGAATCTAGTATTTATTTCCTTTTTATTCCTTTTTCTATTAAAGTACGAAGATGTGTCGTACAGCTTCTCCACATACAGTGACGATGATTTTGTCCTCCATAGTTTCAGAATCCTGCCTCAGTTTGCTAGTAATCATGTCACTACTAGAGCAAGCTCCTGATTGATTAATGCGGTGCGAATTTTCGGCAAAGTTCAGTTTTTTCAACTTGAGGGTTTTGCGGGAATCAAGCGTCAGCTTTCACACGGGGCATCAGCGTTAACGCTTGACGGAAGGCGTGGCTGAAGTTTGTCACTGACACCTGACACCATCAGTGTCAGCCAATTAAATTAGACAGTTTGTTGCTCTTGAACCAGATGAACGTGATTGGCTGCTGCCTGGCTACTGTATTTGCATAGAGCGATCCTAATTGGCTGACGCTTCCGTCGGAGGCACTTCACTTGCATTGAAAAATTGTCAACATTTGCCACGAGCAATGCCAGTGAAGCGCCGGCGACAGATCCACAATTCCTTTCGGGAAAGCTTGACGTCACCCATTCAAAGTCAATGGGAAGTGTTGGCGCTGAAGCCCCATGTGAACGTACCGTAATTCATGCAAATTGCGCTGCAGGAGGTCGAATCGCGTCTTTGCATTGACTTAACATGTAAATCACTCACGCTTGACGCTTCATTCACGTCCAGTGTGAACGCAGCAAATAATGCACACCCGAGGTGCGTCGTGGCCGTTACACCTCGGTTGTGCATTATTTTTCTAATAATTCAACGGTCCGGAGTCAATTATTCCGCTTATACTACGGTTACCACACCTCAAGACATCGATCAGATGATATATTTCAAGGGATTCGTCCATTTTTTCTACTTAAATCGCTATTGTGAGTAGGATTACTTCTTCCGCATCTCATCCAACGACTCTTTTGCTAGTTCCAAAACGTCATTTTAAAGATGGCAATGGAGGCTTGAGTCGTTGATAGCAGACTAATGCAGTTAATAATGTTATTAGAAAGAGAGCGAGAGAGACAGAGACACAGAGAAAGAGAAACAGAGAGAGAGGTGGGTGATTTGACATTGAGCCATATATACTACACACGGCCGTTGTTCACTGACGAACTGCGCAAAACCATGTTCATCATC
>JAUMHG010000038.1:18745041-18766523 GCA_032359395.1 Enteromius anoplus
CAGGAGAACACGAGGGAGACTGAATGAAAACAAATACAGATCACGAAAGACATGGAACGCCTGGAGGGCGTGACAGTCTGAAACAATTACAGCTTAATCTAGATATCAGTGTTCAAGTAAACAGATTACATTATTTAAGAAACTAGTAAAGTAACATTGCTTTTTAATTTTCAAGAAAATAGTTTTCTATTTTCTATAAATTTTCTGTCCTCCAACAATTACTCCTATCCTGCAAGAGAAAACTCTCATAAACATGTAATGAAAAAAACTGAATTACATAGACTTATTATATATAGACTGATTTAAATATAAATGTATATTTTTATATAAAATACTTTTGCCAATTATTATTTATTTAGAATTATATAAAGTAACAATTAAAAAGCTGTTTCTTTTTATTTCATTGTTGTACAGCAATTTTTAGAGCTACATTTGAACTGTCCTTAAAACGAGTATTAATGTTTGTCAAAACCAGATTTTTTCTAATGGTTTTAATGAGAGTTACCCAATATCTAAACTTAACAACTACCTTACTAACTATTAATAACCAGCAAACTAGGAGTTTACTGAGGCAAAAGTCATAGTTAATGATTTTATAATGGTGGGGAATTGGCTTTAAAATAAAGTGTGACCAAAATAAATATAACCTAGGAGAAATTAAATACAGTATAGATATAAAACTTTTATTTGAGGAAAATATGGCAGTGCTGCACCAGCAAGGAAAATTGTGTTTTTTTTTTATCCCAGCATGGAAACCTTCCATGTCCTGTGACTCTCTGATAATACCCATGATGTTGATATGGTTGCCAGACATAAGCAACTTAGTCTTTTAATTTCATGCAATTTAATCAGATCTGCTTTTTTTTTTCTGTGGTGTAGACTAAAGGAATGTTTCATTTACACAGACAGCAACGTCTGAAAGATGAAAGCAGACTGAAGGATTTTGCAGTGATAAAAACGAATGAATAAGAGAGAGTGAGTTGGAGATGAGAATGTAGGGGATTGTGGGGGATTGGTCTATGTTCATGGTCATGGACTGTTTCCCATCCAAGAGTTCAGAGGGTCAGCGTTTGTAACAGAGACTTGTTGTTTGCGCACGAGGAGCAGCGTGAAAACAGGAACACTCGCCATTTATCACCACACCAACCAGACACAGTCAGAGAAGCCACTACTGAAATACCGTGTAATTCTACGGGGAGCACAGAATGTGTTGCAGATTCAACTCCAATACTTCTAACATACCCCTTTGTCTGGAGTAAGAGCTCCGCAAGGTTGCCTCTTCTCTTTGACCCATGTTCCAAGAGGTGTGGAAAGTTGGTGTGAAGTAGAAAATTCTTATCTGAAATATTCACACATTCAAAAAACTAAAACGTGGTGTCAATTGTTTTTACACACTGCATCCAAAAGCTTTGTCCATCATAAAAAAAAAAAAAAAAAAATGGATCAGGTTTGATGTTCTGAGTTACATATGTAGCAGTCATTTTGATAGGAAAGGATGACGATCTAAGTGATCATATTAGAGTAAGGCTAATGAATGTGATGGTATAGTTGACTGTGGGACGGATCCATTTATGAAAGGATTCCAAAATTCCTATTTGACAATGTAAAGTTCTCTATTGCTCAGTCACTATGAGTTATGTCATGACAGCTAATGATAATCCATCCTGCTTTAAAGAGCTTGAGCATTTATATCTGCAGATGACATGCAGGACACACGTTGTTGTCAAACTATTACCTGCTGGTCCATTGTTCCTCACAAAGGCTCTCTGTGTGGACCTGGGGTTCCACATCATATCTGCACATCCAGGTGAAAGACACAGCCGGAGAAGTGACATGGATAAAAGCTTCACTGTTCTCACAGCCATTGTCCCTGACGCTTATTGTTAGCATCCCACATAAAGCACACAAGACATTATGCCATTCCAGTCATGCATCTGGGAATATTCATCTCTAATGAATACAATATATGGACATTTATTTGTTTCTTTAGTATTGGCCAAGAATTCCTGCTTATGTTCTTTTTATTCTACCACCTACACAGCCGTTTGCTTCTCTCCCCCTCTTTCTGTTTGCCCTCACTTCTGCAGCGCGTCACAGGCTATGTGAACTGACAGCTCCCATCCTCAGGCAGGGTGAGAGAACAGACCTCCTAAACCATTAGAACATATGCTTTCAACCTTCTCTGTCTCTCTGTAGCGTGATCTTTTACCCTCTCGCCTGCTCTCCTCTCTTCATACACCTTAAACCAAAAAGCATTTGCTCTATTTCCTGTTAATTGCTGCAGGCACAAACTACACAGCACTTTGGTTTAGAAACCGAGGGCTCAGCAGTGCACTGTTGCTGAATTAGACCCGCCTGACCTGTGTTTTAGCCGGGTTGAGTTAGGTTATAGAAATAACTGACAGTTTAAAATACTGAAATATAAAGTGTTGATGTTGTGATGAACTGTACTAATGCAATGATTTTTTATGGCAATGGCTATAGGTAAATATTAGTTTTATTTAAAAAAAAAAACCTTAATAATCATATTGCAAAATGACATAAAAAATAAAACAAAAAATGCCCTGCATTACAACAAAAGAAAAATCCAAGCATCTCAAAAAAAATGAAAATTCTGTCATCATTTACTAATTCTCATGGTGTTTTCTTCTTCTGTTGAACACAAAATTTTAGAGAATATTGGTATTCAAACTGTTTTCCATAGTATTCCCTAGCCCTGTGGGTCAATGGTTACCGGCAACTGTTAAAATGAGTAAATGCAGAATTTCCGTTTTTGGGTGAACTAGCCCTTTAACAACAACATAACATTCCCTGGCAACTTCCAAAAAACACAGCACATGCATATGTAAAAAACCCAAAAAACAGCTTGAAACCACAGGAACTGCCTGGCAATGCTAGCTAATAACCTAGAACACATAACAAGTTGCTAAAAACAAAATGGTAAAAAAATGGTAAAAAAAATACTCATACTCACTCTAGAAACCACATACGTAGCAACACAGTACACAGTACAACATATAAAACAACCATAACTCTAGCAACTGCATAACATCTAGCTAAAACCTTTTATAACATGCTGGAAAAACATAAAAACACTCTTTCAACCTTTTTAGAAGACCCATCTAACTAGCCGTTTGCTTAAACCTCTTGCCCTACTGAAAAAAAAATTAAATTACAACTTTTTTTCCAGCATGGAGAACTTTCTGGCAACCACCCGGAATGAAGCAAATGCATATTAATCAGTTGCTTATTATCATGCTCTAACAGTTTGGCCCAATCATACCCAATACCTAACCCTGACATCTACAGTGTACTTTCTAAGTATTAATAAGCAGCACATTTATTGAAGCAAAAGTCTTAGTTAATGGTTTGTTAATAGTAAGAATTAAACCTAAATATAAATTGTGAGCTATACTTGTCAATTAAGCAGGTGAATCGAGCAAATGGTCCTGCATCTCAGTAAGACATTGATCTGAATGTCTCAACATTTCATGGACTTGCTCAGTCCAGTTTAGCTCTCTGAAACCCTGGTCTGCAGCTTGTCAGCTCCTGTTTTCTTACATGTCTGTCTGGCTAAACATTGACTCTTAACTGTTGTGATGTTGTCATCTGGTGCTTTGTCAAAAGGCGCAGGTTGAGTTTTACTCTGCTTGGTTGCTGTCAGGATGCCAGCTGTTCCACTGACTACTACAGAGAGTTGACATGAGGGTTAAACCTCCCATTACTATGGTACTTTCATGTAGTTTTAACATGCCTCAGTAGAGGCACTATCATCCAAGACCAGAAAACCAGAGCTTTCAACACGAAATGAAAGACTTTTTGAGATTTGGTTTAAGAACTTGAAAAGAATGGTACTTCCTCGGGCAACAGTTTACAGTGTTCATTGAAATACATATATTTTAATATTGTATTTACGGAACTGTGCAATTAAAACAAATAAAGTAAACTTTCAAGAGGACAGACGTCTTTTCCTTTTGGTGTTTTCAAACATTGGTAAAAGAGGCGGCTTGGTCACGCACAGCTGCAGTGTTTTGGTTCAGTGGCTCAGTTAAACAATCTTAAACTTTGGAATCCAGTTGAAGTGGAGGAGGATATATCACCATGTTGCAACATAAAGTGGTCACCAGCCTGTTTCACCTCATAAATACTGTAATGCACAAATGTTTGTCTATTGAGAGAACTCTACAATTAGACAAGCAATAAACAATATATGCTCTTATATTTATGATTCTATGACTTCAAATATGAGTATATATTTTAGGAATATCAAAGCAAAACTATTCACACCTTCAGAAGACAGTTATCCAAGCATTCGCTCTCCCGCTCTTTCTCTCTCTTTCCAGTGGGGGTGTTGTTTATAGAGCATTATAATTTATAACTGTACAGAGTGGATTTAATTTCGGTGCTGAGCCTCGCCAGCAGGGCGCCAGGCTGCAATCAGAGGATTCAGCTCACTGTGAGCCCTGCTGAATGGAAAGTATTATCATAGGCCACAAACGGACACTGTTTCCCCTCAAACAGTTCCCCGGACGCTTCCCAGAGTGTGGTTCTCTTTCATTCATCTTCTCTGTTAGTAACCCCCCTCGGCTTCAGTGTAGCCTCAGCTGCCACTCTCTCTTCCTCATTCCTCTAATGCATCGCCCCTGTTTACCTGCGCTGTACAGATGGATAATAATAGTAAATGGGACTTGTCACAGCACTTACATGGTGCTGCTCTTTTTAAATACAATGTTCTATGTAGTGAGGTCATGCGGCGACAACATACAGTAGCACTTGAATCATATTACTACATACTATTGCATCCTGCTGCTTCACATAAAGGACTTTTTTAGTATACAGTACATACTGCACAGTGGGCAGTGCATTAATATTCCATTTTGAACGTGGCAGTATAGGCTAAATAAAGGTAATTCTTGAAGAAACAGGTTTCATACAGGCTTCCATGGCACCATATAGTCACACATCCTTTAGATATAATTACAGATAATCAGATATTTGATGTTTAAATACAGTCATAACTTTAAAATGAAAGAAAAAAGGTGTAATGAAAAAAATTTGGTATAGTTCATTGAGCAGCAGTATATGCTCTTGTTTTGCATTGACTGGATTATCATCATCCTGCACAGTTCTGGATTTTAATGTTGTGTTATGCCACACTTGCAGCAGTAAGACTTAAGGGCTTTGAATGATTAGATCACTGTTGCCATCTGTGTAGACAGCTGAGTGGAATGGAGTTTAACTGCGCATGATGTTCCATCAAAACAGTGATAAAGAAAGCATGACTGGATGAAAAAATTGTGCATCTGAAATTAAAGCCCTTGCTGGATTATTACGCAGCCTACTCGTGATGTGATGTTTTGTAGTCTTGTGAGATAAAGTTATGCAACCAAACCAACCTTTCATCACCATTTTGTATAAACTGATTTTTAAATACAGTAATATGCTGGAAAGTAATGTCATTAACTGTAATGTACACACTACCAGTCTAAAGTTAAAGGTGCTGTATGTAAGTTTACGAAAAAATATGTTTGTAGATATTTAAGAAAGATGTTATGTTTAAATAGATGTTTTTCTGAAAAATAATGCAATAGCCAGTCACACGGTCTACTCTGAAATGTGTGTTCTGTGGCGGAATGCCTTTTTTTTTTTTTTTGCAGTACCTATTTCAACCGCTAGCTGTCAATCTTACATACTGCACCTTATATATACTACAACATATATAATAATAATAATAAAAAACTTTAGTTAAAATATATTCACTATTAAGAGTTGTGGTCCAATGGATAGGGAGTTGGACTTGTAACCCAAAGGTTGTGGGTTTGAGTCCCAGGTTCAGCAGGGATTGTAGGTGGTGGAGTAACCAGTGCTCTCTCCACCTTCAGTATTGAGGTGAGACTTAAAACGGCATGTTACCAAAAACTCTTAATCTAAACTTCTGAATAGTAAAGAACTGTATAACAGTAATCTGTATTAGTACCTTTTTACTGACCTTTGATTCATGCAGTTACCAAAAGGTTATGAAGCAGAGAGTGTGAAGAGAGTATTTTGTCTTAATTTATTTTCTCTTTCAACTTTTCAAACCTCTCTCCCTCCTCCGTCTATCTTTTTGCCCCTAGCAAAGTTTTCACCCCACTCTTATGGGGAACTTTTTGTCCATAAATCTTTATTTGTTTTGTGCCTGGCTGGTTGTCCAGACCTGTATTTTGTCATGACTTAACAGGAGACTTGCCATGGTTCAAGATGCCCCCCTTTGGCAGTATGAGGGTCCGCCTTCACAACCCTAAAGCCAGAATAATGATATTTAAACACTGAAGGCCATTAGCAAGACCCATGACTCAGGTCCCAGTCCTCCAGCCTTTGGGGGAGGAAGGCAGACTATCTCCACCATCTCTGTTTTCTTTTTTGCCCTGTGGCCTCATAAGAAGGATGAAAGGAGGAAGGTTAAAGCAGTTATGGAAACCTTCTTTTGGCAAATTTGTAACTTAGAAGGTTTTACATGTTGAAAGAGTGAAAAAATGCTGAGGAACTATTGACTCACCACCCTTTCTATATAGCTCACAAAACATTTGTGGTTGATAGGTGTGTCTAAGTGTAAACATTGCTGGCAGACTTTTTAAAGGGGTACTGTGTACAGTAGGCCAGTGGTGGGACCGGGGTCCACAAGGGGGCCTCAGCAAACTTCTTAAAGAGCTTCAGCATGACAATAAAGAAAAAAAGATAAATATATAAATATAAGAAAAAGATAACATCAAGGTAGAAGACAGTTTTTTCCCTTGTTCCTTTAACAACTACAGTATCTTATTTTTAAAGAACATACTACTTTAAACACATTTATTAACACATATTGACAAAAAACTTTTGAAAACAATCAGCTTTTTGCAGCAGGACACTGCTCTGGTGGCATCAGATGTTATCAAAATAATCACTGTTATCCAAAAGCTTTCTTGAGCACTCTTTCCATCTGCTGTTGCTTCAACAAACAAACAGAGTCAAACACAAACAAATAAGCAAAGTTTTCAAAGTTGTAAATTCAAGATTATTAGATGGAGTTACAAAAAAGTATGTTGAATTCATTGTGTTACTTGCCACTTCCTTTCCATTTTGAAAATTGTTTCAAAGTAAATCAAAGTTTTGATAGCAACACAATGTTTACATTTTCCTGGAAATACAACCTACTCATATTTAACAGGAATACAGATTTTTTTTTTCAAACTGTAAAAAAAATAAATACAAAAAAAATAAAATATATATATATATATATATATATATATTTTACAGTTTTACAAAAATAGAATATGATATTTTGGATGTGACATCACACCTGGATAGATAACAATTTTTTTAAAGATCAGTACAACAGACACCAAGTTTAATAAAAAACACTTTAGAATATGAAACACTTACTCACTATTACCTAAGACTTTTTTCCTCAATAAATTTGCTGCTTATTAATAGTTAAAAAGATTTAGTTACAGTTACAGAAGTTGTTACAGTACGTTTAGGTATTGGGTAGGATTAGGGATGTAGAATAAGACATTAATATTTGCTTATTTACTACTAAGAAATGGTTAATATTCTAGTAATATGCCTGCTAATAAGAAACAATTTAGGAGACTTTAAAAATGTCTATGTAACAGCATGCACAGTGATCAGCATATTTTCTTTTTTACGATTCATACTTTTTATTTTCTTCAATAAACAATACAGATAATTTTTTTCAAATAATAATAACAATAATAATAATAAAGATAATTAAATTAAACGTTAAATATACATGAGTGTAGGAGGAACATTTACAGTAGGCCTGCGATTGATGTCTAGAGGGGGATATACTCCATTTGGAGTACAGTCATTCGTTATAGGCCTGACCCAATGTGTTCCTAATGTCGGTGAGCCTGAAACGCTTTGATGAAGACCTTAAACTGACATTAAGATGACCTCTGCTTAGATGAACAGCCAGCTGTGTGTTGAGGGTCATTTGAAAGTGATTGTGACCCTCTTGTGGACCCCAAAATGCCACACCGCTTCTGTCGCCATAATTAATGGCTTGCGTTTCCACAGACTTTGATGAACAACTTTTCTCTCTCTGTTCTTGTGCTGGAGAAACCCATAATGGTTGTGGGTTGGACTGAGAATACTTTATGGACTGTGAAAAATAACGCTCACACACCCACAACAAAGGAACACTCTCAAGAAAACCACAAGAACATAATTGATTTTCCTAAACCTTTATATATATATATATATATATATATACATTCCTCTGACATATGAATCTCCTCGAAGTGTTGTAAAAGTATTTATCTATAGAAATCTTTTCACACAATTGCTTTTGAAAACCAGCTAAAAATGTAGGCTGGCCAGTGTGTCATATGACAGGCTAAAATAATATACAGTTGGGTCAAACATATCTTTGTTAGTGAGGTTTGCGGGGGCAAAAAGTAAAAAAAAAAAAAGTGCCAGCTAATCGGCCTTCAAGCCCAAATGTGAAACATCTCTCAGATCTCACATCCCTAGTCCGAGAGATTTACAGAGAAAAATCTTGATGCTGTGTCCCTTAATATCGAAGCAGATGTATTGGAATATAATCCAGTAATCTGTAGCCTGGAGAGGAAGAGGGAAAATCACTTTTAAAACGTAACTGCAACTAATGACCTCTTTTCCCATGGCTAGCTTTAGACGGTACAGTCCACAATCCAGAGCAGTGGAGCACTGGGAATATATTTATGGTTTGCATGGTAACTTTACAGGATGTGAAACGTTAGGTAAAAGAAACAAGTACATTTAAGGAAGGAAAAATAGAAAAGAGAAAGAAGGGAAGACTGAGCAATACATTTAGAAGAACTTTTAATATGTAAGAGGTAAAAGAATGTAACAAAAGACTGACAGAAATAAGACTTTTATTTTGGAAATGAATTAAGATGTTTAGCTTGTTCTGTAATTGTAATGGCAAGTATCCTCAGCATATTTACAATATAAATACTAAGAAAGTGACCTTAGGTGACCAACATTGCATTCAATTAGTGTGGTTAATATCTTTATGGGCACGAGCTGTGCTGTGATTGGTCAGACACACGCGATCCAGTCCACAGATCAAAAGAGAGCACTTGATGAATGACTGGACCGAGAGTGGCAGAGGAGGGAAAGCTTTGCTGCTCTTGCTTTGAATCATTGATCAAGGTCATTCTCAGTTCATTAATTTCGGCTGGAAAGGGCCTGCCCTCACTTTGTCAAGTTACACACACACACACACACACACACACACACACACACACACACACACACACACACACACACACACACTAAGCAAACAATTCATGCCCAGTTCTCTTAGACATTCAAAGTTAACTCAGTAAGATCAGTGTTTGTGCTTGGAAACTGTAAAATCACACATAAATAAAGAGGTCTGTGTGAGTCGATTATTTCTGACCATTGGTTCTTTTTAAAATTAAATTTAACAACTTTATTCACTATATCAAAAGCTTTATTTTTGCCTTCATGTTGATAATGAAGTGTAAACTCTCTCTTAAAACATGTAGTAGTGCTGCGCCATGGGCGATGTAATCCTATGAGAACCATAAGGCTGTTTATCTTGGCTGTCGCCATTCTTAAGAGTCCCTAATCTCTATTGTTGTTTTTGTTTAACAGCTGTAGTATAGCATTAAATATTCAGGGAAAGTTTGCAATTATAATTACTGGGTCAGGGATCCTCTCACACATGACTTAACAGCATTTGCACCAACAGGGAATCATCTTTAATTTAGACTGCTACTGCCATAATGGACCCAGGATCTGAGACAAGAGCGAGAGAGCGGGTCCTCTGAAGGGTGTTGAACATTTTCATGGGTACATGTGCATGTGTTTGGGATTAGAAACTGGTTGCTCCGGTGCAATGCTTAGCTGTACTACAATATCTCTGATTGTGGATGTGTGCCTGTGTGTATGCTTTTTATGACCACTAAACATCCCCTGCTGCGGCGGCCGCTGTGTAGATCAGCTTCCAGTTCTAATGCACATTAAGTTGTTCCTTCTTGACATTTCACTCAGTGTGCTCTCGGCCCCAGGCTAACGGCCTGCATAGTAGCAGGCTGTGTTTTTCATTTGATGCTCAGTGCATACAGAGAAACCGAACAGGGGGTAAAATACAAGTTTAAGGGCCAGCGGCAAACATCTTGTGTCTACTTTTCCGTTTTGGCAGTGGCAAACTGTGACGCATGGTCCTTGTAGCTCATTACAGAAGGAGCCTGGTGCTTGTCTGTGTAATCAAGCCAGGGCTGCCCGATTCTGTGCCTGCATTGCATGTACAGTGTGGCTCTGGCTTTGTGTTCCCAGTCTCTTCAAACATTTTATATTTGTTTTCAATAATGCTAGCCTGTGAAAGTCCGCCGATCCTTTAACAAAGAGTCCTGGAGGGAGTACGTGAGCGAAAGACAGACTGGGAAAGAGTTCATAAAAACCAGATCAATGGTGAATGTGTGTGCATGCTACACTTAAAGTTTTTTCCTTTTTATGATGGAGTACATCTACAGTTTTGACTTGAATTATACAGTAGCATTTAAAGACCTTACTTTTTAAACTGCCTGTATTGAGTTACTGCTGTTTATTGCAAACTGATTCATTGAGTGATTAGCGCTATTCCAAGTTCTAGTGAGATGCCTACCTAGGCAGCATTTTAAGACATCATATGTCTAACTGCACTAACAGATGTCACCAATCACTACATTACAGTGTGTCACTTATCAGACATTCCACAATCGACAAATGCTACTTGAACATGTTCTATCAGTGAAAACAAGCATCAACCAATGCCAATAGATGGAGATTGATAACACGTTCATCCGACAATCTTTAGCCTATAGACAATGTCCAGATGGAAAGATTGCTTTACAAGGAAAGGGAAGACCATTATATGTCTGTTTCTAAGGCAATATTACTGTACATGTATATTTAATGGATATGCCAATCCCAGAATGCACTATGACAAGCTCAGTGAAAAGATTAAAGAAATATCAACCATACTCATACTCAATACAAAAGAAAGTGCTGGATGAGCTAATTAAAAAAATGAAGTACTTTAATAAATAGTTTCGCTATGCCGATTCCTATTAGTAAAAAATATCAAATAATTGAATCTAGTGAAAATTCTAACCCCATAGTTGTGTGTGCTATGTCATTTTACAGTTAGGCTATAGAGTTGTTTTTAGCTTAGCAACATGCTAATATTAAACCGTATTGGAATAATTGTAGTTTCCTGTGAATTTAGACGTTATTGTTGTGAGGCTCTTTTTGAACATGGACTGACTTTCATAAATATGTTATTGTACAGAGCAAAATTAACAGAATTAAGCACAGTGTGCTGAAATTCATCATGGGAGGATCAGACTTTATTTTGTTCTCTCTTTTTACCTCACCCTATTTGGGAATGTACTCTTGACTCAACCCTGTCTGCTGCTAAATATCACAACCAGTCCCTTTATGACATAATTCTAAACACCAACGACGTTTAAACACAGTCTACTATCCTCATGTACTCATCAGCATTTAAACATCAACAGCTTATTAAATCATTTGGATGTGAGTATCAAGTATATAAGTATCAAGCCTCAAATAACAATGTGAAACTTTATGTACATAAAGATATGACAAAAGACAGTTATCATTTGTTTGACAATGTTGTGTCATTTAAATTTGTCAAAAACAGGGACTGTGATTTTTTTGGTGATTATTATGCAAATGAGGCTGCATCCTCATTATGATTCCTTGAAAGCTGTCAGAGTAAATTAGTGATAAACACATCTCTAGCCCCAGCTGTCACCCCTCACTGAGGCGTCTGCCATACTAGAGTGTATTTGGGCAATAGATGGAAGATGTCCCAGCATGGCCCTATGGACCATAGCTTTACTTCAGCACAGCATTGTGGATTAATTTAGCATATCTTTAAAGGGTGACACTGGGGGGCAATTGAAAGAAGGACAGGGAATCCACCCATCCATGCATCCATTCATCCAACCACTGTAGACATTTAAACATATGATGCCATTTCAAAAACATTTCACACCAAAATAATGGACCTTTTTCCCAATGGCAGTGAGAAGAGAGAACAATGTAAATTTAATCATCACTCCCATAGCCGCTGCAATAGAGTCACCCTTTGATTACTTTAACTAGTGGTTTTGCAATTTGATACACAGGTGATATAATACAAAGTAGGGTTATAAATGTCCAAACTTTATTTATTTATTTATTTTTTTCTTTTAATTTATGATACTGATGCCTGCTGAAACGCATCGTCACAGTCTTGTGAAAATTTTCCATAAATAATGATATGTAAAAAAATAATAGTAATAATAATGCATGTTTTAAAGATAACTGAGCAGATTACCCCTCTAGCCGAATTGTCATTGCAGTTTCCAATCTAGCTTAAGTATGTGTGTTATGCACGTACGTGTGTTATTAATTTGCTGTTTCACAGCTTTAGATGGTCTTCATCATGTTCTACAATTTCACGTCTTTACTAGTGCCCAGGTAAATCTTCAAGGAAATCACTCAATAGAAGAAATTGTGACAGGGATGAGGAGGACTGTGTGTCGGACACATTATTTGAGAGCTTATTTCACCCCTTAAGCTATACCGTGGCCCGATTCATAGCACTCCGCCCACAGATTACTGTCATGAGGATATTAAAAATATTTGCCAAGAATTCTTCATCCTCTGATTCAAAGGGACATTCCACCACTGACCTATTGAGCTGGGATTTTGACCTTGCCTCAGCCAGTTGTTCAAGCCAGGATGTTGCACTAAAAGAAGCTGGTGTCTCTCTCCACTCAACTCTTGTCATAGCCAGTTAGTATTTCTTTTCCTCCCTTTTTAAATTCTCTTTGTTCTTTGGAGGAAAAATTACACACATCCCTATGTTTCTAAAGCTCTGACCACAATAAGGGTCAGAGCATCTGCCCAAAGTTCTGTCTAAAGTCATATTTTGATTTTTAAAATTAAACAATTGAAATGTTCTATGAAAACGTTCAGAACTTCTTTCCCAGTCCAGAACGACCACAATGACACAAGGCAGCAAAAACATCTCTTTCCAAACTTCTTCATCTGTCTGATGTCAAAAATATATAATTAAAGGGATAATTCACCCAAAAATGAAAATTCTGTCATTAATTACTCACCCTCGTTTGTTCCAAACCAGATTTTTGTTCATCTTCAAAACATAAATTAGGATATTTTTTATAAAATGTGTGAGTGAAATGTTCCCAGGACATATTTGATTCAACAATAATAAACTTTATTCAACTATGCTTCCAAAGATGAAAGAAGGTCTTATGGGTTTGAAACCTCTTTGAGGGTGAGTATATTAATGATAGAATTTTCCTTTTTGGGTGAACTTTCCCTTTAATATAATGTAATGAAACACAACCACCCACAAGTAATTATTGCTAATCAGATGAAGAAGATTATTGCAGTTGGTACACTTTTGTGCATTATTTACTGCTGAAAATGTATAGTAGTACCCTAATGTAGAAATACACAAAGCTTACATATTAGTACCTGAATGGCACAGTTTGAAAGGGTACATACAGTAAAGTGTATAGGAATAGTTCACCCAAAGTTCTATCATTATTTACTCACCCTCAAGTAGTTTTAAACCTGTATGAATTTCTTTGTTCTGCCGAACACAAAGGAAGATATTTTGAAGACAGTTTGTGATCAGTCTGTCTTGGTCACCATTGACTTCCATAGTAGAAAAAAAAATAAGAATATGGAAGTCAGAGGTGACCTAATACTGATTACAAAGTTGATTTTAAAACTGATTTCAAAATATCTCCCTTTGTGTTCGGCAGAGCACATGAAGAAATTTATACAGATTTGGAACTACTTAAGGGTGAAGAAATGATGACAGAATTTTCATTTTTGGGCAAACTATTCCTTTTAACTAACAAAAAGTAGTTGTATACACTGCAAAAGAGAAATGGGAAAGAACTCCAGCCACAAAGAAATGATGGTAAATTTGATCCAATGAATACATTTGTTTCTTCATTATCTAAGAGAAATGAGGGACTGTGTGGTTGTCTATGCTCACTGTTGATCTAACTTCCTCCTCCATATTTCTATTTGTAACCATATATAAACAGTCTTCTCTGATCCGTCAACAGCACAAACAAGCTGTCTTTTTAGTTGCCCACTCTTTACCAGGAAATGATCTGTGGTCAGAGACTCAGAGATGGGCAGGCAGTTTTTGTGTGTGTTACCATTAATGTCACTCATTTCACACACAGTCTAACTTAAAACATACCTGCATTGACTTCAGACTTGCAAGTTTCTTTGAAGCTCAAAGTTTCAGAATCTTTTTTTGTTTTTGTTTAGAAGATAAAAACATACACAACACTCAGTGTTAGAGGATGGGATTTCTAGAAGAATATTGCACTTCACATACAGTATAGGATTATACACATGCACAACATATGATTTATTTATTTTTCTATTTACAATTGGATAAATCTTAAACCTCAGATTCCTAGTTTATTTTGTACTCTAAGAAAAATGCTTTGCATAAATTGTGGGCGTAATGTTGATTTCTCAGTTTAATCTCTTCTGTCTATTTTAACTACGGTTTAACTGTATTGACTGGGAAGCAGCTCTTAAGATCACATATTCTCTATTCGGACATAAAACTGACATTTAAACGAGCAAACTGCTGTTGAGGCATAATCAATGAAAACCTATACAAATAACACACAAGCAGGTGCACTTAACTGACATATAGCACACAGACTAGAAACAACAGCATGTTTATGTTTATCACAGTGTCACAAGTTAATATGGGGTGCATTTTAAATCATTTCATTACTTTGGTTTGAACGGATGGTCATTTTTCCCAGGAGCTGTACTATAGCAATTTATTGAGCAGCAGTGCATTTATTGAATTCTGTTATGTTTTGTTAGATTCGTTTTTATAAAATAGTTAATCTTAGTAGATAAACCTACAAAGTTACACTAGTAAAAACGTCTCAACCCCTCTTAAGGTTTTTAAAAACTCCCCCACATGATTGTAAAGCGCTTTGAGTGTATGGCCATACATGATAAAGCGCTATGTAAATTCATAATTCATTTTAATTGTCTAAGCCATAAGTTTGCATATTGTTCATTTAATTACAAAACGGGATAGTCATCTTTTGGGGGCATCCAAAACTAGATTTTGAGAAATATGTATGTTTTTCTGAGAAAACACATCATAGCAATGAAATATACTGTAACACAAAATAAATGTGACTTTTAATAACTGCACACAAATACTTTTGATATAAAACACACACAAGCCACACACTATTTTGTTCTGGAAAACTGGTGAAGTTTTGTCTAGAGGTGATCTGACATCAGAACCTCTGGGCATTCTGGCAATTGAAAACAAACGCACACACACTCTCACACACACACACAGACAAGTGTTCACGAAGCCGCAGCTTTAATGGGCGTGTTAGGAATAGACAAAACTATTTTAGGATCTGAAATATGTAATCAACTCCTGAGGCGTTCTTTCATACGAAAATTCATGCGTATGTATTTTTGAATTCCCTGGCTCACCAAAAACAATAGCAAATGCCTTTGAGAGAGAGGGGAAAAAAAGAGTCTTCCAGGAATTTTTTGTCTGTGAAGTATTCTGTGCAGCTCTATTTACAATATAAATTTCTAGGTTTTAGCTCAAGCATGTAACTGCGTTACTATGCATTTTGGGGGCATGAAACACTAACAGTAAGCATGCTTTTTGGACTGGCATGTGAGTTGTTGGGAAACAACATGGTAAACCAGGCCTTGTGTTTTGTGACACTGTCTGGCCCAGATGCTAAAGTGGGAAGATAGCTTGCCACTGTAGTCCCTCACCACTGTGATTTCAGAAATTATCAA
This sequence comes from Enteromius anoplus, assembly GCA_032359395.1. Lineage (NCBI taxonomy): Eukaryota > Metazoa > Chordata > Actinopteri > Cypriniformes > Cyprinidae > Enteromius > Enteromius anoplus. The sequence goes on from JAUMHG010000038.1 coordinate 18,760,948, forward strand.
TGGTACATGCCGGTTTGTCTGGCCACTGAAACTCTCTCACCCGACATGCTGAATAATAGATATGCTTATAGTAAATATTTCAGTAACTCAAATCTATGCATATATTTCACTACATTTCCAACCCCTTACACAGGAATGTGGTGAACACCAGATTCATTTTTCATTGGTTTGGAGTATTAACAGTCAGTGAGATGTTTTGTGGCGAGTGGCTCAGGGGTCACTGCTTGGCCATGTTGTAGTAAAAGTAGTTTTGTGTCCATAAATAATTTGGTAGCCAACATGTCAGCTGCATTGTGAGCTTGTCTCAGAATCTTCTTTTGAAATTTTTATTTTATTTTTATTTTATAGAAATTGTTTTGTATTTAGAGGCAGCATCTACGCCTACTGTACATATCTTTAAAGAACCAATTAAATTACTTTATGAGCACAGTTTTCTTTGCTGTGATGATGATGTTCTTCATTGCAAAATTTACTATGTATTTAATTGAGACATATCAAGGAAGACGTGCCTTATGTATTTTAAGTCGCCCCAGTTATGATTTGCTCCTTGCTTTTAGAAGTTGACATTTAATGCTTTTAGCTGAAGAGACATTTTATGCGACTGATCAGACAAAGATTTGTATATGCATTTGTGAACATGAATCATCAGTGTTTTTTGGCTTGTATGTTTTAATTTCTATATTTGACTAGATTTTTCAAACCTTTTGATGCTTAAGACCCTTGAAAATCCCTTGTGAGGGACCCATACTGCACAAGTTTAAATTTTATTTATACTGTGAAAAAATAAAAAGATATATAATAACCTAAACCTAATCTTGTTCCTAAACCCGTGACTGAGGTTTAGAAAAAACGTACAAATTAGACACCTAGTAAAATATGTATGAATGTCACGAAACTGTGCTGATATATTGAATATGAAGTTTACACTTATTTTTTTTTTTTTTTTTTTTTTTTACTAAACTACTTTTTAAAATACACTTTTGGGTCAACTTATTCTTTAATATATGAAATGGTTCATGATTTTGAAATGAAATCCTCAACAAGTACATAGGAGTGTTGTCCAGGTGTCCTTACATACTTTTGAGCATGTAGATGGTTTTAAAGCTAATTGACATTGACTCAAAGTGGTTCAGTAGTGATTTCATGTGTGTTTAAACTCCTATAATTTATTCAAAAGACTGTAAAAGGACTTCAAAATAATACTAGGTCCATTATATACAGCATAAGGACTGTAACATTTAACTCATCGGCAGCCTTGCTTACGTTCTTAGTTTCTGAAACATAACACAACAATAATAATGAGCAAAGCTTCACAGAGGAAGCCCTTATGGAGATTGATGATGTTCAGAGTGGCAGCAGGCTACAGGAGGGTTTGCTCAGAGATACCGGGAAGGTCTGGTAGCAGTCAAGACCCATTTGGGCTAAATTGGGAGGCTGTGCGTGTGCCATATCACAGCTTTAACACGTAGAGCTGTCAGGGAGAATGGCATAACGCAGGGCAGGGTCAACCTCTTTCCACCCTTTCCACCAGAAAGTTGAAATGGAAACCAGACCTCTGTGTATACAAGCGTGTGTGTTTAGCCGGTAAGGAAGGGTTTGGGGGTCAGCAGCTGTTAGAGGACCATTTACCCCACCCCTACACTGCTACTAAACACCCCAACCTCCATTTCCAAAAACAATACAGCTATTTCAGCATAGTCCATCGATGCTGCAGGTGGCTGGGGATGGGCACTGGCCCTCAGGCTGACCAGGTGGAGATGTTTAGGATCAGTGCTAACAACACTAATCATGCTTCCGTCTCCTATTAGCCAGTCAGGATGAATGGGAGATGGTAACTGTTCCGGTTATTAAATAAGCGAGGAAATATGAAGGAAAAGTAACTAAACTATTCTTGACTTATCATTGGTAATTCTCAGACTCAATTTCTTTACAAATTTCATTTATGCTGAAAAAATTATAGTCAATAAGAAAGTCCTAGTAAAAGCCAAATTAATTAAATTAAATTAATTAATGTGAATAATTAAAGCAGAAAATCTGAAATAGTATTTTTTAAATTTAATTTAATTTTTAATAATTTATTTTAAACAGGCTTAATGACAAATTCAAACTAATTTCTTATAAATGATGAAAATATAGTTTATAATGTAATAATGTAGTAATAACATGCTAATAACGTTAAAAACTATTATTTTTGCATATTTACTCATTAAAGAGAAATACACCATCAGATTCAACATGCTCTAAGTTTATAGTTTTTTTTTGCGCATTTTTATCTATTTAGTCAGGTTAAAGGAATAATTTGCGACGAAACAAAATTCTTTCAATATTTATTCATCCTTTTGTTATGATAAATTGTGATTACATGACCACCATGAAGTGCTAAAAGTCCTCCCGCCCCATCTTAACTGTAAACAAGCCACTGTCTGTCAATGTAAAGAAAATAGTCTATAAATACCTCTTTTTGTTTTCCTCTAAAGAACATCCATAGCAGGAATTGCATGACAGTGCATTAATTATAACAGAATTAACCATTTTAATGAATAAAAATATATACTTTATGATATTATTCAGGAGAAATATTAGTAAATAACTCAATTTAAAGATAATAACTTAATGGGAACAAGGTAATAATACTCAAAGAAGAAATGAAAAGACTGAATCCCCCTCTTTCAGTGAAATAGTTCCACCATATGTTGATGGATCCGTTAATACAGAGTTCCTATTACCTAAACCTAGATTTTGTGAGCATAGACGTATCATTGAAAGTCATAAGTGCAATGCAGAAGTTGATACTGTAAGCATGCTAATGTACCCCTTAAGGCTTGGGGCCTACTAAGACTGTGTCTATGGGCTAATAGATATATATATATTAGTGCTCTCTAAAACACACTGCCTTTCCGTACTCATGTTACTACGTTTTTTTATACTTTACCCCAGTGGTTAGAAAGAGTTACCCTCTAAACTCTACATTTTCGAACGCAGTGTCAGTTTAACAAAAAAGTCTGGCTTCATTTTATGACACATATTGGCTTGGATTTGGTTATACAGGGAATTGTAGTTTCCACCCTGAAATGTAGGCATAACAAATTTGAAAGACACCCCATTAAACTGTGCTCAGTTTAAGATGACTGTATGTTTGCTCATGCCAGGCACAGTTAAGCTTGTGTTTTGTTTGATTGTGTTTAATATGTGAAACATATATAGTATGTAAACACAAGCTAAGTCAGTGGCAGTGAGGTAAATCTGATAAAAGTGGAGGGTTTCCTGTATAATGCATCATTGTGGAACTCAGTGAGCCTTGGAAACTATCCACATCTACATAATTATGAGGTATACGGCCACAGGCTGCTGTATGGGGAGTTCTGAGTGAAGGTCTTTGACAGTCAATTCCTCCTGATGGTGATTTTTAGAGCATTCATTGTGTCTGTTGTTGACTGCCATGTAATGTAATTGGCTTAATCACGGCAGGAAAGGAACAAATGAGGTAATCCAACACTACCTCCACCAGCAGCCCCCTAGGCCTCACCCTCACCTTTGTAGCCCAGGGTCATGACCTCATGCTGGAGCCAACAATCCCCCGCTGGACCCCACAGTACCACTGGTGAAATGTCAGGTGAAAACGTGAACTGACAGTCTGAACAACATTCAGCTCTTAATCCAGTGCAACATAATTCAGAACAAGAGTGCTGTTGAGATTTGGCTGTAGTTTTATAAATATATATATATATATAGTGCTGATATTCAGACCACGAGCATGATTGCTTTTATATTTACACTAAATAGCTCAAATTAATTAAAATATTCCCTTTATAATGTGTATGCAAAGTTTCCTCAGACCATGCGTGGTTATTTAAATGAGGAAGGTAGAATAATAGCCAATTTAACCTTTTCTAAAAGAAGCAGTAAAAGTCTAGAATCCAAGTTTGACCTCACTGCACTCACCCACTCAAATGACTTTATCTCATCTTTCTGCACGTCCATCAACACGTATTTTAATTAATGACTAACAGCAAAAATGTCAACAGACTGGAATCCTGCTGCATGTAAAATCATCGCCTCTAAATATTTCATTACTCAATTTTTCCTTTTCATTCTTTAGACATGAATTTGACTTTCTTTTTTAAAATTACAAATCTCTTCAATTAATTTGTTGAGGGTGTATTTTTTTAAATCAAGTTGAGATTTTAAAATTAGCATGAAAACAGTTGGATAAAAACAGCCCAATCTCACAGCAATTCATACATATTCAACAAGGTGGCTAATTCGTACAACTTCACTCGTACAAATTCATATGGTTTTTGCTAAATCGTACGTATTTTACTAGCTGCTAATTTACATTAATTTGTACATATGACCTTAACCTAACCCCGCCCCTAAACCTACCCATTATTGGGGTTTAGACAAATCGTACAAAATACGTGTGAGGTTGTACGAATTTTGTACAAATTAGCCGCCTCGCAAAATACATAAGAAATGGTTGTGAGACTGTTGAAAACACAGAAAACATAAAAGTGTTTCATTGTCCACCAGGTGGAAATAACATGTCAAATAAAAACATCATGCAACAAAGTTTCTATTAAGTAGGTTCATCGGTCTGTTCAAATCTCCAACCCTAAATATGAGCAAACTAATCATTATTCTCATACTATGGTTCCCAAATGCTTATTCTTGGTAATTAGTGGCAGGACTGATGGTACTGTAAGTGCTCTTCTAAATGCCATGTGAATGAGCTCCAGGCTCCAGACAGCAGGGCTGAGAGGTTACTGCTCTTCGATTTTGACTGCTGTGCTGAGGAGCATGAGTCTGCCCTGGAGCCAACCCTCAGTATGTTTACAGCCTCTCCGGAACCGGATTCCCACTTTCAGTTTTTTTTATTTCCTCTCTCTCTTTCCTAAATCAACACACTGCTGTTTATTTGTGCAGAGTCAACCTGAGCAGTACCACTGGAGCTAAAGGAGTCGGCCACAGCACCAGGATCTCCACAAATAAAGGCAGACAGCTCTTAAGAGTATAAACGCCACACTGGATATATTATACTGATAGAGAGTGATGGGTGCTCTTAATCCAAATATTTGACTCCTAAGTGCATTGTGGAGAGCTTTGAGGTCTGCCAGGAAAGCACTTTAAAAGGATCTAACTCGTTTCGCTCATCTTGCTCAGGCATGAATAAGACTGATGTGGACAGTGTAGAGATAGCACTTCACGCACGTGCTCAGGAGTTTTTCTGGATATTCCTAATAGGTTTATGATACTTTACTAGTGCTGTGCTATTCCAAATATTTTAGTGAGCTCCAAGAGAGTGACTCTTAGAAAGTTAGTGTAACGTTGGGTGTGATGAAATGTGGAGATGAATAGGGAATACAACAATACTGTAATAATAGCAATCTTTCATTTGAAAGCCATGTTTCTAGTATCTGTAAAACTGTGTTTACCCTTTCAGTCGAATCACTTCGACGTTACATATGGGAACTCGCCAGAGAGACCAATTTGCCTTTGAGATTTTACTAAAGGCCAATGAATATTGGCGTGTACTGATTGCGCTCAGGTGCAGCTCGTCACTGCGTGAGTATAAGAGA
>JAUMHG010000038.1:18766623-18777343 GCA_032359395.1 Enteromius anoplus
TGGCGAGTTCCCATATGTAACGTCTCCGTTCCCTCCTTCAGGGAACGTGGGTTACAATAGTAACCTAGACGTTTTCTATCTCAAGAACATATCTAAATTGAAAGTTATGCTCCCAATCTCAAATGCAGAAATGTTAATTCACACGTTTATGACTTCAAGGTTAGATTATTGTAATGCTTTATTGGGTGGTTGTTCTGCACGCTTGATAAATAGACTACAGATCTTTTTCCTATTTAGCACCCAAACTCTGGAACAATTTACCTAATACTGTTTGGGAGGCAGGCACACTCTGCCAGTTTAAATCTAGATTAAAGACACATCTCTTTACTCTGGCTTAGACTTAACACACCAATACACACTTATTAATCAAATCCATTAAAGGATTGTTATGCTGCATTTATTAGATCAGCCGGAACCGGAAACACTTCCCTTAACACACGATGTACTCATTACATCGTAAAAAGATTGACATCTATGTTAATATTAGTCTGTCTCTCTCTTGTTCTGTTTTTCAGTCCGTATCCAGTTCAGATGGTGTACCAGCACAAAGAGGTGATCTTTATCGGAGACAAAAACAGCTAGATGAGCTCCATGGACAGATCGCCGGAACCAGATGCACACAAACACACACTATAAGTCCTTTGATAATGTTCAGTGCTTTGCTACAATCAGTTTTGTTAAAAGCGCTATATAAATAAAAGTGACTTGACTTGACTAAAGCACATATGCACTATTACACTTTAGAAAAAGGCAAAATCAAAAAAGAATAAGAAAATGCCCTTTTAAAGTAGTCTTGATAATTAATACTTGACAATCTAAAAATGGGTGTGCCCTGCACTGCTATGTGGTTACTAGGGTGATCTTGGTGCTTGCTGAGGTGTTGCTGTAAGGTTGCCTTCTGGTCCAGGTTAAAACCTGCAAAGCCTCTATAAAATTTCAGTCTCCTGCAGCCCTCCTTCATTGTAAATCTATGAGACTTCATCTGTTTTGTGTTCTATTATGCAAAACACTTAAGTCCAGTATCTTATAAACTCTCAGATACTGCTCTTATAAACCTTTGCTTTAGATGACATTTTCTGCAAATTTTGCTTTTCCAATCTTTCTATTTCTAGATATATTCATTCTTCCCACTCCCTGTGGATTTTGAGTCATGCTGGTCAATGGATTTCATGAAATTTTAACTCACAAATTTGGTCTTTATTTTGTCTTTCGACTGGTTTCTATATAGCTTCATTTCTGAGGTTAAAACCAATGTCTAGGATGTGTCTCAGCCAGTTGTCTTTAACTTTGAATATATACCGGACTTTTCTGATTCACAAATCAAATTACGATTGAAAAACAATTACAGACAGCTAATAAGCATTTGTTACAAAGCGGGTTTAGTGCTATAGCATCCAGCAGAATATAAGGTCAGATATGTGGTAATGTGTTATTTTATCTCTCAATGCTGTTCCTTTCAAGGATCTTGTCTTAATAATGTATATTAATGAAATAGATTGTATATGAATGAAAAATAAAGTAAAATTGCAGTGCTTTAGCGTCTTTAATACTCTCTCCCTCAGCCAATTTGATATGCTATTCACGTTTTTCTAATGCTTTACACTCAGAAAAAAAGACCAGAAAGACCCAAACAAAAAGTGACTCACTCAGCCAGCCATGCCAGCTGTTCTCAACAGCCCATTTTAAGTCTCACTGTGAACTAAAAGCCATGTAAAACTGTAGGTGGTCTTCTGTGTGTGATAATTGCTTACAAACTGTAAATATATTCATCTTTTGTACTGCATTTAGCACTCTTTAAACACAGAAAACACTGTAACTGATTTAATATAGCCTAAAGTAAAGCATCAGTAATCGTCAGCTTTCTGTGTGGTACTTCACCTAAATAAGTAAATATGGATATTTTTTATTTTAGAGGGCTGCTTGTATTTGCATGGCCGTGGAAGAGTGTGTGTTGATCTCCACAGTCCCAGCAGGTGTTCAGCAGCCAGTATACAGTTTCCCTCTCTGTGCATGTGGAAGGGAGAGTGCTTAGTTCTAGGGGCTTTAAAGTGAAGTTCCCAGTGGAAGGCTACATTGCTAAAGCTAAAATATGTTTGTTTATTTCTTTCCCTTAAATGTTGCCGCTTAGTAAAACAAATTGGCTACTGTAATTTGAAATTAAATGAGAGAGGAATAATTGTCCATTTTGAAGGAAAAATGGTAACAAATGGTAACGATTGTAATGTAAATGCACTTGACCTGGCATACAGAAGATGTGATTTACTTGATAACACAGTGCATCATCATCCATGTACATGACAAGAGCAACAGATTTGGAACAATTTGAAACTAGAAAAAAGTAATATTCATTAGAATAATGACAAAGTTTTTGATTTTTAGTGAACTATCTCTTGTTAATTCAGGATGTTTAACTGAGAGATATTAATGATTGGTTTTAAACATTAGGTTTGCAGTCCCTCTTCATTTAATTCTTCTCCCTTCCAGGCTTGTTTCAGAGGCGTTAGATGCATGATACGTATGTGAGCAATGCGTTGAAAATTTCAGTTCCTCTCTGCCTGGCCCATGCTGACCTGCCTGACATGTGATGTTGTGCTCTCGCTGGAAATGCCCCGTCACCTCACATCAGCCAGCTGGCTGGAAAAAGCGGCTGCCCTTCTTCTCCTCTCCTCTCATCTCCTTTCCTTTTTTTCCCTCATCTTCTTCTCCCTCTGAAAATAAACCCAACATACTAATTAGAGAAGGAAGAAGAAGCAGTAAAAAGGAATACTGCTTGCACATGTATGGCACAGTTGGTAGTTTCATGTAATATTTCAATAAAATACTTTACAAAAAATACACAAAGGAAGATATTTAAAAAAAGGCTTGTAACCAGAGGGTTTTGGGTCACCATTGATTTCCATAGTAGGGAAAAAAAATACTATTGAAGTCAGTGGTGACCCAAAACATCCTGGTTACAAATCTTTTTCAAAATATCTTTCTTTGTGTTCAGCAGATGTAACATCCCCATGTTTGTTTATGTTTCTTGTTGCCTGTTTTTTCCCCATGTGCTTTCCCTGTGACCTAGTTTTCGTTAATTACGTATTCCGTTCAGGTGTGTCTCCCTCATTTAAGTTGATTGTCTTCCCTACTTAAGTTGAACCCTGTGTACCAGTCTTGGTCTGTCATCGTCTATGTTAAACGTGTATTGAACCAGCTCTTGTTTTGTTATACTTTTGGATTTTAAAGATGTTTGAAGTAGATTCTGAACCTCTCCATGCCTTCCTTCTACACAACCGTGACAGCAGAACAAACAAATTGAAACAACTTGAGGGTGAGTAAATGATAACGACATTTTCATTTTTTGGCGAACTATTCCTTTAAGGGTTAAAACTTAAAATGGTTTTTAACCATTTATATGCAGGTTTTATGTTACATTATGTTTATTACATTATTTTAGTATCACTTGGGTCACTGTGAAAATATTTTGTGTGTGTACCTTCTATGTATTTAAAACAAGAATTTTAGCAATTCTGAGTTATTTTTTTCTCTCTAAAGGTCATAAATTTCATCCCACCATGGTAATGGAGTAGGTTGTAACAGATCCAAATTGGACTTAACTTTCTATCTCTTTTCTCCTGCTGGCATTATACATTAGCTGTGAATGGTTATTTTAGGTACTACTTCAGTAACTAAAATGTGTTTCTGGATATAATCTTTTACTTGCACCACTCTCTACAAAATCGTATTAATAAGTAAATTAATCTCCAAATGGTACCATGTAATATGCATCCGTGAGTTGCTCAATATTTCATGCATCTAATATCTCTGTTTAGAAAGGAGTCCAATAGTGAATGTGCTGTTAAGTCAGTAGTATTGGCAAAAACTAAGTGTTTTAGTTTTACAAATGCTAGAAACATAGCTTTCAAAGGAAAGATTGCTATCAAATACTGTAACACACTGAGAGTGTGTTAGTGTCCTAGTACATGTGGAGGTTTTTGATCTGAAACCTCTGTTTTTGTCAGAATTTAGCAGGATGAATTTTGTATGTTGCCCTAATTTAATGCACTTGTTTAGGATCTTCAACTCTTTGGTAGAAATATCCTTACACTCAAAAAAAAAAAAAAAAAAAAAAATGCTTCTCCAACACTGTTCAGTTTATTTAAAAAAATAAACTATTCAAAATCACCAGTATGTTTGGTTCCCTTTTTAATCAACTGCTTTGTGTTAGCCGACTTGAAACAGTTCTGTTTTGCTTCCCCGTTCCATCATGCTTTGCACAGGGCTGGATAAGGATAGAAAATCTTGAAATAAAACTTTATTTTAGGCATTTATATTAAGATGATAACAATGGGAACCTTGTTAATGTTTAATGCTCTTTTATGTTTGTATTTTTAAAGACCTTCTGGTACAGTGTGTTGGTGTTTTGGGGGTGTAGAGTGTAGAGTATGTGCTTGGGGACCTGGTAACATGAATCAAAGCTATTTTAATAATAATAATAGAAATACTCTGGGCTTGCCATGGAAGTATCAAAACCATCTTATGTTATGCATAACAAGTTGGCTAATGCCTAAAGTAAAGTAAATCAAACATATCCTTTTTTTTTTTTTTATATAAAAAATGGATGTCTTCCTATTAATTTATTTTCCGGTGAAATGTTTTAGTTTGGGGTCGACAAGTATAAAATGTATCAATTTCATTAAAAATGTTGACCCAACTCAATTAAATTTTATTGCATTCATTTGGTTCTTATTAGTTGGGGCTACTAATATTTATTGGATGGAAATCCTGCCCTCTATTAAATTGAGTTCATCCAATGAATCATTTTTTTGATTGTTACAATCAGCTAGATGTGCCAGCACAGCTCTAGATGGCACTCCAGCTCTCCATGAACTGTATGTGGCTCGTCCCATCCTTGTAAGCGTTTCTCCTGTTTTCCCATTGTCTGCCGATCTGCTTGCCTTCTGACTACACGTTGCTCTGTTAGCCGTCTCGCTCCTGATTCATGACAGAATGATCAGCCCAATAGAATCCAGCGGGTATTCCTACGAGGACTCCGATCACAATGAGGATATCATGTGGCATCTCCGTATGATATCCCAATGAGGACGCGATAGAGCAACTGGGAGTGGATTCTCTGTGAACTCATCTATGCTGTGCTACTCATCCTTGGATCGCCGCTGACAGTTGTGGTGAGAGCTTTGATGAAGATTACGTCCAACAGCAGCTATTTACACCCGAACATCCCGGCGCTGTTAGCGAGATTAACGCCATTTTCCAACTTGCCCGCGAGATGGCGGATGTGGCAGAGTTTCGATCCAAAATGACGGGCACGGAGGGACATCGGCACAAAATGGCGGCTGGAGCTTCTACACCGGGCTGTGCGGCTCCCGTTATGCCGCGTATGGTTATGGTTATACAGCCAGGAGTGCTGTTTCCAGCTCAGTCGGTTCAAGTTTTACAGCTCAATGAGCTGTCACCCGTCCTAGCGATCCCCGAAACGCAAGTGAGGTCTGGTTGGGTTACACAGCCAGGAGTAATGTTCAAAATCCAGTCGGTTCCAGATGTGCAGCCGTGAGAGCTGTCATCAGTCCCTGCGGTCACCAACCCGCAAATCATGGGTCCCAGCCCCTTATCAAGTGTAGAGGAGCCGTGCAAGGTCCAGATTGTCCTGGTTATACAGACAGGAGCGGGTCCTAGCTCTGTAGCACGGTGTGAGGAACCGTGTAGCATCCTGTCTGCCCAAGTTACTCTGCCAGGAGACCTGTTGCCGGTTCTCGCGGTACCAAAGCAGCAGTTAATTGGTCCTAACCCCGTGTCATGGCCTGAGGTGCCGTGTGACATTCAGTCAGTTTCGGTCGCCCCATCTAAAGAGCGAATATCGGCCCTCGCAGTTCCTAACCCGCACATAACGGGTCCCAATCCCGTAGCACGGTATGAGGAGCCGTGTATTGCCCAGCTGGTCACAGTCTTACAAGCTGCTGAAGGTCCTCGCGGTTCCTGGCCCGCAAGTGGCGAGTTCCGCTTCCGTTTCTCGGTACGAGGAGCCGTGTCCAGTCATGTTGGTCTGTGATTTGGGTTAAGAGTGGCCGGACCCTCTCTGTGATACGGACCCATGATGGCCGGATTGGCCCGAGCCGGTTGGTGGGCCAGATTGGGCATTGTCAGTGGCGTCAGAGCCAACGATTGTACAGTACACCGACCACCGAGCTCCACATAGATTGTGAAGTCCCAGGGCCAGAACCTCCGGAGCATGTGGGTGGCTCGGTTACTCCAATGGGTCCACTTATGGTTGCACCCTCTCTGGAGAAGTCAGAATCAGCCGTAGATTCTCCAGAGCCCCAATTTGTAGCTGCTCAACCCGTGGAGGTAGCTGGGTCAAGGTCCGGAGGGTTCAGAGTGACAAGAGCACAGTCTGTTCAGTCCCGAAGGGCGTTACCACTGTTTGTTTGGTCCCAAAGGGCTCTCCCCCAATCGGTCCAACAATGAAGGGCGCACTCTTTGTCAAGCTGTTCAGGAAGGGCGCAATGTCAATCTGTTCGGCTCAAGAGGGCGCTTTCATGTTCAGTTTCGTTTGCGAAGAGCGATGGCAAACAGAGCAACGTGGGCAAAACAGATTTGTAATTAGGAGGCAAGCAGATCGGCAATGGGAAGTCAAATGTACAAACAGACAATGGGAAAACAGGAGAAACGCTTACAAGGATGGGACGAGCCACATACAGTTCATGGAGAGCTGGAGTGCCATCCAGATCTGTGCTGGCACATCCAACTGATTGTGACAGGGTCAGTTGAGAACCACTGATTTATACATTTCTTCCTGTCCTATGGAAAAGACAGAAAATGAATAGAATTGTTGCTCAGGGCATCTATAGTTGATGCTATAATATAGCTGATGGCTGTATGGTTGTCATTTTCTTTCTTATATTGATCTTGGAAGTAAGGAAATTCATAAAGTCATTACTGCTGTGCTGTTGGGAAATGTCTGTGTCTGTTTGTTTTATTCTAAAAAAGAATAAAAAAGATGAAAAGTAAGCAGATCTAGCATCGATCAAGACTTTTCTGTAGGCAGAAGGACTTTCATAGCATAAACATACCTTGGTGCACTTTTTAGCGAGACACGAAATACACACCAACAAGTACATATCAATGCAGTTTCCAAAAGAAATTAACACTAAAGGCAATAAAACTCAGATTCTTTTTTGAACAAAGTTTTGATTAATAAAGCATAATTCTTGCACAAATTAAAGAATATTATGTTATAGCTTTGTTTGTTTGGTTGCTCACGAAGAACATAGACATATTTAAGATACTTCAAATCCAGTGATATTTAAATTCTGAACCACCGCAATACATACCTATATCAGCGTAATAAAAGCCCATGAAAGGGGGTGTCTCCATGACATCAAATGTAAGTAGCACTGATTTAAGCTATTAACAGCCAGAAATAGCACACATTGTTGTAAGTGTTCCATTTATAACGCAAGAGCCTTGAGATACTGTGTGATTGCTTACTGACATGATATGTTGAGCAAGGCCTGGCGCCTTCAAGCCCTCCAGAGTGTAGGAGAGGTCAAGAGGTTCAAGTTCAGAGGCATAGACCTTTAAGTCTATTTTTGTGTTGCAGCAGGCATTGACAGTCCCTTAAATGAAAAGAGATATTGCATGGAGAAATTTTGGACTGGTGCATATAAACATGTCAAGCACCGTCAAGTATGTACTGAATTAAACAACAAAATTAAATGTACTGAATTAAACTACAAAATTCAGCACTGAGCTGGTACAAATAGAATCACTTTTTTAAAAAGGGGTGAGAATTTAATGCTCAACACCCTATTAGAAATGGGAAATATCCAGAGAGTGGCAGAATAAGGTTAATGGTGATAATTATAATTTGAAAATAACAAACCTCTTACGCTAAAAATAATCAATAGTGTTAAAAGTAAATGTGAGAAAAAAAAACAAATTTGCTGAATCAACCTTTTCAAGTTTTTATGCGGAGTGGGTTATACAGGACTCGCGTATGAGTGCTCTGCATTGCAAGCGCAAGCGCAATGCTGTGCCAGGTGAGCTACTGAGCAAGTTTTCTACATTAGAAAAGCCAAAAATACGGTGCTGGTTATGTGATATAAACATCAAAATCTATTACTTTATACTTTAAATGTTCTGAGGTCATATAGCATTGTGTTGTGCAAGGAACCATCTGAACAGAACTCATTATTGATTGATAATTTGCCTCTAATCATAATGTGATTAGAAAAGGAATAAAAAGGATTTTAATGCATCTAAATATTCTACCCAGGCTCATTGGAAATATGTGCCTCTATTTACATTTCAGCAAAACAAAAACAGAAAAAAAACAACAGAAAAAAAAAACATTTATGAATGCCAATTTACTTCCTGATTTTGCAGAGTTACAATGTATTTTGTTGACCCAGGAACAACATTTTAACCCAAAAATTTAACCTAAGCTTAACCATAAGCAATCCCTGAATATATATGAATGACACTGATGTACAAGCAACATACTGTCACCCCAAGCTGGAGCTGTCAGCTAAAGACTGTGTTTGGCACTCCAGCTTTCTAGGACTCCATTCCCCAGAATGGAGCCTTGTTCTTCGTTTATGCTATTGTTATTGCCTACTCTACTTCTGTTTGCAGGTTCTCGACACCTGAGTTTTATTAAACACTGTTGCACATGAACCGGCACGTTTCATGCCGTATTTGTGACAGAATGATCTGTCATACAGGGTTCAGCGGCAATGTTTATGACGGCTTGATCAGAGACATTTCATCGCCCCGCAGGCGGGATTATAAAACGGTGCCCCGGATCACACAGATTTTTCAATCAGGACGTAGTAAAGAGGATTATGTGGCGGAATTCACTTGTTACAGTCACCTTGCTCGTGTGGATGACGAACAGGTGAAGGCATGCTTTTTAATGGGTTTGGACTTTGACCTATTGTACGAGCTGCCCGACAAGGATCCGAACTGGTCGTTGTGTGAGCTGATAGACTCTGTGGTTGTGTTTTGCGGTTCATCTTTCACCGTGGGAGAGGTGGAGGAGGATGTGTGAGCATGCAGCTGTGCCAGGAGTCAGCGCTGTGCCATGAACGCGGAGAGTAATCTGTGGGTCGGTACTCACTGCGTTATTCGGCGAACGCCGTTCACACACAAAATGGCGGCCAAAGCAGCAAACGCCATTCCGGCAGTGAGGGCGCCAGCACCGTATTAAACCCCCACAGTTTCACCTTCTCTCTGCCCTCGCGAAGAATATGGCAAGCCATTTGAGCCTAAAACATTGAAATCAGGGTTGCAGAATGATATTCAGTCGGTTTCAGTTGTGCAGCCTGGAGAGCTGCTTTCAGCAAACCCTGTCTCTAACCCACGAATAACGGTTTCCTAGCCCCGTTTCACAGTGTGGCAAGCCATAGAAAGCACTGCTGGTTCCCGGTTTACAGCCATTGAGGCTGTTTCAAGCTATGTCAGTCCCAGTTATACAGCGAGGAGTGCTATATGAAAGTTCAGCCAGTCTCAGTTACACAGCCTAACGAGCTGTCGAAGGCCCTCACGATTCCTATCCATTTAGTAACGGGTCCTATTCCTGTAGCACAATATGAGGGGTCGTGTTATTTCCCGTCTGTCCTGGTTACGCAGCCTGGGAAGCTGCAGAAGGTCCTCATGGTGTCAAGCCAGCCAGTAACGGGTCCCACTCCCTATTTACGGTACGAGGAGCAGTATTCCAAAAAGTTGGTCTGCGATTTGGGTGTTGTATGGCCGGATCCGTCAGACGCTGTCTGTGATCCAGAACCAGAGTGGCCGGATGCGCCAGACGCTGTCTGTGATCCAGAACCAGAGTGGCCAGGTCCACCAGACGCTGTCTGTGATCCCGATCCTGAATGGCTGAATACCGGTTTGTCTGTCTTGTCACGGATCATTGTTTATGTATGTTACCGTCATTCCTGTGTTGTTTCAATCGTGTTCTCATTCCGAGTGTCTCTGTTTGGATTTATCTTTGCTGATCTCTTCTTCCCTTGGATCTACGTTTTCGTCTCACCCTATCAGGACTGGACTGGGAGGAAAAATCGGCCCTGGCATTTTATGGTCCAGTCGGCCCACCACCACATATAGGCCTACCTACAGCTCTGGAAAAAAATAAGAGACCGACTGCAGAAAAATCTGTTTCTTTTGGGTTTTATTCTTAAAACTGTTAAACTCACCAATACAAAACAATGCACATTCGTTTCTTTTTTAAATTTATCAAACTTTTCAATTAATAAAAATAAGTAGGCAACTGTTTACATATGGACTACTATCATTTTTAATTCTGCCACATACACAATACAGGACAGCAAAAACCTCCATAAAGAATGCAAACACTGATACAGTACTGGCGTCTTTAATATTGCAAGTAGGCTATTTGAGTATAATACAAAAATGTAAATTTGGTATTGTATATGGGATGTTGTAAAATAACATCCCATATAGTTGGATAAAAAAAAAAATAATAATTGTCAGGTAATTTTTAAACTAGATTCATTCGCATTCGCGAAACCTTATGCACACATTTGACTTTTTCGTTGTTTTAAAAAGCGTTCACGTATTCTACAGTTGTGGCGAGCGCAGGCATTATTCCTCCGTTTCGCCTTCATGTGAGCTTCTGTTCTTATGCTCCTTACATTTTGCTGCTTCCACTTGTAGACTCTTGCGTCTTTTCTCCGGCAGCTTCTCTGCACCCCCCTGCTCT